>VXBW01000688.1:801702-1009330 GCA_013400375.1 Thinocorus orbignyianus | reverse complement strand
GAAAGAAATATGTATATAGCAACAACTTCTATGAGGCTATTTCCTAGCTGCAGATTATCTCACAGAAAGCCAGATTTAGCAGAACCCCCTGCCCCACACAGATTTACAGAATTGGCTTCACTGTCACAAACAACAGGAACCACCTTATTTCTTTTCTTTCAAATGCGGGGGGGGCTGGCACTATAGCTCATGTAGTCTCTCCTAAGGCTGGTGCAGATCTGTTTTGCTCCCAGTGTAACATCTGCTGGTGAGAAGAAATTTTTGCCCTGGTTGTGATTTGAATGCAAAAGTGCATAAGGCTAGGTTTGGTGTGGAAGCTAAAGAGTGCCTCTAACTTTGCAAACATTTCACATTTTTGTCACTGTAAGCCACTCCAGGTTATTTGCTTGTTGCTCTACTTTTTCATATCAATTCTGTCAAATAATCAGATTGTCTCAATGACAAGAAGATGATTCAGACATTACAAAATAAAGAGCCCATCAGCCATAAATCAGCACTTGCTGAATGACCGTCCTTTCAGCCTTAATGAGGCACAATGCTTTTGAGCCTCATTTTGAGTGGTGTGTACAATTATCAAGATGTTTTAAAAGGGGAATGACTAATGATGATTAAGAGATACAGGGGGAAAAATGTGTTCTTTGTAAGGAAAAATGGCTTATAGTAAAATTAAAGTAAGTCTTCTTTCATACATCTGAACCTTTAGCAACCACTCTGCCTTTACCACAGAGCGCTGGCTGTGCTTGGAGCATGGAAATACTGTCAAAAGGAAAGGACTTGCTTCCTGAGGAAAACCCACAAAGAGGGATTTTCTAATTCAGGAGGGAGATTCCTCATGAGCAAAGAAATGTTTAGGGACTGTTGGCAGACTGAAGAACTACAAGAATGTTGGGTCCCACCAGCAGATAGGAGCTCATCCTTCCAGCATTTCATAGAGCAACAACAGAGTGTATTGTTGAACAAGGCAATTTCAAGGTGGTTTCTTTTTTTGTTTGGTGGTAGTGGCATTTTTTTGTTTGTTTGCTTTATTGTTTACTAGACTTTTTTTCATAATTTCACTTTTCTTCTTTCCATAACATACTGTTCTCTTTCCCCTAGTTGTAGAAAAAATGGACAATGTGACAGGTGGCCTGGAAACGTCCCACAGAAGATACACAGAAAAGCTCACAGAGGTGGAGAGCGATCTAAAGAAATTAGGTAATCTACACACAAGCAAAGGACCTTTGTATTATGGCTGTGGGGTGTTCTTCTGGCAGATAGTGGCAGGACATCTGTCTGAAAAATCTCTGGCTATGACAAGATACAGCACTTCTATTCCAATTTCTCAAGTACTTGAGAAAGCACTTAATATAGTTAAGATCAGCTCTACTTAGGACAGCATTTTAAGCATACTTCAGTGTTTACAGTTTCCACTGAAGTCACTCTGAAATCATTTGTACTAAAATAAACAGACACTTAAAGGTTGTCCTCAGGAGAGCATCTTCTCTGAGGTAGAAATGTAAAATATAGCAGAAGCTGCTCCACAGCACAAGAGATTCTACATAAAATGAAAGGCAGTCTCCCAGTCATAGTGAGGCTGGTTTAGCAATTAAGATTCAAACCTGAAGGCCATTTTAAGGGGTACACAAATAATCGGCTGTTGAAAACTCATGTCTGAGGCATGTTAATTACTTCTATAAAATAAACATCTCAGGGAATACAGAACATGAGGCTGTTATGAGTTCAGGTCTCCCAAGTGCTATCACAGTTCTCAGTTTGCAGGAAGATGGAAAAAGATCATGGATAAGGATTCTACTCGCTCAGGGTACATTTCTGCTTTTGTTCCTTATCTGGAAAGGAAGCAGAGTTGTTTACTATAAATTTTATATATACATAGACTTATACATTATATACTTAGTCTTCATATAAATATTAATATGCACATGTATGCATGTGTTTCTTGAAATAAGTTTTGTTTAGCTTCATAAACCATAAATTGAGAAGTGTATTTCTAGGAAAAATTACTTGCTTGCAGCTTGATCATAAATTTTTAACAACTTGTTTCCCTCAAAAAATAGCTGGATTCTGAAGTATTTTCACACTGTATGTAGTTCAAAGACATGGAGTAATTCAGTGGCATGTACTTTTACTGACACATACACAGAAGTAAATGTTACACCTTAAAGCATGTGCAACCTTTTGGGTTATATTTGGGTTATTATATTGCGCTGATTAAATTTTCACAACTTGGAGCACCTTTGATTCCTTCATGGCCACACATTGTTATGTGCTGCTGGATGGATGGCCAGTGAGATGCTCGGGACCATCAGTTCCTTTTTAAGTGGACAAAGTGCTGTGGAGGAAGTAAAAAAAGTTATGAGTCGTGTGTGGGAGGCATAAAGGTAAGCGAACTGCTGTAGGGCCAGATGGGTAACAGCATGTGGTGAATGAAAGACAGGCCTTCAGGGATTAGCTGTGTGTGGACCTGGCAGTTGTCAGAGCTGTGTGAGGAAAACAATATAATTTGAGCTGTAACCAAGAGGTAAACACAGAGTCAGAGCTGAGAAGATCCTGGAGTCAGACAAGTGGCAGGGAGGGGAACTGTGATCAGGAAGATGTCCATTCACGAAAGACTCCATAAACACTTCAAACTGAAGACTCGCAAGCCACCATTTGGTGTTCACCATCATGATATTCAGACATCTCAGAAGAAGGCTCCATACACGGCTGTATTCACTGTAGTTTGTGAAAACCACTCTGCCCTCTTTTGGAATCATCTTTAATAATGGACTTCGGGCTGCATAATTTATACATGTAGCTATACTTAGATGAGGACAAAAATATATGGACTGTGTGTCGATTGAGGTCAAAAAAGGGAATCTTCCCTGAGAGTGTTGACTGCTTATTTCCTTGGTTTCTATGTCCTGGCTGATAAACTGTGCAGCCTCAAAAGCTTAATCATTCTCAGGCAAGCTCCCAGAAGCATACTGTAGGACAGCGTAAGCAAGAGCAGAGATGTTCTTCTAAGATTAAAGGTTTTGCCTTCCTGAAACCCAGAACATCAGGAAACAATAATAGCAAAATAAATGTCATTAAAAGCAATAGTAGTATGTTAGCGAGAAAAACAGAAATACATCATATCCTGTCATATCTGGAGTAGCCTACTGGCAAAGCTTTTCTCTCTAACCCAGATTGTTTTAAAATGGGTATTAGAAATTTTTAAAACTAAACCAAGAATTTAAAAAATGAAATTATATGTACTAAATCACAGTGAAGATATTTTACCTGCCAGGAAAAGGAGGAGAGAATATGAATAGCTAAAATTTACCTCTGAGCTTACAGCAATAGCCAGTTCTAACTTCAAATCATAAACTTACTGATAACTGTTTAATATTTTGAATTCTACTTACAATTCAGTTTTCGCTGACAATACAAGACCTTCTTGAATGAGTATATTTGTCAGTTTCTAATGGTAATTTTTCCTGTATACAACAACAGAATCACCATTTTGTCCTCCTCAGCAAGACACAAGGTCTTCATCTCTTTAGTTATATTTTAATCTGTCTAGTGGCAGAACTTTCCTTAGCAGTTTCTCTTTTCTGGAATAGATAGCATAGACGTTCTGTTGACAGAGCATTTTGACAATCTCACTGTACTTAAAATAGACTGTGGGTTTTTATATTGTTTTAAAATACTCATCCTAAAGCCTTTACTTTTTTTTTTTCTGCACAACAGATGACCAAGCTGGACAAAAAGCCATGAATACTAACACTGAACTGTCTAGCTTCAGATCTGACATACTGGCTCTTCGTCAGCAGCTTCATGACATTGCAGAGAAAACTACCAGAAACAAAGATACACTGGAAAAGCTGCAAGAGTCTGGAAATGTATTAGATGATAGACAGAGCCAAATGAAAAGTGCCTTAGATAGTAACTCTTTCATGATCATCAGTGTCAATAAGACTCTTCAGGCATATACTGGCTACATCAACAATCTTCAACAAGACACAAGTAATATTCAAACAAACTTGCAAAACCAAGTGCATTCTCATAATGTGGTCATCATGAACCTGAACAACTTAAACCTGACACAAATACAGCAAAGAAATCTTATCAGTGTCCTGCAGAAGTCAATGGAAGATACAAGCTTAGCTATTCTAAGAATCAAGAATGACTTTCAAAATCTGCAACAGGTTGTCCTTCAAGCCCGGAAGGACACTGACTGGCTTAAGGAGAAAGTACAAAATTTGCAGACTTTGGCTGCCAACAACTCAGCATTGGCAAAAGCTAACAATGATACACTTGAAGACATGAACAATCAGCTCAGCTCCTTCAGTGGGCAAATGGAGAATATCACCACAATTGCCCAAGCCAATGAACAAAATCTAAAGGATCTCCAAGAACAGCATAAAGAATATGAAAACAGAACTTCTGCCAAATTCAACCAGCTAGAAGAGAGGTTCCAAGTTTTCGAAACTGATATAGTCAATATCATTAGCAACATCAGCTACACTGCTCATCATCTACGGACACTGACTAGCAATCTCAATGAGGTCAGGACAACTTGTACAGACACCTTAAGTAAACATTCAGATGAGCTTATTTTTATGAACAGCACACTAGCCAATATTCGCTTAGACTCTGCATCTCTCAAGATTCAACAGGATTTGATGAGGTCAAGGTTAGATGTTGAAGTTGCCAATTTGTCAGTAATCATGGAAGAAATGAAGCTGGTGGATTCCAAACATGGCCAGCTTATCAAGAACTTCACTATCCTTCAAGGTATGCAGCTTCTCTAATAATGCCCATAATGGTCTATGCTGAATGCCTGCTTGCATTACTTCTTTAGTTATGTGGAAGTTAGTTAGCACGTGCTGGTATGGAGTTTTCCATTATCTAATCCTCAGCTTTGGAAATGGAAATGTAGCTTGGATATTCCTTACAAATTTTCCTACGCCTTCTCCACATACCTAGAATAGGGATGTTATGAAAGAAGGTTCTGACTTAGCAAAATTTTATTCTGAGTGACTGACTGACTGGATCTGCTTTTGATTTAGTTTCTAAAATAAGCTAGTGAAGGTGTGGAGCCTCAAGAAACCAATCCCTGCTAAGGAGGAAATGGCTAAAAAATATACGTTGGACTATTCCCAGAAAGGTCCGCCCTTGCTGAAAAACAAGTTGCTATTTCACTTTAAGCCAGTTGCAAGTCTGCCAGAAAACATCCTACTTTGCTTAGTTTTTAATCCTGGGATATTTTATTTTCTCCAGAAATAAATAGCATTGAGTTTAGGATGTTTCTCCCAGCCAAGTATTATCCCAAATGAAAAGAACGCTCATATTTCCAACCTGTTGTGAACCAGTAAGGCCTAAAACTCTAATCACAAATATAAAACCATTGCTCCAAATAAACTAAGGCTGATAGAGAGCCAAGAATACATGTCGGTAACCTTAACCTTTCTCATTTCAGCCAGGCCTAAGTGACTCCAGGTTAGAATTTATCTCTAAAGGAGTTTAAATGATGTAGGATGAAGGGGGGTGGGGGGATGGGATGTATTGGCAAGGCATTTGCTCATCCGTGATCAGAATCCAAATTTATTTTGTTGTTTATTTCTGTCACAATATTCCCATTTCCTACTGTGGGTATTGTTCTCTTTCCTGCCGTAGCTGGCTGATTAGCAACTAGTACTTCTGGTCTTCCCCACAGCTGACCTATTGCTGGCTATCTATCATTTTGTCTTGTTTTGACAACCCATTATTGACAGAGCAGAAAACAGGGTCATTGCAGGAGAAGGAGTCCTGTAGTCTAAGGGTGGAGAGATTGGGCTATAAGCAAAACGGAGCACAATAGGGTGAGGGAACAAGAGCATCAATAGTCAGGACTGCATGCATCAACAGCAGAGAGTGTCTTGCACTTCAGCTGGTCACCTGCAGCATGGTGCCACTGTCCAGTTCACAGGACAAGGTGCACCAGGTTATTTTCTTATGTATTCTGTATTTCATGGAGGCTGAGGAAATACTATATAGAGCCTGAGAAGCAGATGTACTTTTACAAGCACTGCTCAAAATAGCTGTTAGCCCAGTTTTCACAGTGCTGAACATCCAATGTTGTCGGTCTGAGATATATTACATAAAGACCCCATGTGGACTTTTTGTTTTGTGTTCTGTCCACATCCTTACTTTGCATGCTTGCATTGTTTCAGGCCCTCCTGGTCCAAGGGGACCTAAAGGTGACAGAGGCCCTCAAGGTCCTCTTGGCCCCGCTGGCCTAAAAGGACAAAAAGGAGAGAAAGGAGAGCCCGGACCACCAGGACCTGCAGGTGAAAAGGGCCCACCTGGGCCAGCTGGGCCACCAGGAGAAAAAGGAGGGAAAGGTTCAAGAGGATCACCTGGCTCTAAAGGTCAGAGAGGTTCTCCTGGCAAGACGGGTCTACCTGGACCAAGCGGAGACCCAGGGCCGCCAGGTCCACAAGGCAAGGATGGTCCACCTGGGCCACAAGGCCCACCAGGATTTCAGGGCCTGCAAGGAACTGTTGGAGAACCAGGTGTACCAGGACCTCGAGGACTACCTGGGCTACCTGGAGTCCCTGGGCTGCCTGGTCCAAAGGGCCCACCTGGACCACCAGGACCACCAGGTCCAGGGATGCCAATGGCACTACAAAGTGAACCAACATCAGTGCCTGAGCCTAATGGTAAGCTGTCAACACACCACGTGCATCTTTTACTGAGATATAAATACATGTAGCAGAGGGTGCTCACCACTTAGTTATTGGTTCAAATAACCTCTGCTACTTTAGATTAAATCTCTGGGATTTATTACAAAGAATTCTGTTAAGTGAAGCCATACATGTTGGTCTTCCTTCTTATGACCTGAAACTGATTTAAGTTAATGTTTATGGCTAAAGAAAACATAGTAGTAGTAGTATGAGTAATAAATAATCCCCTTGACCACACAGTTTAGCCTTGATTTCACAGAATCAGGACCCTAATAAGTGAATTCCCAAACTGTAAGTTCTTTAGGTGGCAGCATGCTGTATATGAGTATGGGATCCTCCACTATTTATTGGCCCTATGCATAAAGTTACTATTGATCCATTGAGTTATCAGTAACTGGTGTAACACAAAAAATTCACATCACAGGTTGTTCTCCTCATTGGAAAAACTATACAGAAAAGTGCTACTACTTTTCAATTGAAAGAGAAATTTTTGAAGAGGCAAAGTTATTCTGTGAAGAGAAGGCATCACGTTTGGTTATCATAAACAACAAAGAGGAGCAGGTAATTACCTTCTCTTTCTGTTTTTCAAGGACAAAGTTTGAAGTTATTTAACATGTGGAAGCCACAAGGCAAGCGGGCAACTGAGAGCATCATGGATTCATATAGTGAAGTAAACAGAGTGATTGACTCCAGTTAGCATTTTGTTCACCCTCTGCCTGCTCAGCAGCTTCTCCATGTGCAGGAAAGTGTGAGCAGAGCTAGTGCTGACCCTCTGTGCACAGAGCAGCCAGGAAGGCTGGCAAGAATTTTAGAGTTTTGAACCTTTAGAGTCCATTATGCCTTGCATATTATCCAAAATGTGTTTTTTGCAGTGGTGAATATAATTTAATTTTAAATTTTCTGATTTAATACATGCATTCTAAGACTACTGTGACTCAAGAATATTTTTAATCTAGCTATACTTTTACTAATGTTCAAAATAATTATTTGGTGGCTGTGTAGCAGTGAGGATGT
Organism: Thinocorus orbignyianus; assembly: GCA_013400375.1. Lineage (NCBI taxonomy): Eukaryota > Metazoa > Chordata > Aves > Ciconiiformes > Thinocoridae > Thinocorus > Thinocorus orbignyianus. The sequence continues at coordinate 1,001,627 of VXBW01000688.1, read as the reverse complement.
CAAGGTACAACTGCTTACTGTTTGGGTTCAGTTTGTATTTATAAGACGCTGGCTGTGACTTTCTGTCAACCTAATTTTCATGCCTAGCTCTCTACCTCACATGCAAACACTGGTGGATTCTAAGGTGGGCAGTGGGGTCACAAGGCCAAGTCCTGGAACATATCTTCAGCTTAGAAAAATTTCTCAGGCCCTTCCTATTCTGATAACAAGGATGCTCATGAAATCAGAGTGGCTAATTGGATCCAAAGAAAGTTGTTTTTGATTGCTATGGAGTATGATCTTTCTTCCACAGCAATGGATAAAAAGGCAGATTTTTGGGAAAGGCAGCTTCTGGATTGGGCTAACGGACTCAGAGAAGGAAAATGAATGGAGATGGCTGGATGGATCCTTACCAGTTTACACGTATGTAAATAAAAACAATGGTGTTTATTTTCTGCAGATGCTATCCCTCTTGCCGACACTTCTACAAGCAGCATCTAGAAATTATCCAATGGGTCCAGCGGGTTGTAGATGCCAATGAAATAATCCACTACCAAGGGTGCTGCTGAACTGGTTTTTATTCTCTCCCTCCTCCATGCACAAGGCTTTCTTTCCTTGCCAGGAAGAAAACTGAATGTTGAATGAAAGAATCACAGAACTACACAGCACAGTGTTTCTTGCCAAAACGTTTGCTCCTGACTTTTATTACAAAGTTGAGATGGAAAGCACAGACAGTTTTGCTGTCTTGGTTTGAATTTTCCTTACTTGCATTACAACTAGCTATAAATAGAGTGCTCGTTCTGATAAAAAATGACCAGCCTTTAGATAAAGCCCAAATCCAAGTGGAAAACATTAAACATAAGGAAAATGCATGAAACGAGAGTGTCTAAGCTTTGGCCATCTGAGAAGTGAGCTGGCAGCTCTCCAGGAATCCTGGGGCTACACCTAATTTGTCCTAAATGGAACAGATTGCAACCACCCAAATTTTTAATACTGAGGAGTGGACTACAGAGTTTATAAAGCTGAGCATGCTGTGCTCCAGGAAAACAGGCTACAGTCAGTCAGATGTTATGAAATGATTAGCTGTGATCTCATTGGTGTTCATTTTGATGAGAAACATGGAAAAAGTCAGATGTATTTCAAATGAGCCATAATATTTTTCCCCTCTTCTCCCTCCCTGTTTTCATCTATCTTTCTCTTTATGGCAGCACTGTGACTGATTCCCACTTCAGACACTGTTTTCAATAGGTTTCCACTACACTGTGGGTTTAGGTGCCCTGTTGAAACCTCAGAGCTGTCAGTTGCTGATTTTCAAAGTATTTCATTACATCTGGAAAGCTGTGTGTCCTCCCAGGTGCCTTTGTCAGGCAGGCATGTTTTTCAGCTGAGCATGGACCGTACCAGCCAGCAATCACAAGCTCCCTTCAACAACCTGTTTCTTCAAAAAAAAAAAGGAGCTTTTAAGTCCCAAGGTTGGAAGCGTTTCTCACTTGTTAAATGAAAACAGGATGAGGAAACACTTGCTGCAAGGTTTTTACATGCTGCATTAAGTTTCACCATCAAAGCTAATGATCTCAAAAGATACATGGGTATATATACTTTGTACATTCCTTGTAAGTCCCAAAATTAACTTCCCATCCAAATATGGGGCTGTAATACAGATAAATCCTTGCTGTGCCTCCTAAGAGGCCCATATCGGTGTGGTTAGAGGGCTTTGCAGTGAGTGATGGCAGGGTGCTGCCATCCTGGGCAGCACTCGAGAGCCCACCAGCTCTTCTCAGTCCCATCTGCTGGCCGGAACATGGTGCGCAGGCTTTGCAGGACTAGAGCAATGCACATGGAGCATGGAGCACTCCCACTGTATGTGCATGTGCATTCAGAAACTAAAATAAAAGTTCATCGGTCTAATTTTAGGTCTCTGAGTTTTGGCAGCCCGAGGCGAAATAGATTCTCTTCTCTGTGATACATCTGTTTTCCATTTTCAGCAAGAGTCATGTATTGTTTGTTTCGACGTGTATTTCCCGTTCAGAACAGATCTCATGATGTTTTCGTTAATTTCTTGTGGTGAAAAACTGTCATGTGTACTGCGTTGTGCAATCATATCTCTTGCTTTTTGGTTGAAAGAAACTGGAAAACCGGGCAACCTGATAACTGGAGCCATGGGCACGGGCCAGGGGAAGATTGTGCCGGGTTAATCTATGCTGGGCTCTGGAATGATTTTTACTGTGAAGATGTTAACAATTTCATTTGTGAAAAAGACATGGACAAAGGTAAGCAAGGGCACATGGTTTGATTATTTCACCCTACCTCTAGGAAGCCAAATTCAAGTAAATATTCCACAGTTTTAGAGGAGAAGATCCAGGCATAAGATTGCGTGCTATGGCAATACCTTGTTGAGGAAGAAGGGGTATCACACTTCAAGCACTTCTACTCAGATCCAGCCCCATGTGGGCTTTTCTAATAGTCTGCACGATGCAGGTGCTGGTTTTATTGCAGTAAATCTTGTGCTCTTCAGCTCTTTCACCACAAGAAAAGAGCAGACTTCAAGCTGGCTGTAGGCATAGGATGCTTTGCATCTTGACCATCTCCTGTAGATTTCAAACACCTAAAATTTCAAGCCTGTTGTGGCACATGTGCTCCAGACCCTGGCCACACTGGAAGCTGTTTTTATAAGCTCAATGGCCATCCAGGGGCGGGAGAGTGGCCTTAGGGACCAGTCTTTGAAAACTAGAACTTTGTTTTGAGAGTTTGTGCAACAGGAATTACTTGGTGACTGCTAAGAAGCTTTTAAAATTCCCATTGGTGACAGATGTCCCATAGGGCTGAGAGGCTGGGTCCACAGGCCATAATCAACTCATCTGTTGCTGTTGGAGGACCCATAAACTGCCAACATGCCCGAGCAGTCACCCTGGTGAATGCCACAGGGTGTTTCTTTCTGTTTATACAGGCATTTCTGAAATGAAAAAGGGCAGGTTGTTCACTTGGCCACTTGGAGCCCCATCATCACAGAGCTAGGTGGTATTTGTGTTCATGGTGGGGCTCTGTCCAAAACGCTCTCTCCTCCATATAACCTATTCAAACATTGCTTTGCCAAGGTTGCCTTGGCTGCTCCAGTTGCAAACATGTAGGCTGAATTTCCGTGAAAGCAGATGGAGATGTCAGCTAGAGCCAAAATTACATCCCATCCATAAAAAATGAACCCTCTAAACCAAACCAAAACAAAGTGCTGAATAGGCTTTGTGTGTGTGTAGCACTGTTTGGGTGCCCAGATCAAAGGACCATGTGTAAGTAACAATGTAATTTGCCTTCATTTTCTTACACACATTTGTTATTTTAGGAAAACTTCATGGTTTACAAATATTTATCCTCAGGACTTACAGGACCTGAATATGCAACCACTTATATTTTTAAAATACCTTGATCTATGTAAGTTTTCTTTTTGGACATGCATTAAATCTTCACGGGCTTTTAACTTTTTTTTTTGTTGTTTTTCTTTTTTCTCTCATCCTGTAGCGCAAATATTTGGAGTGTAATAGGCTGTGACTTTACAGATACCTACAAATTACGGAAATTTACCTAAAAAAGAAGAAAATCCTGGGAGAGAGCAACATTGCCTACCAAAATTGAAAAGAAAAAGAAAAAAAAACCAAAACCACAATAAAAGCAAGCACTGAAAACTGGTTTAAGTGCATAAAGGAATTCAGCAACTGTTCTCCAGCATCCTGCAATTATTTGAGGCCTTTCAACCCACAACATCAGGAAATACCGTTGGACTAATTCTGTTATAGATTTTCTTCCCAACCAATAACCACATACATAAGCAACTTTTGTCTTCTGAGAAAAGACATTCTGTCATCTGTGGGTCACTCATATAGAAAAACATATAAAGCAACTGTGTAAACAGTATGTTTCATTTGCTAAAATCCCAAATGTAGGAAAATTATACAGATACACGAATATATAGATTTTATATAAATATATATATATAGTCCAACTCTTATCAATAATATGGAATATACTTTTAAGAGCTTTTAAAACTTTGTATTTTTGTACAAAATATTTGCTTTTTACAATTGTTCTCTTTTTTACTGACTCTTGTTTTTACAAATATAGTGCACAGGGGCCAAAGAAAACAATAAAGGTACTAATAATTCATTAAGGTTTGCTGTCAGGCCTAGCTCAGCTATAGAGAAATATTTTTCCAGTTAGAAATATTTGTACTTTCCCAGATGATTTGTTCTGGTTAAATAACGTTTAAAGCGGATCTTAGATAGTGTTTTCGTTGTTATATGCAGTCTAATCTGCGTGTGTAACAAATAAGTTAACTAAGGAGTAGATACTCATTATAGCTCTGATCACAGCCAGTGTTGCACCAGGGTACTACGCAAAGACCATGTTAATAAAATCTTTTCCTTCCTTCCTTTTTTCCTTCTTCCTTTCTTTCTCCTTTCCTTTTTCCCTTCTTCCTTCCTTTTTCCTTTCCTTCTTTCCTTCTTTCCTTCTTTCTTTCCTTCCTTCCTTCCTTCCTTCCCACCTGCCTACCTTCCTTCTTTTCTGCCTGCCATCCTGCCTTCTTGTCTGTCTTCTACTCTTGAGCAATGTCACAGGAGTAAATCTGTGAAGTGTTAGAATGATTCGGATATGTTTTCATGCCGCCTTCTTTCACATGAGAAATTCTACCCCAGTTGGTGCTACCCACATTGCAAGTCAAGCCCAGGTGAAGGATTATATGAAAACAGAAACAAAGGAGCTGCACACACTGAAATGTGCTTCTTTTTAAGACAGATTTCAAAATTTGGTAAGAAAAACATGCCATACTTGGAAAAGTTGAATCAATTTGCACTTCTCCAAAGTGCTTTGTAAATTGATCTGTCTGTTTTCTTGGACTAGTACTTCTTTCCCAAACAAACTAGAGAATAAAATATGCTGCAAAACATAGAGCAGTGTGGCTAATAACATGATATCATCACCCAGCCAGTTTCCTCCATGGTCCCATGAGCCGTTGTCTAGGCAGCGGTACTGCTTATCAGGAATTAAAAAATTAGCAACCGGTTGAAGATCATTAGCAGAAACACTGGTTTTGGTTCCCAGCTTTTATACTCTTTCCATGGCCACATGCTGTACCGCGAAGGAAGTTGTTTTGGCTTCTTGTGCAGAAGAGTTGTATTTTCCATTACCTCCTGACCTGCCGTTTACCTTGGCTGAATGAAGATGAGTTTGTTGAAATACTCCAGCTCTGTTGGAAAGTGACAAGATCTTGTACTTCAGATTTTCAAATATTGCTCCTAGGACCAACCAGTTAAAGCCTGCTGCTTTCCCACACATCATCCAGTGTGGGGACTAGGATGGGGACTATGTCCAGGGGGACTAGCGGGGACAATGCTTTTAATTCCAACTATAATTTTCTTAAAGAAAATACACAAAATGTTATGTTTGGGAATCTGGCAGGAACAACAAATGAAAATTGCATACATTTAATTAAAAGTGAAAGGTCTGTGTATTACAGCTGCAGAAACCATGTGTCACCATCTTGGAGGCAGGGCTTTTCCTCAGGCAGTCTGGATTTATGGAGACTTTTCTTTTGGCTTTTTCATCAGGTTTTGAATACAGCATGATTCTGCCATACACCCTGTCATGCTGTACCTAGGACTTGTGTATAGATAGATGCTGTAGTATTGACACATATATTTACACAGTGTCTGTGAAGATAACGTTAAAGTGCTATTTTTGGATAACAAGGTAAAAAACTATACTTTGCATGCCCAGAGAGCCTCACAACCCTGGAGCTTTGCAGCGCCACACTGATTTAGAAGCACTGCTACCTTTGTTTTGAATGTCGGTTTATTTAGCTGAAATAAGCTCATTCTGAGTATCTGCCATGTTAAGTTCTTCTTGCTGATCTGGTAGACTTCTGTCAACAAAAGAAATTAATGAGAAACCTCTGTGTAATCCCAGCCTGTAATGTTTCTTTGCCCCAATTTCATCCTTCTCTTCCTTCAGTTATGGCAGGGATGGTATGTATCGAGATGAGATGGTCCAAAAGCCAACTAGTGTCCTACAGTCCCTCCAAAGAGATTTTCTGCACAGTGCTGATCAACAGCTATAGCTGCACTTATGCCTGCAGAAGGTTACAGAAACGGCTGCTTATCAGTGATGGCTGCTCAGTTTGTTGAAAATGAGCACAGCAGCTGTGCGAAACCATGGGCAGTTGGGTGGCCTTGGCATAGAAATAACCATTGTAGGACAGTTTAAGAATGCAACGCGCTTATGAATTGGAGCACCTCTCCTATGGAGACAGCCTAAGAGAGCTGGGGCTGCTCAGCCTGGAGAAGAGAAGGCTCAGGGAGACCTTATAGCAGCCTTCTAGTATCTGAACGGGGCCTACAGGAGAGACTCTTTTTCAGGGAGTGTAGTGATATAACAAGGGGTACTGATTTTAAACTGGAAGAGGGTAAATTTAAATGAGAGATCAGGACAAAATTTTTCACTATGAAGGTGGTAAGGCATTGAAAAAGATTGCCCAGAGAAGTTTGGGACACCCCACCCCTGGAAGTGATCAAGGCCAGGCTGGATGGGGCTTTTGAGCAACATTGGCTAGCAGGAGGTGTCCCTGCTCATGGCAAGGGTGTTGGAACTGGATGATCTCTAAGGTCCCATCCAACTCTAACCATTCTATGATTCCATGACTCTATGAAATACTCATTTCAAAGTGAATTCCAATGCTGGGTTGTAAATTGTCTATAATAACGCTCTAATTATCCACCAAAATGTGCCTGGGCTCAAGCTCTCTGTTCACACGTTTGAGGCAAAGTCTGTAGCTGTTTGGCAAAACTGTCTAGAGAGGGATGCTGCAATTGCATGCCTGGTGTGTTCAGTCATCCTTCCACTCCAGCCTCTGCAGCTAGGCGAGCTGAGACAGGCCATCCTCCTGACCCAGTATTCCTGCAGGAGGGAAACAGAGGTGTCAAATGGCAACAATGATTGAAATCACTGCGAGGATCAGGAGAGTGTTAAGACAGCTCAGGAACCTGTCAGAGAAGGAAGATTGGCAGGGATGCAAGCAGGACACCAGAAAGGGCCAAGAAATTGTCATGAAAGTAGAGCTGCCACACGGGGTCTGGAAAGCATCCCCATCAAATCTGCTTTCTGTATGGTTTGAGTGATAACACAGGTTGTATGGAAAGTTTTAAGCGATAGGAAATTATTTTGTCCCAGCCTGAGTTTTGGCTTTTCTTCCTATGCACAAATACTGTAACTTGGCATACTGAGCACACCATCATCCTTTTTCTTGTTTTTCTTGTTTTACATCAGAATAAATGCAAGTTCATATGCCCTGGCAAGCACTGGGACTGTTGCAGGAAGGGGAGGGGAAGGCAGATGGGGTGTAAAGTCATTGTAATTTACATCCAGTGCTGGGTTTCTTAATGTCATTTCTGACTTCTTTCATTAATTTATTTGGAAACACCTTCAGCTGATTAGAGCATATAAATCTTAAACTCTCATCCCATTCAATGTCTGTGAATAATACCTGCAAATGTTGCAATAAAGGAAGCACTAAGTGGAGACATGGAAGTGAATATTTTTTACTCTGTGCATGTGTGTGTAACCGAGAGAGATGTGGAGATCAGAGGGATGTGGAGCCAGAGGCATTTGTTGGTATTTAAAATCAAACTGATTAAAATTCTTTTCATTAAAGTTTTTCTTCTCACTAACACTGTCCTAGTTCTAAGCATGCCGGTGTCTATTTTACCCCTTAATTGCAGTTTTAGAGTACTGTTCTTGCAGCACCTAGGTGCTTGAAACTCTGTGTTAAAGGTTTGAGCTGAACAAGACCTTTAAGAATTTCTAAAGAAGCAAGAATTCCCTCTTGCAGTTCTGTCCTAGCAGAAGCAGCTCAGATGGGCCCCCAGGAGAAAGACGTCTTGACTCGAGCAGAGCAGGATCAGTCCCTGGCTTAGCCATTAATGCACTGAGCTTAAATCGGCTGTTTATAATGGCTAATCTGATCTTGCTGTTTCTCTCTCTCTCAGATGGCTGACCTCTTTTAATTTTCTGTTCCTGGCAAGTAGCTCCTGTTTTTAGCAAGTAGCAGGAACTGGTGTCTGATCACTGGCAAGGCAAGGAGCTGGTCAGAGAGCAGCCACTGGCTGTCAAACACTCTGCAGTAAGGAGGGGAAAGGCAGCCGAGTCGATTCACGTGTGAGAAAACAAAACCACTTTTCCCCAGCGCAGCTTCCTTGGTTAAAAGCACAGCAGCTCACACAGATGTAGCATCCAACGGGAACAAAATGTCTCCAACCCAGCCTCCAGACTTGCTTTGCTTTTTCCCCCCATCACTTCTGCGGGTGTCTCGGTGCACCCGGAGATGTTTGCTCCTCTGTGAATGCCCAGCTCCCCTCAGAGTCGGCTTTGCACTGGTGAAGGACCAGCAGCAGGACAGCCACCCATGCCTGGCACTTGCCCTGGCTGGGACACCCCACTCCTCCAGGTGCCCAGGGAAGGGGTGGGAGGAGAAGGAGGGGGCAGCTGTAGGGCTCCCAGTGCTTCCTCACACTCACTCAGAGGCAGTTTGGGTATCTGTAGATGGGAAAGCACAGTGTCTTATGGGGAAAACCCTTGTTTCCCAGAAACCAAGCCTTCCTAAAACCAGAGCCTATTTGTTCATTCACCATCTCCACCTCAGTTTTTCCATGCTGTTTAGTGGCTGAAAAAAAAGAAAATGAAAAAAAAAAAGAAAAAGGACCAAAAAAAAGCTTGGCTAGAAAAAATTTTGAAAGTTCTCATGTGTTTTCCTTCTTAGGGTGGAATACATTTGTTGTTTCTTTCCATCTGGCTCAGAGATGAAAAAAACATTCTTTGATTTCTTTTTCAAAATAAACTCAGTGTAACGCTCCAAAATTTGTGTAGAGATACTTTTTTTTTTTTTTAAATACCAGAACGATAACAGCAAATCACTAGGCAAATAATGCCCTTTTCAGAGAAGACCTTGCATGCCATGAGGATTTTCTTACCCAAACGGCTTCCCAGAGGCACCTAAGTATTGCCAGCCCCATTTTGTGACTGGAGGAAAAAGGAGACTTTCAAGAATATGATTCATTTTAATGTCTCTGTTTGGGGGATTTTATTTTCATGTGCCGGGGAGGTGATTTTTAGAAGCAATTTTTTCCAATAAAACCAACATTGGCATACAGAACATTAGTTTTCATACACCTCAGTGAAGAGAGTGGACTTTCAACACTAGATTAAACAGAATGGTGTCTTTCCCACATCACCATGCATATGGGAGGTAGCCATTTCTGCTGCTGTTTCGGAGAGCAGAGCTCAGTGTGATCACAGCAGAGCAACATCAGCCCAGTTGAGAGTAATGTCTTGGGTGGGTAAGAGTTAACAAAGAATACTAAATTTCCAAGAGATCCCTTGATCAGCGGGAAGAAGGTTAAAGGACTGTTGAGACTATTGGCTCCTCTGCAGCCCAACTTCAATAAATCTTCCAAAAAAAAAGGTACCGAGTTCTACTTTAAAAATAATTAGGGGTTTCTTTGCCCCTTTGGTCATTTTGGCTGCTCTTCAAAAACTTTATTAGGAACCTTTTTTTAATAACCAGTATGAATGCAGTTATGTCCAGCTTAGATACATTTGCTCTTGTTACAGTGCCATCCTTTAGCTGAAATAGCATCTCTCCTGGGACCATCAAGCAATTGTAGTGGTCAGTGTGGAGCCATTCATCTTGAGACACAGCAAGGGATGCTTGGGAACAAACACGTCCCTCTGACCAGCTGGGGAGCCCTGACAACAGCCTGGCTCAGGTCCCACTGTCCAGCCCCACAAGGGATTATCTGAGGACATGCCAGGCTTCCGGGTGAATGGTGGAAGCTTCTCTACTCTTTTCTTGTTAGTACTGCTACAGGACAGGGAACAACAAAGTGGGCATAGAGGGTGGTTTCCTGCTGAATTACAGTAGGTTACAAGTACTTGGCTTTTTATACAGTAGTGCCACATTATATAAAGCATTTGAAATACAAGTCTGAGTTTAAGCACACTTACTCTGGTTTTACATCAGAGCAGAATCTCAGTGCAGGTCAGATTTAGGCCCTCGATCTTCAAGAGACTAAAATCTCTAATGCAAAGATTAGCATGCAACTTCTACTTTTTCTGATCTATCTGTCCTGCCAAAAACTAAATCCACGGCTCAAGCATCAGTGTGGTTCCAGGCTCTCAGAATTGCTTCCAGAGTCCTTGCTTTCACTGTCATGCTCTTGCCAGCCTTGCCAGAGGTCCTGCTGGTGGAAGCTGCAAGTCTGAAATGTGACTTCGGAAGAAGTTTGTTCAGGAATCCCTCTCATTCAGAAGTCTGGGCATATTGCAAAGATGACATTTCCTTAATTCCAGCTCTATTACCCACACTCATGTAAAACAGATGATGAATTATTTTTCTGAATAGTAACAATGTATTTTTGTCCACTTTTTTTTTTTTTTTAAATGTCAAAATAAAAGCCTGGAGGTGGAAATCAGACAAAATATCCCTTGGCATTGCAGTATCCCACTGTAGCAGGCAAATAATGTTCCTGGAATCATGCCTGTGAGAACAGCATGAAATTATATTTGAACAGCAGAGAACTCAGTGCTACCTGCTTGTGGAAGCCAACCAAACTGCAGGTACAGCTTTGTCACTTGTCCATCTTCTGATGGACAGGGCAAGCCTGCATGTGTTTCACAGAAACTGGAGGAAAAGAAAAAAAGAAAGAAAAAAAAAAGCTAAAGAGAGGAGAGCTGAGATAACAGAGAAAGAGAAAGGGATAGATAGGGAGGAAAAGAGAACTAGACAGAGAATGGCTGATGAGGAAAACAAAAGCTGATGTTCTTATCATGGTTTCTAGTAAGATCAACCACAGAGGAGTTACCTTCTCAGAAACAATATAACAGGGCATAGTCGTTGTTCTTGTAATTCCCATTCTCAGTTGTGAAAAGAATACTTCCTTGCCTTGCGAGAAAGGCACGTCATTCACTTGGTGCCTGAAGTCATGTACTACTTTCCCAGCACAAACAAAAATTCCTGGTGGCTCCAGGTCTCCAGGGAGCTGGGTTGGGGCTTTTGTTTTGGTGGTTGGTTGTTTTTCCCTACATGTCCTTTTCCTCCTACACAAATTTTGAAACACAAAATATTTTCTAGTTTTCCAGCTGTATTAGAAGCACAGAGCTCAACTTTGGAAGAAAGATTAAAGCAAGAACATACAGCAGGTCTCCAAGCAACAAAACAATGTCTGCAGTGGGAAATAGGTTCACAACAGTATCTGGACTCATAACTCGTATTTCCGTACTAAACTCATATTGGTATCTGCATTTGAACAGGTGCACTTTATGAACAGTCAAACACGCATCTTAAATAATCATAATAAACAGCAGCAGAAATGCACAGATGTTGAAAAAGAGGAATTATTGCAACAAAAAGAAGGTAGTTTCATTTTAAAAAACAGACAGGCAATTGTTGAGTTTGAACAGGGGAAGTTCAACTTCAAATACCCCAGTGCTTTCCTTAAAGGTAGCGTTTTTAAATGAGTGACTACCAGCTCTCCCCAATTTTTAACTTTAAGGGGCAAAACATGAAGCCTTCAGGGGACTCTCACCAGTCATCAGCCAGTGATTTCAGGCAAAAAGCTAATTTCAGAGTCAGATCAGATCTTTGCATCCTGTTTTATCCAGATCAGCCACGTTAGGAGTTGGAATGTGGTCAAAAGTCCAGGTCAGGGCTCTTCACTAGCTGAAAATATATCTCTCCTTCTGTGTGTTTTGCAATGTTAGATAAGGAAGTAAACAGTTTAAACATAAGTTTCACTCAAGTGTCATTGGGAGCACTCTATTTATTTAGCAGACATCACCACGAGGTCTCCCAGTCTGCGTCCATCTCCTGGCATTTTACATATGAGAAAAGGCTAAAAATAAACCAAGCCAAGAAAAAAACACAGGCAGAACAGCTGTTCTACCCAGACAAAGCTCTGAATGAAAGCTATTATGATGGCGCAGACTCTGCAATTGAAAATCCATTTACATTTTCAAGTCTGATTCCAACTGTAAATCTTAGGTTATATATATGACAGATTAAAAGACTCTGGCCCCACTACACTTCTCCCTGGCAAGAGAAAAACCATCTGCACAGCATCATTCGTGGTTGCTTCAACTCTGTAGGTACACATTTTTAAATGACATGGTGGTATATTTTTTCATTTCCCTTCCCTTCATTTTCGCATGCAGCAAAGTCACGTGCGTGGCATTTTCCCCAACTCTGTGGTAGATGGTGCTCTGGCAAAGGAGACTGATGTGTGTTTTCATCTGCTCTTTCCCCTCTATTTGAGGGGCTACTGCGCTATTTCCTTTGTAATCACACAAGCCAGGGTAAAAAACCTGAACAAATCTATGGCTGTGAAACCAGGCAAAAAAAGCCAGGAATATTGCTCTCTTCCCAAGCATAGAGAGCAAGCAGAAAAGAGCATACACCACGCAACAGGCTGAGCAAACCCATCTGGAGCCGACTCCCACAGCACTCTGGCCATGCTCTGTGCCCCATGCTCCTCATGCCATGGGTAAGAGATGAGGGATGACAGTCCTTCCATGTGGAGAGCCAAGAACAAGCTTCCTGGAGCCCCAGCAAGCCTTTGTTTTGACAGTTTAACCACTGGCTGAGAAGTGCATGGCTCTTGCACAACAGCTGTTTGAGAAGGAGCTCCCCCACCACAGCTGACACTGCAGCCAGAGGTGTTTCCACACCCAGAGACCTCAGGGAGCGCTGGATCAGCTATTTCCCAATGCACATGCAGCAGGTTGCAAGGTTCAGCCCTAATTTTTGAACATATTAAAAGGGAGATGAAGAAACCAGGTGAAGGGTCTTAAGTTCTGCTGAAAAAAAGCAACCCTAGAACAGGTCAGTTCTTTGATCATTAGCCAAAATTAGTGAAAAACAGAACTCAAGGAAAATAAGCTATTTATTGTCAGTGTGATCAGAGCTGATACACACACACTTTGCTTTGCACAGCAAAGGTGCACACACCATACACTTCTCCACACGGATGACAAGGGGTCACAAAGCATAATACCTGTGGGAGGGCAGAATCAGACCCACTGCCTCTGCTCAAAAGAAATCAATGCCTGACAAAACAGACCCAGAGAGCCTGGGATTTACTCAGGCTCTCAGTGCTCAGGGCCATCTTCTCCCAATGCCAAGGGCATGGTCTCAGGCTCTGTCATATACGCCAGCCTTGTGTGAACATCTCAGCTACCCCACAGCATCCAGGACAGGTGACATCAGGGAGTGCTCAGCGAACACGCCGCTAATGCCACACAGCACCACAGACAACCTTGGCCTGGTTTAGTTTTGTTCACATAATAATAAGAAGATAATAATAAGAAGAGTATAACGGCATAAATAGATTCAATTCTAGAGCACGAAGAGCGGGCACTTGAAAAAATATTAATTAAAACATCAGTTAAAGGATTTTCAAGTTGGCTTTTGATCATGCAATTAATATAGCAGGCCAAATTATGTCATTTACATGCCAAACAGAGAAGGAAGAAAATAACTCAAATAGAGAAGAGATTTGCGATGAGTGTAACAGTTAACTTCAGCTCTTAAATTTAAACAAGAAGCAGTTGGTTTTCATATTGCTCATACTGTGGTTGTGAGTGACTCTGAGTGTCACCACGCAGCGGCACAGGAAAAATGACAGTGCTAAATGTCCTCCAGACTCTTAGAAGGTGCTGTGGGGTGAGCAGGGAAAGCTTCTTTCTCCCTTTGTGAAAGAAGAAAAAAGGGGAAGATGGTAGAATTATATTAATTTCACTAGCAAATTGAGAGACTGGGTTACCCTTGTAACTAGAGGGATATACATGGAAGGAAAGGCACCCAGACTTACACCCAGCAGACCTAGGCCATCATTTCTTCAACCTAACAGCATGGATTGGGCTTCCTGAATAGGCAAGAATCCTGTTCAAAGAGCTAAAGGCACTGTGGTGTTTAAGGGTATTAATGAGGGCTAATTCAGATTGAGCTAGCTGAAGGCAGTATGGGCACTCCGAGGTTTGCATTACCCTTTGTAGGGCTGACAGTCCTGGCTGCCACAGGAAAAAAAACTTGTGAAGAATACTGGCTTCTTTCATCCTCCTCATTGACATTTACATTTCACTTTCTTCCAAATTAGTGTAGAACAAGAACGTGCATTAAAACATAAGCTATAATGGAAGTATTGGTTTTAAGCTAGACTGTACCATGCCTGATAGGGAATTACTGAAAGTCATTGTGGTTTAGGCAACAGAAGCTAGAGATACCTGCATGTTTTTCACCTTTCAGGAACTTGGGTGAAATTTGCTTCTGATTTTAAAAAATCTATAGCCTGACATCAGAGGATTTACCCAGAAGACATCCATCCCTCTATTTCACAGATTCTCTGCAAACATTTCTCCAGAGAAGTCAACCAGATTGAGTCCCACCATGTATCGCTGTCATGCAGGATTTACATGTCACAAAACCAGTTCATTTTTCTTCCCATACAATCAGTTATTTTTTTACTAAATTAAACAGTAGTTTGCTATAATAATTAAATCCTGAGCCTGGCAGAGCTGTAGGAGATATAGGTATTACCATTAATTTTCTGGACGACATTTGGCAAAGATTTGAAGCTAAATCACTTGCATTTGTGCTCGGCTTTAAACAGATCACTGGTCCTGTTGATTAATGTCTAAATGACTCTTTACCCCAGTTTCTCTCTCTATTCACTACAGATGCTGATGAAATTTGCCAACCAAAGAATGGTTTTCTGAGTATTACCACAGGAACACCTACAAAATTCTTTGAGAAAGTTGTCTGGAAGACAGACTAGAAACATAAACACTCAGAAAATTCCACTAGTTCACCAGATATTTGTAATTAACTAACTCGAACTACCCTTTGCCTCATTTACCAAATAGACAGCAAATGAACAAACCAGTTACAGTTTCACCCTAACTAAGGCAATGAATGAAGATCCTATCCTGAGTGTATAGACAGAAGTTATGGGGCTGGATTTGGAGAAGGACTTTTTAAGGCAGACCTTACCCTTCCTTTTGCAAAAGCAGCACAAATGTTATGCTATCTAAGAAGAAAACTTGAGAAAACCACAAAATTCCAGTATTACCATGTATACTTTAGAACAAAGTGCCTCTACCTGTCAAAACACGAGCACAGGAGCAGTGAGATATGGCAACACTGGCTAGCTGCTGTGTCACTGCTACTCCAGAAAGGATGATCTCCTCACCAGAACCTCTTGAGTTCCCCCATGCCAAATGCTCTCTACCTAAAAAGCTGGGATAAGGTTTTTGTGTACTGCCTGCTCTGCTTCAGGTGGCCTTTCTTCAGTGACTCTCCCGGGTTCACACTTTTCTCATGTGAAAAAGACACAGAGGTTTTAAAACACTTTCAGATCCAGAGCTGCAGCAAGAGGTTGGTCCTGCTGGCTGCAGCTGAAACAGAAATTACTCTTCCAGTGCTGCATTTTAAAGAAAGGTCCCCTGTGGCTATATTTAGTCTATCCACAGCCTAAGAGATAGCTGAATACTCTTAGGAACCTTCAGATGAATACTTTGATTTGTTATTACTGTTCCCTTGGGTACCCCAGAGGAGTAATTTGCATGTGAAATTTAAGTAGGTACATTATAAATAACAAGAAAAGATGTGATTGATAGAAAGCTGTAGTCAAATATATTAATTCTTTTTTGTCATTTGGATATTTTATCTGCAGGTTAGAAACTGCTACCTGAGCATCCCTGCTGCTGTGAAACCCAGGGGCACCTCAGATTACTAATCCCACTTTAAAGGAATTAGAAGGAAACCTATTTTTCACTTTTTTTCAGCGCACTGACTTTGTGTGTTTGGCAGCTCATTGCATGTGTTTCTCCATATAATGAGTTCCCTGTTTTCTTCTCCTAACTACACTGAAGTGAGAAAAAAACAACTTGAAAACAAGGGGAAAATGTGCCACAAAGTCATTTAAATTGGCAGTTCCAGTCAAGGGCGAGTAAAGAAATAGGAATTACTTCCAGCCCCTACCCTCACCCCCAACTTGTTCTTCTCTCAGGAGCCAGGGAAACTCTTTCGGATGATAGCGAATGTTCTCCTTCGGCTGCTTACCCAGCTCCCAGGTCCGGCAGATTACAAGAACTTCTCTAGGATTTTTTCTTTGGAGCTACCTGTATGCTTCAGATGGCACTTAAATGTTTGCTGGTTGGCTTCAGACTCTTAGTTGCAGGTTTTAACTTTTCAGCTTCCTCAACCTATTTCTGTGCAAAGCAAAAACCTTAGCAGGCTGTATTATTAACAGTGATCTAGTGAAACCTTGTTCCTGAATTGCTTTTACAAATCTGTTGCTATCACAGCCCTGAGCATAAGCTCAAATAACTGGTTTAAAATCCAAAACCGGAGCTCAATGGCTCTGAGCTTCTTATGCTGCCATACAAACACTGTCATTTGAAGTACATGATTATGAAATTCCTCAACAGGAAAAAAGTCCAGTGGCTGGTAACTATGATGGAATATTAGACTAGTTAGACAATTTAAGTCCATTATGAAGAAAAATAAGAAGCAAATATCAAATGTTGTGATGAAACTGAAACTGTAAATAATATCATTGTGAATAAACAGAAAATCCAGACCTGTCAGAGAGTCTGGAGAACCACCTAACTGAGGAGAGGAATCACAGTGCTATTCCAGGTACTTCAGAGCTAGAAATATCTCTCACACATGCAGTTTGCTATTAGTTTTCATGAGAAATTCTCTGTTTCAAGATCATGACTACATCCCAGAAAAAGTGAGAAGGCTGATTAGATTTTTGTTCGATTTTGTAAGAAGCATCTGAAGCAAGCAGCCATCTGGAAAAGCAGCAGATCTAAGATTGTCTTGAGCAAGTCAATTTAACTGTTATTCCTAGGCTGCAGCCTGAGGGAAGAAAGGTGGGTATGTGCTATGAATGAAGATCAAGTTAGGAACACAGCACAAGAGAAACAGGGGAGATCATGAACTTATTTCTGTCATTCAGATCCATCCCACCTAATTTATGGTACTTAACTGAGTGCCTAAGAGAGAATCCTACCTGCCTGAGGCTCTGTATAAGGAAAACACACCACCACAGCATCATTCCTGCTGCCTCAAACTTGAATCACCCTTGGATTTATCAGAAGAGTTGCTCAGGAAGGCTGCGCTCCCAGCCTGGATTCCACAGATGATCAGGATCTGGGCCTTCTATTATTTTTCTTCATAACGAAGGAACAGAGCTAGCTATGATATACAAGTGAACACAAATTAGTAGGTCTTTTACCCTTCATCTTCTCCCATTGCATCTGAGCTTACCATCACATCTTTTGTAGGAGTGGTGCTCAAGAGCCTAGCTTCAAGGCTCTTCAGCTAGGAGGAACCACAGCACAAAACAGCCTGTTTGCCACTCTCTTCAGTGATGACTAGGGAGATCTTGTGAGCAGTCTCAGAGACAAAGAGAGCTCTGCCATCAACCAAAGCCACTTTGCCATTGTGGGTATTAGTGTTCTCTTTGGTCCTTTGTCATTACTTAGCTTGATTAACCTGCTGGGAGACTGGGGAAGACTTTCTTCCATGCCAGAGTTTCAGCAACCTGCTCACCGCATGCCACGGTCATACAGAGCATGAGGAGACGTTGGAAAGGAGTTGGGCTGCATCACCATAGTGGGTTGCACCATGACAATAATACCTGATCTTCTGGGCCTGTACTGTCTCTTACACCTAGAGAAACGGGGCACCTTGGAGAAGCTAAAAAACCAATATGTGGAGGCATGTGCACATGAGAATGAGAGTAAATAGCTTTAGGTGTGCTATTCTTCACGTTAAAAGACAGTGGGTCTCTTTATGAACTTTTTCCAGTGTGACATGTGAGGCTGCCTGGAAAAAGGCAGACTCCTACTAGCAGCGAGCACTTGGAGATAACTGACAAAAATGTAAACAGTGTGCAGATTCCAAGTCTGTTGAGATGTTTTGATTGAACAAGCTATACTTCCAGACGTTTTTCCATACTTCTGTAGCTGAAGTGTGCTTTAGTAGTCAGATAGAGAGTTGCATTAAGGCAATACTCAAAACAAGAAATCCTCTGGGGCATTTATTTCATGGGAAGGCATATTGATGTTGCAAGGATTTTGAAGTGATTGGATTCTCTAAAGCAATACGAGTGACTAATTTCCCTTTCAATGAATCCACATATGCTCAGCTTTCACATTTTGAAAGGCAGCCAAAGTGACATTCTTTTAGGCTTTAAGCTGATATAAATAAAGTATAACAGAGAGCCCCGATAGCAAAGTTTATCAATGACACATGCCTTAGTTAGAATTTACACATGGACACGGCTGGATTTTCCACTTTGTCTTCAGCTGGCTCTTAAAGAATGTCATCAGTTGCCATAAACTGGCAGTTTCCAGCCACAATCCATCTGAGAGGGTGAGACGAGACCCACACACACAGACAATCTAGAATGACATTTGGAGACCAGCAGGCCAAGGTGAAAAACAGGTCCACAAAATGCAAGGTAATTTACAAGCTTCTATTTAGGCATGGCGACCTTATACGTTTTACAATATAAAGAACAAGATAAAGTAGAAATGGAAATACTGGTGAAGTGAGCCAGGAGACGAGACACACAAAATCTGCTAACTCCCCATGAAGATTTTTTGTGTAGCTTAATAAAGAAGTTAACTGTAGGCCTTATCTATTTTAAGATATTGAACTGAATTCCACTACAGTTTTTAAAATAATGTTATTGCATTCTTTCTTGTCTTCATTCTTTACTGGGGAAAATCAACACATGAGAGCAGCACATAGTGATGAGGCAGCACCTGATCTGGAGGATCCCCTTTACTAAACTGCGTCTCGTGCTTCAGCAGAGAGAAGCAGAAGCTGACAGAGCTATCTAAAGACTTCGCCCATATAGTTTGCCTTTGGGGAGATTTTTGGGTGAACTCCTGCTACACAGCCTCAACGGGGCTTTTCCAGACTGTAGCTTGAACTACAGGAGTTGACTCCTTTTCCTCTTGCCTATGCATGTGACCGTGAAAGATTATTTGGACTGGACTAAACACCGGTTAGGGATCATTTCCTCATTAACCAAGCCCACCACACAGAGATGTTTGGCAGACAAAGGGACAAACATTAGCAGGATGGTGCGTTTCTTCCATTTCAGGGCAAAGCAGGCTAAATGTATGCACTCTCCCTACTTCTCTTTAAGTTTCTCCTTTAGTCCTCTAAGGGTTCCTTCTCTCCCTGTCCATTGAGGCCAAGCTCACCCTCCAGGTCTTCATGGTTCTGACTCTGCGTCCTTCTAACATCTATCTCCCACTCTCTTCACCAATGTCTTTCTAGGATTCTCAGATTCCTGTCTTCTTTCATCCCACCCCAAGCCTGGACTGCAGAGCAGCTTTGTTCTCTCAGTTCGAATTCATCATCAAGGAAAAGCTCATTTGCAAAAGTAAATGCATTAGTTGCCTCCTTTTAATATGTGTATATTTGAACTAGACTTCAAGTTCTTCGAGGCAGAGCTGTATTTTACCTGAATATTGACAAGGAAGGTCAAAAAGAGGATGACAAGGAGGAAGGAATAAGCTTCACCAGTGCAATCTACAGGAATCAAATCTGCAAAAATGGTATTATTTTTCTGCAGCATAATCACAAAACAACAGCAAACTTCAGAACTCATATCAATGGCAGATGTAAAAGTAAAGAAGTAACCCCAGGCACTCATGGTATAGAAACACAGGTCCAGAAAATGCCGTCCTGCAGTCTTTAATAACTAAGCCTGACATTATAAAGCACTCATGAACAAAATTAAAGGGTTCTCATATCAGAGTGTGCTCAAAATGAGAGGTATGTTGCAAGGAGACTCTAGCTAGAAATGCCCAACTAATCCAAGTTCTCTGCTGAGCTCACAGTAGTGTTATTAGGTTATAAGCCAAAAAATATTACTGACTGAGGAAAGGAGCTGTTGATAGCATGATTATTGCAAATAGCAGCCAGATGTGTGACACCTGCTTCTGGAGAAAGCTAGATTTCTGTGGTATTAGTGGCATGGAGATGTGCATTTTAGTAAATTCTTTTGGCAACAAAAATGACAAGTGTTCTCTGCATTGGAATAAAACAAACAACAGAGCATAAGCACTTTTGCAAACTGATACTCGGGACACCCAGATCTTGATGATAAATTAGCCAAATACAAAAGAGACATTTAAAGGTAGCAAATACTATTCAAAAACATTTAATGGATTTTTATTTCTGTGGAATATTAATATTTAAGTTGTGTCTATCGATAATTATGATTATAACAACGAAACATAGAAACAGTGCAAACTTTTAGACATAGCACAAAAAGTAGTCCTTTCTCCTAACTCACATATAGAATGAAAACGGGAGTCATTCAGCTCCTGGGTGTTGGGCTGTTGCAGGTATCTAGCTGCAGAACGTTGCCTGAGATCATCTCTTGTTAGAACAATACAGTTTGTTTGGCTCAGTGCAACTAGAGAAAACAGATCCTAGTTTGGGCAGAATCAGCCCATGCATGTCCTCAGCATGTTGCAAGAGCATACTCTATGTTCTCAGCTTCCACTGACTCCCGTTTTTATTCTACTCTGAGGTCAGAACTCCGGTCTTGATCATTAAAGTCACTAGTGTGTGAGACCCATTGCCATTTTGTGATCATGTTTCCATCTATATGCAGAGTGGCAGCATTCTAGGACAACTGTGTTAATAAATCCCATGCCCCAGGTGAAAGATGAGGAGCAGAAAAATCAATCAGTCTCAGATTCACATGTGAAAGTCTTCAAAGTGAATCCAGTTAAATGAACCCTTTCTAGGCACCCTTACCAATTATTTGAAAAATGCCACCAAAACATATCGGTGAAACATTTCTGCTGTAACCAGCATGACAGAATGGGATCATACGGAGCATATTCCCCAGTAATTTATTCAGGAATTCAAGAAGGAACACAGAAAGTATTACATGCAGCAGAATATCATCATGAGATGTAAACAACGTAGAAGTTGCATGCATGCTCTGGTGAAAAGTGTAACATACTGATAAAAGGTAGAAAGATTCTCTGTTCTACGCTTTTTTAATATATAATGTGAATTTTTTTGAGCGGCTATTTTTTTGCATTAATCTTAGTCTCTCCTTCATCCATCCACACATTGTACCTCACAGTCAGTAACAAAGTAAAGTGGCTGGCAGGATGCCACCTAAAAATTAAGTACCAAAGGTAGTTCCAGCTTGTATTCATAACTCTTTAAAAGACTAAACTATCTTGTGCAGCTTCCCATGACTGGTTTGAAAATAACATCTAAGCTACTTAAACTCAGCTAATAAGGCAATTTATCCACCTTTCATGTCAGTCCTTCTACACTAAATGTTGTGCAACCTTGGCCGGGGAGGAAAAGGCTTGAAAAGAGCAGTTCCTGAGCACAAGGGAGGGCAACGAAGGAAGGAGAACAAAACACCAAGCACTAGTCCCATCAGAGATGGGAGACTTTGCAGGCTCCGAGTATACTCTTCCATAGGAATGACAGCAAAAGTTAAACTCAAATTGGTTTTGGAAGAGGATTTTATTTGGAATGATAGCACCTGGTTTAGGTGAAGTTTTTTGTAATTCAAACTATACAAGCTATTGGTAATATGATCTCTGTTCTATCAACTGCCCTCTGAGTACAGAGACGTCCAGAGATACTGGTTTTGTTAATTGCTTTCGTCCATTTGGGCTTCCAGATGGTGATAGCATTTAAATCTGCGCTGAAAACTGATTTTGCTTAAAATAGTTTTAAAGAAAGTAATACTAACTTGTGTGCTCCCCACTTAGCTTGCCACCTAGCACATACTAAAAGACATTGCCTAATCGATGCGGTGCTTTTCTAACATATTGCTAGCTAATTTATGACACTGACTCTTCTTCTTCCTATCAAGAACAGTTGTGGCATTTAATTTATTACAGCCTTACAGATAAGCAGCAATACTCCTCTGACAGAGTTTCTGATCCTCAAAACAGAGAGCAATTTTTGTCTGCCGGTCCAGTGCAGAGATTGGCATCTCTGCCTAAATAGTTGACGAAGATGGCTTTAAGCAATGCTGTCAGATCTTGCACTGTGGCAACACCAAGTGGCAAGCAGAAATGACATGCTGCTGACATTGCTGTGGGAATAGTGATCTCTGCCAGGGGTGCACAGCAACTGCTGGGGTGCTAATGCCTTTGGCCACTGCAGCTGGCCCCTGAGACTCGTCTGTTGATGTCCCAACAGGAGCACTGACAGCTCAGCGTGGATCTCCCCCCTCCGCATGAGATCTACAGGAAAGTAACAAGCATGGTTCATAACAGATGGAAAAATCAGTATCAAACAAGAGGTGGCTATAAAATGCTATTAAATAACAGTGGCAACATTATTCTTCCTCTTTATCTGTTCTTACCCCGGGAGATAAAAAGTCTTTGTCTGTTCTGTACTCAATAAAAGTTATATCGTACTGCTTTTCAGCATGTGCTGAATCTCTGTCAGCATTACTACCATGGCAATGCTACTCTCTGTTCATCTACATCAGTCCTGGCTTAAGGAATATTTGCCTTCTAAACCAGGCTCCATTTACACTGACATTATCTCCTTAGGACACTTACAACTGGCTTTTTACTATCTTTCTAAAAGTTTAAAAGCTCTTTTTTTTTCCACCCTATTCAGAGAGCTTTTCTCTGGTGGGTTTTTTTTTTCATACAGTGAGAGGTGGGGACTAGAAAAGTCTCAAATAATTTATTTAGAATGGACCTTTATTCAGATGATAATACGGTATAATTTATCAAAATATGAGATGAGAAATAACGAGAAAGCCTTGTAAAAAAACCAAGCAAACTTTCTTCCAAGCCTGAATAGCTAATGTTGACCATGTCTCACAGTATACGCAGGTTACTCATTCCAAACGATAAATCATGTTGATCCTATGATGGGAAGCCCCGTTCCCCGTGATTTGAAATGAACCGACATGGCTCTGACACATCCTGCATTTTTTAGGCGCTGCCAAACAGTGGTTTAACTTATCGATGAAGCGACAGACCGTGTCCCTCACCCGGCTCCTGCGTTTTCTGGGCAAACACTCCCCCCTCCTGGTACAAAAACTAACTACAGACACATCACACAGAAAAACACTCCCCATCTACCTTTTCACACGTTGTTTTAAATATTTGCTTCCAATACTAACACTAAATGTGATTTAAATATTATTTGCCTCTTCCAACAGGAACAGGATACTGGATGTTGGAGCTTCTTCCCATTTTAAAAGCTATTTTCAATATGAAAATTGGATTATACATGACAAACATCTGATCTACTGGAGGTAGGATGGAGAGAAGAGATTCCAAATAAATTGGACAATGCTTTCCTTATTTAAAATTATTTGGACTTGGGAAGTAAAATTAAAAAAAAAGGGGAGGAGGGGGGAATTTAAAAGCAAGAAGTGGGTTTGGGATTCTTTTTTAAAAAAAGGCTAAAATATGATAGCAGAATTTTTCAAATTTAAGTCCATCATAAAATTGTGCTTGATTTTTCTCAGCTGGGGGGAAGGGAGGCAATACAGAAATATTTTAACCAAATTTTGGCTTTCATGATGCTAGAATCACGGAAAATTTTGGTTGGAAAGACCTTTACAGGTCATCTAGTCTGACCCCTTGTAATAAGCATCTTTAACTCAGGTTGCTCAGAGCCCCAACCATCCAGATTTTGAATGTTTCCAGAGAGAGAGCATCTATCACCTCTGTGGCCAACCTGTGGCAGTGTCTCACCACCCTCATCATAAAAAACATCCAGACTAAACCTTCCCTCTTCTAGTTTAAAACCATTACCCCTTGCCCTGTCACTACAGGCCCTGGGAAAAAGTCTCCCTCTATTTTTCTTATAAGGCCTCTTTAGGCAATGAAAAGCCACAATAACGTCTCCCCAAAGCTTTCTGTTCTGTAGGCTGAACAACCCCAACCCTCTCAGCCTGTCCTCATGGGAGAGGTGCTTCTGCTTTGACAGTAGAAAGAGGAGCAGGATGGAGAAGCGGGGGCAGAAAACAGTATCTCCAGCCAGTTTCAAGGTGCTCTTGAGAGTCCTAGGAGAAAGAAGGCTGAAGGGGACTATATTTGGGAGGGTTTTACGGTGGGACATGAGACAGCAAGGGCTCACAACTCCCAGCTGCCTGCGCGGACATGGGAGTGGAAACCAGGCATCCCAAGCCTGGAAAGAGACCGTCGACAGCAAAGTTATTCAGGTTCTGTCTACAAGATGTGGCTTTTAAAGGAGCCATATGAAAAGATAAAATCGACAATATGCATTAGGGGTTTTGTTGTTTGTTTTTTTGAAAGGCCATTTCAGGCATTTACCAGCGAAGCAATGATTAAACGCCCATTAACAGCGACTCGGAAGGAGGTATCCATAGAAACCTGTGAACTGTTAGCATCGAGGTGACTTTATCTTGAACTACCCTCCCTTCCGAGGTACTTTGAAGATGGCGGTAGACCGAGCCTCTCCGGCGGCTGCCGCTCCCTGGCTTTAAAGTCATTAAAAACGACTTGAACCCCGTAAAGACACTGTCGCTTTCACAAAATCCGACGGCCAAAGGCTACAACCGGCCTTCCGAACCACCTACATAACACCGCCCCCCCCCAACCGTCCCTCGACTGCTCCACCGAACGCCTCAACGGCGCACGCGCCCCGTTACGGGCGGGAGGCGAGAGCGAGGCTCCCGCTCCGGAGCGGGGAGGAGGGGGTGTCTGCAGGAAGTGGGCGGTGGAAGACGGCGTCATCGGTGCGCGCCGCCGAGCGCCGGTCGGTAGGAGTGATGTCGCCGCCGCTGTTCAGCCTGCCCGAGGCCCGGATCCGCTTCACGGTGAGTTCGGCCGGCGCCGGGGGGAGGTTGCCCTTCCTCGGGGTCTCTCGGAGCGGGGGGCCGGTGCCTCAGCGCGATGCCCTTCCTCCTCAGCCGCCGGGGCGGACGGGCCGCCTCTGGGCCCGCAGGTTTCCCCCGAGGAGGGGCCCAGGCTCCCCTTTAACGAGCGCTCGGCGTTAAACCGGTTTAAATTTGGGGCCAGGGCTTCATACCGGCTCAGCCTGACCCATCGAAGGGAGGAGCTGCTGTTTAGTTTTAATTAAAATGACCATAAAATAAAGTGATATTAAATTATGGCCTAACGTCCGCAGCTTATGGCGCCTATCTCTTTGGTGCCGCTGCCGGATGCTGCTTTTCTGTTCCCGGATAAATGGGGCTGGATTTGCACCCCGACCTTCGGGTCCTGCCGTTTGCAGCCCCGTTTGGCGGACAAGGGGGTGGGGTTTGCACAGAAGTGGTCAGGCACCTGCTCCGTTAAATAGATTTCGTTACAGGATACCTCTGAGCCAGGTACAGAATACCTTTGAACTTCAGCCGGCTGAAGTTGTGGGCCTGGGACTGCTGTAGGTGCAGCAACAGTCACAACAGCATATTCCTCTGTATTTCACTTAGAAATACGATTTTTACCACACTGTTAGCCCAGATTTGAAATGCAGTGCTCTGCTAGGTTGTGTGCCTAATTTGCTGGGCACTTGTTATTTGTGCTGCCTGTTAGAAAGTTCGTTTTGTAAACTGACACGTGATGTGTGACATAGATTCTTTAGTGTTTTCGTGCACTGTCGGCTAGAGGAAGGAGAAGGTTCTTCTGGTTTTGTACTGGTTTTGTAACTTTTCTTTCTTTACATTTTGGTAGACATCCACCAGAGATGCTCTGATTAACAAAAGTATCAAGCCATTGTTGAATGCATTTAACCAGATTCCTGGGAGGTAAGCAAATGCTGCTCGATTTTAAAAGGCATCTATTCGGATAACTCCTAGTAATCTTGTCCCAGATAATTTTTGTTACCTGATGTGGAATGTTTGCATTTGCAGTGAAAATGAAAAGAAATGTACCTTGGATCAAGCTTTTCGAGTTATTGTAGAAGAAGAAATAGTAAGTACTTCAAGCTGCTACAGCTTATCTCTTGATAAAACTCACATTTTTATTTGCAAGTTAATGTATTAATTTAACAGCAACTTACTTTAGTATAAATAAATACTGTTTATTAAAGACCTAAATTATATGAAAGTTACCTAATTAAGACTGAACGTAGATTATTGAAGAGACTGGTAGGTAGGACAGAGTGGCAGTATCTTACAGATACCACACTATCGCAAGGGGTGTTGACTTTAGCCTTTTTCAGCAGTTCTTTGAAATGCTTATGAAACCCTGAGATGTCTTAAAATTCTAGTTCATTAATGCACATTGCTCTGCAACTGTACTTTAAGGGTGGAGTGGGTTATCTGTTTTTAGCATCTAAAAAAGCTGCCTGTTAGCTAAAAGAGTGATGACATGAATAATGCTTTTGAATGAAGCCTGAATGTGGGATATTAATTTTCAGAGCTAAATGACTCTTTTTACAGGGGTGTTACAGGGGGTTTAATAGCTGGGGGTAGTCAAGAAACAATGCTCATTCAATAAAAACTGTATTTAACTGACAGCTGTGATTGAACAGATGCTTACTTTAGTTTTGTTAGATATATTTAGTTCAGAATAGATAAGTTTACCGCTGTTCTGTTTGTTTAGATAAACAAAGCTCCATGTGAAAATCTCCTGGCGATTATTTCTCTTGCTATTAGTGGAGTCACAGAAGGTGAGCTTCTTTTTCTCATGTCTGTTGGCAGTTTTATGGACCACTTAGGGGAATTTTGAAGTTTTTGTATGATGCCTACAGCAGTTAGTTTTGATAATGTGTTCCCTTATGCTAGTGGTTATGGAATCTGTTTCATGAGAGGAATGAATATAATTAAATTCACTTGTATGTGTGACATTTATGTTGGATTTTTTAATTTTTTTTAAATTTATTTTTTAATGGAGGAAGATAAGTGATTTTGGTCAGAAAATAATTAGCATTTTCGGTCTTTGTCCACTATGGTAAAATGTTTGGAAGTTTTCCATCGTAATTTCAGAGATGAGACCACAGAGGCAGAGCTGTCAGTTTCACTGGCAGAGCTAGAAATAACTCGTTCTGAATATCTATGCTCATCTCCCAGTACTGACCTGTCAGTACAGGTCTGGGTTTTAGATACTTAAATCTGTTTCTACCATTGTCTTTTGTGTCAAAAATCAGTGTGTTAATCTCTTCTGAAGAGGCTTTCCTGCTCTTCCCTTTGTTTATGTGTTCACGTTGCACATCACATAGTTGTTTTACTAAATATAACTGAATTACATATGTGTTTTATGAATGTGGAATAACAAAAGCTGTGATTATGGGGGATGCAGGTGCTACCAAACTGTAGAGTGTGAGTAGAGAGACCTGGGGCTCTGCTTTGGTAGCACTGTGCTTAAGGAAAAGACTGCCAAAGTTCCCGAGTGTGTGCAGTAGAACTAACTGTGGATTTGCCAGTCTGAAGGAGTTCACTTGCAGCCTGCAAAGAGGTGCAACGTTGTTTCAGGCTTTGAGATTTTTTAGAACGGTTATT
Organism: Thinocorus orbignyianus; assembly: GCA_013400375.1. Taxonomy (NCBI): domain Eukaryota; kingdom Metazoa; phylum Chordata; class Aves; order Ciconiiformes; family Thinocoridae; genus Thinocorus; species Thinocorus orbignyianus. The sequence goes on along the minus strand of VXBW01000688.1, from coordinate 974,103 downwards.
CTTTATTATTTGTTTTACATTAGCTCTTGTAAAGCTGATCTGCGTATGTGTATGTATAGAAATAGCTTCAATGGAAGTTCGTGCTTTTAGGTCAGGCTTTTTGTTAGCATTTGTAGGAACCCAGGGGAACACTTTGCTTCTTTTCTGGTATAATGTCCCTCAGTTGTCATTCATCTTTATTGAATTTCAGTTCAAATTTACTGAATAAAATATTCCTGTTCCTCATAGGTATCTGCACTGCCTCAACCCCTTTTGTGCTTCTGGGGGATGTTCTGGATTGCCTGCCTTTGGATCAGTGTGACAAAATTTTCACTTTTGTGGAGAAAAATGTTGCTACGTGGAAATCGGTAGGTGTTTTTCCAAAATGTGATATAGCTGTGGCAAAGCTTCTGTCTACCTGAACCTTTTTAACAAACGTATTTTAACTGTCTTTGTACCTGTATTAAAATAGTAGCATTGAGCACATTTTGTTTTGAGACGTAAAAGTGTCTGAGCAGTAGAGATCAGAGAATTAATAATAAAAGAAATCATAATTTTGACTTATGTGTATTCACAAACTGTTCTTCATCATTAATTCAGATACTTATCAATTTTTTTCTCCTGCTACCCAGTTACTAGTACTGTGAATGCTCTGTGTTGTTTGTGTGTTGCTCTTTGCATTTGTGTATAAAGAATGCATGGAATAGTAAAGGCAGTGAGTGTAATAATTAGTGTGTACCAGGAAAAAAAGGTGGATGCTGCTCTGACAGTTCATTATCACATAGTTTGTCTGTACAGAGGCTTGATTTAAATGTTCTGGTTTATGCTTTCTTGGAATTTGTGAGACTGCTTGTTTTATTTTGTCTTTTTGTGAAGCCTACCCCTTATTTCAGAGAAAACTCAAATTTAGAATTAACACTAGGAGTGACTCATGGCTTGTGATTGATTTAAATTCTGCTCAAAAAGGTTTTGTGTTCTTTTAATAATCTAAATACCTTTACTCCATTTCAGAATACGTTTTACTCTGCAGGGAAAAATTATTTGCTACGAATGTGCAATGGTGAGTTTTATTTTTTCAGGGGGGTGGTGGGAAATTAAAAAAAACCCCTATCTCAGCAAATGGAAGTGAGGTTAATAGCTTGGTTTACATTCAGCATGTTCAATAAGTAATGAAGTTAAAAGGCAGATCACTCATCTGAGCATGTTCTCGTGAGTCTTGCTGATTAACGTCAGTCAGTCTCATCTTAGGGAAATCTCTTATCAATTAATAGCAGAACATCTGGGAAATATGTATTCTTGAGCAATGATAAGGCCCATATCAGAAGCTGTATTTGAGTAGGATTCATTTGAATTTATTTTTTATCACTGTTGAAGGTGTCAGGAGAATCAGTAGAATGTGTTTGGAAAAAATGTGACTGACCTAAGGAAGTTACTAGCATTTAGATTTACAAATCTTAGCTTCCTTTCAGTAGCTAAGTAGGTTGTGTAATTGGTAAGTCTTAAACTCTAGTGCAAGAGAAATTGTAAAAAGTAAAGAATATTAGTATTAATCCCTCTTTCTATATTTAGACCTCCTAAGAAGATTATCCAAGTCACAAAACACGGTCTTCTGTGGAAGAATTCAGCTGTTCTTGGCCAGGTTATTTCCACTTTCTGAAAAGTCAGGTGAGATTTTTTTGCATTTCATCACACAATGTCTAACAAAGCCAAAATATGTGGAATCTTTTAAGTTTATTGTGGTTGCTGACAAAATTCAGTTGGAGAAAATAACTTTGGACTTGTATCTCAGTTCTTGTTTCTACCCTTGATACTGTAAGTGAATTTCATGTGTTTTGATTTGAAGCACAAGTTTTGAATGCTGTTTCTGAGACTTTAACATCAGCATCTCTTAAACAACCGAATGACCAGACTTTCAAACTTCACATCTTCAAAGGCTGGCCCTTTGTATTTTGCAGGACTTAACTTGCAGAGTCAGTTTAACCTGGAAAATGTCACTGTTTTCAATACCAATGAACATGAGAGCACTCTGGGACAGAAGGTGAAAATTCTTGTTGTTTCTCACTCATTCTGCAGGAAATGTGTAAGACTGTGTGGGAATGCACTACTGTGCCTGATGCTCACAACTGGATGTTCACACTTTGATCCTCCCTCTTCAGATTGAGCTGCTGATTCTGGAAATAGGCATGTTAGCCAGTACATTAAACTGTGCAGGCTTTGTGGGGGAAATTGATTTGATTGTGAAGGATAAGCACTCTCATTTACTCTACTAAGTCTTTCCCAGGATGTACAGAGGGTAGAGCTGTCCCTTCAGCTCTTTTTCAAGAGAAGTCAGGCCACCACTGCGAAGCGTAGCAAGGACAAGAATTAGTTGCATGTTTTACTGGGATAATACTTTAGAGAACTTTAAATTACTACCTTAAGCTTTCTGATCTGACAGATTGTTTAAGATAAAGGATATCATGGAAGCTGTATGCAGATTATACTGGCGTTTGTGTAAGTATTATTTTTTCCTGTTAGCACACTGAGGAGAGAGAAGAAGGAATGGACGTAGAGGAAGGTGAAATGGGAGATGACGAAGCACCAACCAGTTGGTGAGTTTAGAGCAATGTTGAAACAAAATTTTTTTAAAGTGAAAGAGAAGGGAATTACCCTTAACTGTTGTACTCTTAATTCTGTCTGTCTCCTGTCCTTTCAAGGTTAGATACAACCTAACAGTGTCTCAATCTGTGTAAGTGAAGGAACCTGAAAGAGGAAAGAAATCTACAGGTTATTTGCAAAAGTTGCATACCCTGACTGAGAACCACTGGTACTCTCACGGTTTTGCCAATTATCTTGACAAAACTTGTTCTGGTAATATGTATTTAGGAATTCTAAGTACATGCTGCATATGCTTTTAGGAGAAAAAGCTGTGCTCCTCTTCATTTCCTGCATAGTGAAAAACTTGTAAGATCCCTTTAGCTTACTGTTTTATGGTGAGAAAGTAGCAATAGACTGGATGGAAAACTATTTAAGAGACAAATTCTGAATTACAGATTTTCTGTAAGGGCTTGCTGTTGACTCATTTCACTTCCAAAATGAATGCTGCTTACTGAGATTGCACATTTCTGAGTGGATTAGAATTCAGCATATCACTATCAATATTGCTTTCTTACATTTATTTTTCTCCCTCCAGTTCCATCCCAATAGATTATAACCTGTATAGAAAATTCTGGTCGCTTCAAGATTATTTTAGAAATCCTGTGCAGTGCTATGAGAAGGTCTCATGGAAAACTTTTCTTAAGGTAATCTGAGTTCATGTTTTCAGCCATTCAGCCTCAGCAAAAATCGCAGTTCACATGGGTAGAAGAGTGACTGCATAAGCATAGAACAGTTCAGTTGCTAATGCCATTGAAAAAGTAGTAGTGCATGAGCAAATGCATTTTGATGTTTTCTGAAGTTAGCCTTTGATGGTACACAGTATGTTAAGCTGTACAGTAAATCCCCTAATAAGGCTTTTGTAAATCAGTAACAGAAAGACTTAATGTTTCACACCAATGTCAGGAGAACCTTCTCTGTGATGTATCGGCTGCAAAAAGCAGAACTTGTGGGTTTGGGTTTTTTTATCCCCGACAAGAAAAGTAGTTCTACCTAATCCTAGATATTAATTTTGAGTAGTTATATTGATCCTAGAGTGGGATCCTAGAGATAATAAGTTCCTAATGAAACAATTCTCTTTATAGAAGCAATGACTTGAACATCCCCTTTGGCCAGCTATTTCAATTTTGCTTAGAATGAACGTTGAGGATAATTTGTTGCTGAGGTACCTGTTTATTCGCAATTTGCTGCTCACTGTTTAATTAAAAGCAAAAACCCCTGGTTGGTTGTGGGTTTGGTTTTTTTGTTGTCTTTTTTTTTCAATCTTCATTCTCTGTGTTATGGTAATAAGAGGTAACATCTACTCAGACATCCTAACGTAGAACTAGTTAATGAAGTCAGTATTCTCAGCTTTCAAAAAAAATACCCATCAAACACAAAAACCCCAGGTATAGTTCAGTGAAACTGAACAAGGCCAAATTTAAGACTTTCAGATGAAAACGTTGAGATTTTCTTCATTGCAGCTTTAAGGCTCTGACTTGATTTTTAAGAGCAGAACTGCCAATTTAACCATGTACTTATGTACCTTTCTTTGCCGAGATCTGCACAACTTAAATTGAGTTTGAATATAGCATTAAAATTGCCTTTTTTTCTGTGATGTCTAAACAGCAAAGCAATTGTGCCCTGTTGGCAACCTGTAACATTTTTCGTAGTATGTTTTAAATGCTCTAAATGATGAGCTGTTCTGAAAGTAGCACTTTCACTGTCATTTGTGGTGCTCAGAAAAGCATTACATATTAGTGGCAAATGGGTCTTTTTTTTTGACTGGCTGATGGCAAGTTTACAAATGATTTTACTTGTTTGGCAGTAAGCACAGTGTAATTCTTTAATTCTGAAGTTTTTTATATAATTTTCATGCAGTAAATAACTCTGTTTTATAGTACTCAGAAGAAGTTTTGGCTGTCTTCAAAAGTTACAAATTGGATGACACTCAGGCTTCCCGAAAAAAGCTGGAAGAGCTAAAGACAGGAGGAGAACATGTATATTTTGCAAAGTTCCTGACTAGTGAAAAGGTATGTGCTTGCTTTTCTCAGAATCACTGACTAGTTGAGGTTGGAAGGAACCTGTTTCTGTTCAAGCTCCTTACTCAGGACTCAGCTAGAGCAGCTTGATCGGTGCTGTGTCCACTTGGGTTTTGAATGGCTCCTCTGGGTGTCCTGTCCCAGTGTGTGGATTCCTGCTCTTCATGATGATTCAGGGACTTTTATTTCTGGAACAGGAGTCTGAAGTAAAGCTGGTGTTATTTACTGCATTTGATGTATATTGTTACATTTGAGAAGAGAAGTTAAAAGAGAGTAAATATTTAAAGAAATGTTGCTTTTTCATTGCCTTTAGAGTTACATTTTCAAAAATTGGATGATCTGTTAGTTGTATTTTCTGCCTCATAATGGTCTTTCTTAAAATTGCTTCTAAAAATATCTTTAAGTTTTAATTCTGTTAGCCAAACCCTTACGTTGTAGCCAGTAGTTCATAACAAAAAGCTGTCCAAGTTACTGCAAAAATAGAATTTCTGGTTTTTTCCAAATTCTTGCTTTCTTCAAAGTGAATCATGTAAAATCCAGCAGCATGAAACTAGTTAAACAAAAAAGTAGGGATACACTGTTTATTCTTACAGGCAGTTCCTCATGCTTTTAAAAAATGGTTTTCTTTAGAAATTTTGGTATCTGTCTTTCCTAAATGACAGTTTACTGGTCTTAGTAACTTATAGAATACTGTCCTTAGAAGTGATACTGAATGATGGTTCTGTACTGACTTATGATCTTGCTATAAAAATAGTCCCCATCTAGTTTATCTGAAATGGTTAGATTTTTTTTCACTTTTATGCATGCTTAGTGTCTTTAAAATATATGTTTAATTCTTTTTTTGTTTGGCTTTTTATTTTTTTTAGCTGATGGATTTACAGCTGAGTGACAGTAACTTTCGTCGCCACATCTTGTTGCAGTACCTAATATTATTTCAGTACCTAAAGGGACAGGTCAAATTTAAAAGGTAATGTGGAAATATCTTGAGTTTTGGAGGTGGGGAGCTAAGAACTTGGAGATAAACCAAAAAATTTTCCATTTTCTGCTTGTTCCAAGGTTCTCATGAAACATGACAGAGCCTTGGATTAGTAAATACAGGCTGTGACTGAAGTAATTTTACAGCAGGAAAGGGAAGATTTCATTCTAGCCTTTCTCTGCTCCTCTCTGTCTGGTTCTTTGCCCACCTGTCATTTGCTGTGGTTTTCATTAAACTTATTCAAATTTGGGCAGTTTACTAAACCAGAAAAAAAAATAAATCTGCTCATCTCTGCAGAATTATTTTTCTGCCAAACTGGTGAGTTGAGTGGAGTCTCGGAGAAGTAGAGGCCACTAAAACTTGCTTAAGGTGAGTGCCAGTCACACAAGGGAAGGAGTCTCTCTGGCAGCACCGAGTTGTTAGACCAGTGCAAGCTACTTGTACGTGGCATCGCTTTGAATCTACATTGACTCCACGATGTATCATTGGTTGATGATTTGTTTTTTCCTGGTGTGCTACAGGACTCTGTCTAAAATAGCAAGAAATAACAGTGGTGATTATTGCTTTTATAAATTAATGGGACAGAACAAAGCCCTATCTTTTCCTACTCTGTACTCTAATGTAATGCTGAAAAAACCTCTGCCTCTCAGTTAATTCCTTGTGCCCTTGCATCTAGTGATTAACATTTAAGGCAGCTGTCTTTCATCTGCAATACACTGCTTTTTATGAACGGATCTCAAAGAACTTTGCAAACTAGATTAGGATCATCATCCTCATTCTAGAGATAATTTATCAAGGCAATGAGGTGGCAGAGAAGAAATAGAATTCTTGTTTTCTGAATTGCAGTTCAGTCCTGTAGAAGTCATAGTCAGTCATGTCAGTGACAACTCATTAAAGTGTTCATTAAAAGCACTGCTCATTTATCACTTGTCGAGTACTGTATGACATATAAATGATGTAGTATAACACCTGGTGTGGTTGTAAAATAATACTAATCATTCCCTTCCTTAAAAAGGATGAGCTCTTTTATATCATAAGAGAAGCTGCTTCTAGAAGTCTTTCTCATGCTATGGACTTGGCCATCATCATGTTTATGCTTGCTATTTATGATACCTCGTGCTTTGTAAAAAGCTGGTTTGTGTTATATTGCATTTGAACCCTGTAAATTGGATGTTAATGGTTATGCTTCAAATAGATTCTTGAACCAGTGAAAAACAAAACTAGATTCTCATCTGATTTTTAATGTGTTTTAAAATGTTCCTGTCTCAGCTTGGGAATGAAGTGAGCCATGTTGTATTTATTTCTATATTTTTTCCTTTTCACTTCAACTTACTGTTTTCGTTATAATTCTGGATGTACCAAGCACTTGTTTCATGACTACAGGTTATGCTGTATATAGTTCGTATTTTAAAATATTCAAGACCTGTGTTCTGTACACAGCTGGTAGATTAATTTTTTTCTTTTTCCGTGGTTTGTCTACATTACTGATTCAGCTGGGATTAGGAGGGGTTTTTTTAGGTCTTTTCATTGTGCCTGCTTGCTGTGCTTTAGTCCAACATCGAGGTGTGATCTTGAATCATGGAAATGGACTTCCAGTTGCATAAAGTTAAACCCAAAAGTATAGTCCACAACCACATCTAATTAACTCCTCAAATAGTAAGTGGCCAGTCCATGGGACCAGACTAGAGTACGTTCATAGTACTGTCATCAGATCCTCTCTAGCACCCCTTGGAAAGGCTGTAGTATAAATGATGTGTCCTCAGCAGTATCTTGACATGTTGTAAACTCTTCAAGTTTACTAAAAAAAAATTAAAATAAATAATAATAGTGACCTGATTTAATGACTATCTCTTTGCTGACTTTTTGCTTTTGTTTAATTCCAGTTCAAACTATGTCCTAACAGATGAGCAGTCTCTTTGGATTGAGGATACTACAAAAGCAGTTTACCAGGTTGGTACAGAAGATACTTCTCTAAAAATTACTTAGACTATCACACAATAAATATTTTTCCATCAGCCCCCTTTGAAGCAGTAACCACTGTTTTCTTTGGGTTTTTTCTATGTGTTCTCCTATAAATGTAATGCAAAAAGTTAACTTTTTTTTCTCCCTCCTAATCCCAGCTTCTTTCAGAAAATCCTCCAGATGGGGAAAGATTCTCGAAAATGGTAGAGGTAAGTACTTCAGTGCCTCCTGAGCAAAGTCTATATAGAGCACAAAAAAGCACTGTTTCTTTAAACTAGCTTTTGGAAAGAGATGTAACATCTGAGAGAACTTGTATTTCACCTCACTAAAAAAGGTCTTGTAATGTCTTTTTCTTTTGTAGCCGCATTTTCCCCATGTTTTTGTTAATGTGCTGCTTCTGGGGAGAAATGGAAATGTGCAGATATGTGTCTGTGTACATACAGGAGGTGCTGGTTATTGAAAATAAAGAATATAATATGTTATTATAGTAATGTTAATTATAATAATATATAATGTAATAAACAATATAATTTTTTAAAATTAAAGCCTTTGTGGAAAGGAGTGCTGTGCCTCAAGGCATAAGGATAACATGTAAATGGAATTAAAGATGTTGTCTTGCTTTGCTTTTTTACTTTCCTTTTGCTACATCTAATTGATTGCTTAGAGAAGGAGAAATAAAGTCTTTCCCCCAGTTATTGAAGAGAGGAGATACGCTGTTTTTGAATAAACTAAACCAGCTGACTAAGATTATACTGGTCACCTTCAAAATAGTGGCTGAACTACATAGAGTAACAAAGTTTTCCCCTTAATTGTAATACCTCAATTAAACTTTGGGATCAACTCTGAAAGTGATTATAATCCTAATAATGTGCAATATTATGTTTCTCCAGCATATATTAAATACAGAAGAAAACTGGAACTCGTGGAAAAATGAGGGCTGCCCAAGCTTTGTGAAAGAAAGGTACCTGTTATGAAGTACAAGTTTGCTACTCGTTCACATTGATGCTTCAGCTTGAGAATGTGTACCCATGCTGTATATGAACGTTGATGATTCACACAGCTTTGAGATTTGTGTAGATGGATGTCCCTTCTGTGTCTGCAGAAGGCTCTTGGATTTCTGCCCAAAATCATAAGGCTTGATTATGTCAGTGAAGAGGTGGTTATGAATGTGCAGGGAGGGTGTCAGGAGAATGCTCCTCACCATCCCATGGTGAAGTTTTGTTCCCTTAATATTTAGGGTTCAGTGATGAGGAGACTGGAGCGAGTTGTCTCCCCCCCTGCCTTCAGCGGGCCCTAGGTTGAAGAAGTTATTGCCTGCCTATGTACAGCTTTGGATGGCCTCTAATGAAGCCTTTGACATATGGCTTTGGTGGGGCAGCCTGCCTGAGTTTAGTGTAACAGTCCTTCTCTCATGCACTTTATTTATAACATTTGCCACTTGGAGACAAGCAGTTACATGAAAGGAAATTATGATTTGGCAGATTTTGCCATTGAACAATTTCCTTTGTTAGTTGCTAGCTAATGGCAAAACTTGAACAAGACTCCATATGTCTATTTGACTATCTCGAGTTGATGACCAAACATTCCTCTTCCATCCTTCTCCATTCAGCACACAGACTGTAGCCTCTTTGAGGTGGAGCATCTGGGTCTCTGCAGATTTTCTTTTATGGAGAGATGAGGTGGAGCCAGCTCTTCGTGATTTCAGCTGATTACAAAAAAAGGGAGGGGGGCTGTGAGAAGAGAGAAATTAATAAGGGAGGTGGGGGCGGTAGGAAAGTAAAATTATGAAATTTGACTTTTATAAATGTTCTGTCTCCTCCTTTAGATCTCAGCCAGAGTTTCAGCTTGGGTAGGTCTTACCCTCACCTCAGTGGTCTGGGATCGCCATTCTCTGATCCCATGAAATCAGGTGCACCTGGGGAAAGGGAACTTGCAATCGTAGAGCAGGTGATCCCAGCAGCAGGGTAGATAATACAGAGTATGTGCTGCTGGCACCGATGTGATTTGCTTCTTTTTCTGTATCGGGACTCTGATGGACCTTTCAATTTGTGAGTGAACTAATTTGGGTGTCTGGCAAATCCCTCTCCATACCCTTACTTAACCTTCTCTCTCCTCTTCCCGCTGCCCCCACCTCCTTCTGCTCCTAGAATTGCTGTCCTTCTGAATACTTTCATAATGATTTAACTTGACACCATCTGAAGCAAAATGGCTTGATTTTGTTCTCTAAATATTACTGGCGTGATACTGAAGAGATTCTTTTTTTCCTTTAGACCTCCTGATTCTAAACCAATGAGGCCTGTGAGGAAGAGGCCAGCCCCAGAGGACTTCTTAGGAAAAGGACCAAACAAAAAAATCCTTATGGGGAAGTATGTTGGATTTGGTTTTTTTCATTACAAGGATTTTGGGGTTTGGTTGGTTAGTTAATTTGGGGGGAGGGAGTTTTGTGTGAGATTTTTTTGCCACTCACTGCTTCTCTAGTCAGTAATTTTCAAAATTCCTCACTTTGGAACTGCCAGGAAGGAACAGCCAAGTGTTATGTCATTCTTTTAAATCTTGCAGTAGGCTTCCTTTCCTTATAGGTGTCTCTTTTAGATCTCTTTTAAATAGTAAGTTACAGCCTGAAAATTGGTGTTTTGTACTTGTTGCATCAGTTTTTATACTTTTGTCCTCTTTATGTTTTTATCTGCTTAAAATGTGTCTGTGCCATGAGTTTTAAAATTACACCCACTGGTATTTTATCCCCAGGGCAAAGAATTCTTGATATGTCAATGCCAATAAAAGTGCCGTGTTTTGTGTAGTATTAAGGGCTGCATTTTTCCACTTCCTTCTTTAGGAGAAACAATAGTTCTTTCATAGTAACCATTCACCTACCCCCGATGTGGAAATTTTGATCTTCTGTTGAGCTTCAAGACTTTGCCCTGAGTGTTAGCAAAATGTCTCTTATGAAAAAGAAAGTGATAAATTATTTCATTTATCAAAACAAAATGGGCTGACCTTAGCTAGGTTGGAATGTGAGAGTTTATTAGTTTCTGACCACAGATCAGTAAGAGATTATAATAGAAATTTAATACATAATTTTCCTAATTTGCAACGTCAGATAAGATTTCTGTCACTTCTGGTAATTCCTGGTATGTGTGTAGTGAAAAGTTTGGTATGCTTTATTGTAAAGGCTCTGGGGTGAGAATTTCTGTAGCATTGTTTCATGTGTCTTTCTTTGAACATAAAATAATGATGAACGTGGAGTTTGATACATGTTTATGCCTCTCTTTTCAGTGAGGAACTGACCCGCCTTTGGAATTTGTGTCCTGATAACATGGAAGCTTGTAAATCCGAGAGTAGGTAGGTAAAAAAAGGTACATTGTTGTCTAAAGCTAATGGCCAGCACTCAAATTACACATAAAATTACAATTATTAGGAAGTTGGCATAAGGAAAGTCTGTAAGATGTTCTTATATGAACATTTCACTGCGTGTATGAATCTTTCTCTTGAAATCTCCTTGCAGTTTTCTTCGCTACTGTTTGTGCTGCCAGTAGTTTTCATTGCTTAGGAAAGTAAAATCTAAGCTAAAAACCAGATGGAAATTCCAATTTTATAGACTGTGATTGTATAAATAATTACTTTATATAATAGAGGAAGGTTGCCAGGTCTGGCTCTGATGAAGTTAGCATACTGTTTGGCTGTGGTTTTCAGGCAGGTATGTACTTTGGACAATACTAGATAAGAGGAAATTGGCTCGCAGGCATTGTTCAGCACATATCGGATCTACTAGTGGTGCTGATGTAGAAAAATAGAGTTATTGGTTATCCCTTCTGCTTACACAATGGTAGGAAATACTGAAAATGTACTTTGCTGCATAACTTTGGTTGCTAAAAATAGCATAATCCCTTTTTGTGCAGACGTGCTGCCTAGTATGAAAAGTTTGGAAAAGGAATGGGGCAGTTCCCAAAGAGAACTTTGCTCGTAGTGGCTGTAAAGGCTGGGTGCCTGGGGAGAGGCCTGGCTGTGCAGGTGCCCCGAGTGGAGCAACTGCTTTTCCAGAGACTGAGAGAATTGCCTGCCTTTCTTGAGAGGCTGGGGGTTGTGGCAAGGCCTCCAACACGATACTTAATTTACTAGGCCGAGGGCTAAAGGTGGAGCTGTGTTTGGAACCAAAGCTTTTGATTCCCTGGGCATGACTGTATCGTGCTGCAACTTCTTTAAATAAAAAAAGCCCCTGATACTAAACAAATGGAGGTAAACCAAGAGAATGCATGCCCTGGTGAGAGGGGAGCCTGGGGACCTGGGTTTGATTCCAAGTTTTATTATAGACTTTGTGACTGAACGTGGCTGAGTGACTATAACTTCTTCCTTTGGTTCCTTGTGTCTTCATTCAGATGAGGGAATGCTTCCTTATCTGTCTTCTTTTTCGGATAGCTGTTCTTGGGATAATATAGCAGGATTCGAATCAGATGGGTTTTTAAGTTGTTGGCTTTGGATTCAGTAGTCAGTGATAATATTACACGTATACATGCATAGGGCATGGCTTTCCTGAGCAAAAGATGTTTTTCAAAACGAAGTGAATTTATAGACCAGTGGGATTCCCCGTCTGCCCCAGTTGATTACTAGGTTCAGTTGTAGAAGCAGCTTTGCACCACTGATAATCTTGGCTCACAGTAACCTACAGCTCTGAAGTCACCTGTATTTTGTGCTTGTAGTCTTCAAAGCAGCAAACTGTCCTCGTCATTGTGACTATTGCCATTATTTTTTCAGATCTGGTTCCTAATGTACTGCTTTGAATACCTTTCAGAAGCAACCACTAGCTACTCTAAGAGCAGTGACGTCAGTGGTCTTTTTAATATGTCCCCTGTCAACCAGAAATACAGTCTTTTAAATCACACGAGCTGAGGTTGGAAGGGACCTCTAGAGATCACATCGTTCGCCCCCTTGCTCAAGGCAGGGTAAACTAGAGCAAGTTGCTAAGGACCTTCTCCAGTCAGGATTTCAGTGTCTCTCCAAGAGTGGAAGTTCCACAGCCTTCCTGGGCAACCTGTTCCACTGTTTGATCTCCCTCATGGAAAAGTTTGGATTTTTTTTCTGATGCTTAAGTGGAATTTCCAATATTTCAATTTGTGCCGGCTGCTGCTTGTACTTTCACTGAGTAGCAGCGGGTATGACTCTTTTCTTACTGCCCCCATCAGATGTTCACTGCCCCTGAACCTTGTCTTCTCCAGGGTAAACAGTCCTAGCTCCCTTCACTTCTCCTTGGATGTCAGATGTTCCTGTCCATGCTCAGCTTTTTGCATGGACCCATGTCTCTTGCTGGGGAGCCCAGAACTGGACCCAACACTCCACACGTGTCTTGCCAGTGCTGAACAGGAGAAGGGAAAGGTCATTTTCCTTGACCTGTTACCAACCCTCTTCCTAATGCAGCCCAGGATGCTGCTGGCCTTCTTTGCCAGAAGGGTGCATTGCTGGCTCATGTTCATGGTATTGTTCACCACGACCTTTTCTGCAAAGCTGCTCTCCAGACAGTCAGTCCCCAGCCTGTCTTGGTGCCTGGGGTTGTTCCTCCCCAGGGACAGACCGTTTCCCTTTCCTGAACTTCATGAGGTTCCTGTCAGACAATTCCTCGAGTCTGTGGAGGTCCCTCTGAGTGACAGCACCGCCCTCTGTTCTCTTGGCCACTCCTCCCTGTTTTACCTTGTCTGCAAATTTGTGGAGGGTGCACTCTGTGCCAGCATCAGTAGGTCATTAATGAAGGTGCTGAATAGTATTGGCCCCAGTGTTGAGCCCTGCCATAGGCTGTTGACAGGCCTCCAGCGGGACTTCATGCTGCTGATCACATGTCTTTGAGACCAGGACTGAACGTTAATGGTCCACTTCAAGTACATCAGTGTCTCCTGATGCCTGTAGACTTTGGGTCTGTATTGAATGTACTTCACTGAAGTATCTTCATAGAATCATAGAATGGTTAGAGTTGGAAGGGATCATAAAGATCATCAAGTTCCAACTCCCATGCCATATGTAGGGACACCTCTCGAGCAGGTTGTTCAAAGCCCCATCCAGCCTGACTTTAAACACTTCCGGGGATGGGGCATCAACAACTTCCCTGGGCAACCTGTTGCAGTGCCTCACCACCCTCACAGCATCATCTTCAGCAGAAAGTGCAGGGATCACCACGGAGGATGAAATGAACATGTTTTTTGAGCAAGCCAGAGAGCCACTAAGATTCATTAAGTAGAACATTAAGCTGCCTAATCCTAGAATCACAAAATTGTCCAGGTTGGAAGGAACCTTTAAGATCAGCTAATCCAACCATCAACCTACCTGATTAAAAAAACCCATCACTAGACCATGTCACTAAGCTCCATGTCAACCTGTCCTTTGAATACCTCCAGGCATGGTGCCTCAAACACTTCCGTGGGCAGCCCATTCAGTGCTTAATAACCCTTTCAGTGTATTATTCCCCCCCCCCCTCTAAAATTAACAATCAGAAATAATTGAAACTGGGGAGTAATAATAGTCTAGCTCTCCCCAGGTAGCAGGTGGTTGTGTGGGCAGGTAAAGAAGCCGTGTTTTACTTGTCTTATCCTGCCAAGTTGCACAAAACCAGCAAACATTTTAGTCTGCTGAGCGCTTGTGAGCTGTGTGAGCAGCAGCGTGTTTCTGGCACGGTCAGAAGGTCTCACTTCCTTATTGCCAGATTTCTTGTCTTGTGTCCTGTGGTCCTTTTTCAGCAGCAGCTGTCGACAGATGTTCATGTCACCTTTTGATAGGGCAGAAGGTTTAAATACATATAATAGGTAGTGCTGGTGACTGCTGACACACTGCAGTGGTTACGCAGTAAGCAATTTTGCATTTGTTAAATTTGAGTAGGTTTGGGTTCATTTTTTCTTCAGTGGATAAGCTTGAGGTGAGTATAAAGGAATTGAAAACCAGCAATTTTAGTTTGTGAGGAGTATTAAGCTCCTTATATTTTATTTTGTAGGGAATATATGCCAACGTTGGAAGAATTTTTTGAAGAAGCTATTGAACAAGCAGACCCCGAAAACATGGTTGAAAATAAGTATAAGTATGTCCATCTTTGTGTTTCACTTTATTTTGATCTCTTTCATGTTTGGATTGTTAAAGAAAACAGACTGTTCTCTGTAGTGCTAATATCTGTGCAGGACTGCAGTCGTGTACAAGAAAAGTATAAGTTTGAACAAAGTTACTTTAATTAGTAAATGCCTGGGATCTTTTTCTGTGCTTGTGGAGCACAGAACTGTTGGAGCACAGAACTGCCAGACTGTTATCAAGCAAACTTGTATTTTATTGCAGGGCTGTGAACAATTCTAACTATGGCTGGAGAGCACTGAGACTTCTAGCACGCAGAAGTCCCCACTTCTTCCAGCCAACAAACCAACAGTTCAAGAGTTTACCTGAATATCTAGAAAACATGGTAATCAAATTAGCCAAGGAGCTGCCTGTAAGTAATATTATTGTATAATAATAAATCCTGAATTCATTTGACTTCCCACTTGTCTCTCTGCAGTCCATTTGGGGGAGGGAGGGAGGGGAAAACCCCATTGTACATTAAAGTAAAAATTACAAATAAACTTGGTCTAATGTACGTAATGCTAAACTGAGTAACACCAAGCAGGTGCTGAGCTCTGCTTGTGTTTTGTGAAGAAGCAGCTGTGGCAGGCCCCTTAGTAGGCAGGAATGTGTTTGTATTTGCCTTCTTGGGTTCCATGTTGTGGTGCAGGCTGCTTTTATTGAAGCTGTAGGCTGGTGTGGTGGCTCAGGAATATGAATAGCTGTGGCTGCTGGGGTGGAGGTGAAAGGGGCTGGGTGTGCAGCTGGAGATACTGTGTGAAGTGTTACCAGAGCTTTATGGCAACATTTACTAGAGCTTCTCTGTTGGCTCCCCGACTTAAATTTTTAAAGACCTATAGACCTTGAGGAGCTGTAATGTTAAGGCGTTAACCCTTTGCGTGTTCAACAGTACAAATTTGAACTAGAGAGGGGTTTTTCAGAGCACTTCATACACAGTGATAAGAGAGACTAAGAGTTGGGGAAGGGAGCATTTTCCTAAGCCTCTGAGTGCCTGCACAACCCAGCAGCTTATTGCAGACGTGAACCCTTGCTGCTGTAGGTGAGACCTTTTATCTGTAACATGAAACCACTGAGGTATAAAGGTTGGATTGTAACATTGAGCTTTTTTGTTTGTTTGAGTCAGGGTTGACTCGAAGCTGATAGCAGTTCTGGGAAGGGGGAGGGGGGAGCTGGTTAATGGATGAAGTTGTCACTTCATGCAGTATTGCTGGTGGTGCTGCTGTCACGTACCAAATGCTGTGGCAAGAAACAAATACGTAGAAAAGGCCTGTGAATGAAACGTAGGAAACGAGTGAGCCTTTTGTTCATCTTGGCTGATCAATAACTAAATCAGAGAGTGGAAAGTTTGTTGTTTGCATATTTGTTTGTCACCTTTTAGAAGTTTGAAAGTACAGAAAACTTTGAGGAATTTCCGAGTGAGGAATAAAATTAGTGAAAAGCAATAATAATTAAAAAAAATAATGTTCATCAGTGGTGGTTGGTTGTTTTCGGTTTTGGGGAGTTGGTGGTTTTTTTAAAGGAAATAATAAACCTAGGGACATAATGTGTAGGTGTAGTTACTGTGAAAAAGAATCTTGCAAAGTTAGTGGGTACTTCCATTAGGATTTTTAGTTGATACTCTGTTTTATTAGAACTCTTGTTACAGATGTTTTGGATACAGGGGACTGTAGGGGACTTTTAGTTCTCGTATGGGATCATGTCAGGTTTTCCATTCTAACACACATTCCAGGGGCCATCACAGAGCTGTAAAATTTCTCTTTTAAAACACAAAAATCATCCAGTGATTTTTAGTTCTCTCATTGTAGCCTCCTTCTGAAGAAATAAAAACAGGCGAAGATGAAGATGAGGAAGATAATGATGCTTTATTAAAGGAAAACAATGAAAGTAAGGTTTGCATGTTCTCAATCCTTTCAGTTTCTCTCTTGATGTGTATTGTAGAAGCTGTGTCTTACCATAGTTTCTGCTGAGGGTCACCAGTCCGGGTTACCCCACTGCTTCTGGCTTGCACACACATTGATACCAGAAAGTGCAGCCCTTCCAGGACACACGGCAGCGGCAGCAGCCTCTCAGTCTCATGGCCTGCAGTGCTGAAAGTGCCCACTCTGTTGGATTAGCGCTGTCATTAGTAACCTCTGCCACCTTTTCTGCTCTGTGGCGTATGCTCACGATGTGTTTAGAGCTGAAACGCCAGCTTTGCTGTGTGAAAACCTGCCCGAGGCTCATTGCTCTGCTTTCCTGTTCTTTCTGTCCTGTAATTGCCGCAGGTTAGTGCTTCCCTGCAGCCCCTGCTGGGGTGGGCAGTTGGGGGACTTTCAGAAGTGGATGTATTCCAGCTCTGGGATCTTTACTTCATCTTCATTTAAAGTATCTTAAAGACAAAAGCTTCTCTGTGAGAAGAGCAGCCTTCCTGACAAACCTCATCTCTTGGTCATTCCTCTCCGTGAACCAGTCCTTCCATTTTTGTCTTTTGCCTGTAACCCTGGTCTTTCCTGCTCCTCAGTGTCCGTCCCTGTCTCCTGTGTCTGTGACCCTGCCTTCTCCCATCCTCATTCATGCCTTTGTCTCCCAGCCCCTTCTTCCTCACCGGTGGTACCTCTGTGCCAGCTGGGATCCAGCAGGGGCAGACAGGATATCCAGGGCCTGGAATCATACCGGGTATGCCTGGCAATTTTGTTGGAAGGTTTTTCTGTTAGCGGGAAGCTGTCTGTGGCCCTCCCTGCATCTCTTCTGTCGCATCTTTCCCACAATCTCCTTGCCAGCTGTGGGGAAATTCTCTCCTCTTCAGCTTAACGCTGCCTGCAGCGGCCGTTGAGGTTTCATGGTGTTGAATTTACATCTTTCTTTCAATCTTGCCTGAAAGCAGAGATGGCAGAGCTGTCTCTGCTACATGCTGCTGTGCTTAGGGACAAGGGCAGTGATCTCAGGGTTTTGCTGTTTTGTCTTTCGTGGTCTTCCGTTCTTTCCCCTCGATGTAGTGAGTTCAGCTCAGATGAGTGAGTGTGACTAATAAGCGCTGGGGAAGAATTGAAACTTCCACTCTGAGCCAGCTGGCTCTTCAGGGGGCATGAGGGTGAGCCATTTATTAGAAATTAAGAATATGATTAATTTCTGTGCTGAAGTAACTCAGTCTTTAGGGGGGTTTCTTCAAAAGCGTGAAATAAGCGTGGGTGGTAAGCCAGAGGTTGTGGACCATGATAAGCCATAGATGTGCAAACCCACCCGTGTCATCACTGCAGCACTTGGCTTCTCAGCACAGCACAGTATTCCTGGTCAGTTCTTTTTTTTTATCTTGATGCCAGAATGGCAGAAAATTCCTTGAATTACTGACTGCATGTTGAAGTTACTGCCCTGGTTGTACCCCTGCTGCTGATGGGAACAGGAGGCTGCAGTAATTCAGTAAAAGGGAAGCAAACTATTTACCCGGGTTAACTCTTAAGTCTGAAAGACAATTAAATTAAACTGTATTTTAATATTATAGTTGATACATCTATTGAAAATTGTTTGTCAGAATTCTTGTTTTCATTTGGAGGAGGTGGTTCTGGTGTACTTAAGGCTTTAGCAATTCTCTGTCACTCAAAGGGGAGATAACATAACATGAACCCCAAGATTTTCTTTATCCTGGGCAGTAAGGGACATTCCTCTTGAAACCCAGGTGATGCATCTGTACAAACCCACGTGCTCTCAGAGTCCTTGAGTAGGTTTTAACAACTAAAGGGAAGGTGTGAGCCAGTCTGTTAGTAAATAAGTAGGAGGTTTAAAACGGGGCAGATGATTTATTCTCAGGACCCGGAGCGCTAATTCTTTCCTTTTTTGCTGTCCCCCTGCCCAGGTCCGGAGGCCCAGCGGGACAAAGCCATGACGGGTGAGCAGATCGAGCTGTTTGCCAACAGGCTGGGGGAGCAGTGGAAGGCCTTGGCCCCCTACTTGGAGATGAAGGACTCTGACATCCGGCAGATCGAGCTGGACAGCGAGGACATGAAGATGCGGGCGAAGCAGCTGCTGGTGGCCTGGCAGGACCAGGAGGGGGCACACGCAACCCCCGAGAACCTGATGGCTGCCCTCAGCAAAGCCGGCTTGGGTGACCTGGCCGAAAGCCTGAGCAACGACACCGAGAGCAGCAGTTAACTCCTTGCAGAGGCCAGCTCCTCCTGCCGCCTGGCTGGCGGCTCTTGGTAACTGTGACTGTCTTTTGGTAGTGTTCATTGTTACTGTTGTTGTTGGGTATCAGGTTTTTGATAGCTGTTTTATGTTCAATAAATGATAACGATTTTTAATAATACTACTCAGTTCTCCAGATTTTCAGAGAAAAGGATTACTCGTCCTGCTCCAGAAATAGGAAGCTTCATCTCGGATGGTGGGAAGGTAAGAGGGAGGATGGAGGGTGAAGGCAGCTCCCTGTGCAGATGCAGGAGGAGGGTTTGGCATCGGCAGAGCTCAGGTCAGTCCCCTTGGAAAGGGCAGTCAATGGTCTGTGCAGCTGCCTCTGGTTTCTCAGAGCAGGGGCAGCTGTGAAGGACCTTCCAAGTCAGTGCTTGGGACAGTGGGGAGCTGTAGCCCATCAAAATGGACCAGTTCGTGGGTGACTCAGCCGAGGAAGTAATAGAGTTGTGATGGAGCTCCAGGTCGTAGGCCCTGTCAGTGAAGAACCCGTGTCCTGGGAGGAGCCCTGTGTCAGTCTGCTCTGCTGAAGAAGAGGTCCTTTTTGGACATTGGCCATCAATAATCTAGGGGCTTTCTATGCTCACTTTTATTAGTAATCATTAACTTTAATCTCTTGGTTTGGCTGTATAGGAACTCCCCTGACTCATGATAAACAAGGGCATTTATTTTTTTGTCCCGGTTCACTGTGGATTGGTTTTATTTTAGGGCTACGGCTGTTGTGTGGATAGGTACAAGCTGTCGAGAGAGACGTTAGTGGTGGTGTAACTACCTACAACTTGCTTTGTGGCTATTTCTTGTAGAATTTTTGTCATGCAGTGAAACCTCTGACTGGTGAGTGATTGGAAAAGTAGGTATCACCAAACTCTACACTGCAGAGTAGGGCTTCAGTTAGTAAATCCTACGTGTGGCTTTCCAGGGTGGTTTCCTACCAGCTCAGGGTTCCTGCAGAGCTGTTGGTAAGAACTTTTTGCCTGCTCCCCTTGGCCCTTGGCTGTAAGGGTAGTAGCAGTTTGGTTATTGGGTGCTTCAGAGAGTCAGTATGAGCTGAGCTGGGGACAGCTCTTGGAAGCACTAAAGGTGTGCTCCTGCTGCAGGTACAGGTGCAATGTGTAACGATTTCAGCTGGTTTAGCTTTGATCCCTTTTTCTGCCCAGGCAACGGTGAAATCTCGTGTCACACTGTGCACAGAGGACACATTTTTCTTCTGCATCTTCTGACAGATGTGCCCTCAGAACATGGCAGCCCTTGGGCAGGCTTCAGATTAGACCCAGCTGGGGAGCCAACCTGACAGCGAGTCCTTGTCACTGATTCAAGCCCCCAGCCCTAAGGCCCACCTAAGGGTTTGGTCAACCTAGGGCTTCCCCTAGAAATGGGAGCTTTGTAGAGCCAGGTAGGAACTACAGAATTTTCAGCATCCCGTGTGGTAATTACTAACACATCTTGTCCCAGTGAGACAAACTGTAGCCCGGTTGTCAGGTGTGATAAACACACACATCCTAAAATTAGGAAAACGCAACAGCAGGAGCAAAGGGTGGGTAAATGCTTTATGGGGAGGAAAAATAACTTCTTTTTTTTAAATAGAGGTATCAGCCTGTGCCCAGTAATAAAAGATTAATAATTTTATAGTTGTAGGGTCCTATAACCTTTCAGAGCAGAAGGCTCTCTTCCCGTGCCAGCAGCACGGGAGGAAGCGTTGACCTAGGGCCCCAGCAGGGAAGAGGCAGGTCCCCAGAGCAGCAGCCAGGGGCAGGCACAAGCAGAATCTCCCTCCTCCCACCACGGGCCAGAACAAGCCTTTAAAACCAGCAGAGCAGGGGCTGTGGCTGTGGGGTACGCGGGAACAGAGCCAGGCAGCACTGGGATGTCCACAGGGGCTGGTGCTTGCCTTTTAAGCATGGTGCACCTCTTCTAAAACGTACCGTTACGCCTCTGGAGTGCTCCAGGGGAATGGGGAAGGTGGCAGGACAGTAACCAGCAACACCAGTTGTAAGGCAGAAAAGCTACCTGGGGGGGGGGGTCACAGCTGAAGGCAGCGGCCCCCAAGGGAGGTTAAACTCACACCCAGCCACTGTTCATGAAGACACAACTGAAGGTACTTCATATGAACATGGACCAGTGTTGGTGCAGCTCTCCCAGGAAGGACTGGAGCACGTTGAAAAGCTGAGGTCTGTAGATGGGCCCCGTGGTTTTCTGGCTGTACCCAACACTGAAATACTTTTTTTACAGCAGGCTTCCCACCAGCACACAGCTCCTGCATTCCTGGGGGGAAGGAACAGGGGTTACTGTGAGTAAGCAAAGCTGAGTTTTGCAGCCACCCTGTGAGATCTATGGCGTGAAGAGTAGCAGGACAGGAGAGAAATACCTACAGCTAAAACCAAACCAAGGTGGCGTTATTACATGCCTGCTTTGAGCCAAAGACACACTGAACTATGCTACTGAGACATGAATTTTTTTAAATGGAGACACGTTATTGATCACAATTTATTTTGGAATCATGAGATGCCAGCAACAGAACAGACTGAGTCAGCAGGTCAGGCTGGAGGAGAGCTTGATTGACCGTGGCGATGGGCAGCGGCACAGAGTCACGCAACGAGGCAACAGGTTCTCTTCTGCCTTCCTCACAGAACTGCCAGGAGAGGCAGAGGATGGAGAGCTACCGAACGGTATAAACCATGCAAGAGCAACAAATGTGAGAATAGGTGTGTAATAAATACTTGATGACATCAGAGGAAAAGGGCTGGGGGGGGGGAGGCTCATTTTTTTAAAAAAAATTCTCTTCTGCAAGACAAAAGCTGTTTTAAGTATCGTCACCACCCCAGGGGGCAGCCCAGTCCAGCAGTGACTGATTGGTACATGGATCAGTTTTAAAACAATATCCCTCTTCACATGAAAAGGTTTGAATGAATTATTTCTCCATTTGCTAAAGCTCTGGGGTTAAAAGAAGTGATCAGTAATCAACATTTATTTCACACCTAGGCAGAATGAGTACAACCGAAGACTACTGCTCAGCTTCAGCTTCAGTTACTTCAATTCTGCGGGGCCCGTAGAGTAGAACATAAGCTATGTGCCAGTCTCCACCCCCAGATAACCTCAGAATATCTTCAGGTGTAACAACGCTGACTTTGTCATCATCAAATTTAATCCATTCATCTGGAAGAAAAACAAGAGAATTACTTGTAATTAGAAAGAAAAGAAAAAAAAAATCTCTGCGTGCTTAACAGTCCCTTTAGAGGGGGCTGTGAAGAAGCTGTGCAGGGGGGGTAACGGTGCTGTAATTTTGTATTTTTGTACCTTGTTTCCTTTTAACCCAAGACACGTAATGCCCAGAGGAGCTGGATCGGCCTTGATGTGTCAGCACTGCCTGCAGGTCGTAATAGCCGCAGTTATTAGAACCAATATCTGAGGAAAGAGGTGAGGGGGGAGAAGAAGTCACACGAGTCTTACATGAACAGCGTCAGCATTTTTAACAGCACGCAGCCCTCAGAGCAAACTGCTGCAGGGGTGTGAGACCCAGTTCCCAGCCTGGCTCTAAGTCCTTGTGAACTAAATGCAGGGGCTGTCAGCCAGGGCAGCCTGGCAGCAAACTGGGAATGCTGTCCATTTTCACGACATCAATCTCTATCCTGGATGTCACGCAAACTCAGTAAGGTTAAAGCACGCTGATGCTGATGCGTGGTCAGCAGACCTGCACAGGCTAAGCCCATACTTCCTGCACACAGCAGCAAACAGCAAGGACCCACGTGCTGAGACGCTGCTGAGAACACTCGGGCACAGCAGCTCTGCCACCCGCAGTCAGGTCCATTGCACTATTCAATTTTTCCATGGAAAAATTCTCCTCTTCATCACACACAAGCCTCAGGAAGCACCTAATGGTGACAGTTTAGGAAAACAAGACCTCCAAAATGCCTTCTGCACAGCGTCCCCAACAGCAGGGTGAATGCTGAGGACATTCAAGCTCCAAACCCCACAAAACTGGGCAACACCAGCACCACCCACAGCAGTTTTAAGAGTCTAATTTCAGTTTTTGTTTTAATTTCAGCTTCCTGCCTCCCCCTGACAAGGAATTGTACAAAACAACTGGATGTGACATGCAAGTGCCATCTGCATGTCTACTGTGTATCATCAACGTGTCAGATGGATGACAGTTACATCTTTGGCTGTCTCAACAGCATTTTGACTTGCCTAATCTTTCCCTTCCTTCAGTTTCTGTCAGGTTTCTGAAGATTAATTTTCAAAGGTATTAAAAATAATTGGGGTTCTCAAATTATTCCTACCATCAAGTCCACTGAAACATGAGTAAATAGAAATACGATTTAAAATAGTTTTATTTCCCTGTACTCACCATCAGGAAAAGAAAATGGTTCATATTTAACTTCTTTCTGTGCACCATCACTTTTAGTGGACTAGAGAACAGAATAGAGGGAATTAATGGGGAAGAGTTTTGAGAAAGCTTTAGCACAATCATGTTAAATACCAACTCTTCATTCATTTAAAGACATTTCTAAGCCTAAACTTATTTGTGTTCAATTTGGAAGACACTCCTATTTACAGAAATGACTGTAATATTTCACAGAATTTCTGTATTTCTCGCTGGACATCCAAAACCCTAATCTAATCAAGACCACTTTTTAAAGCAAATGTGTAACCATTTGAGCAGATACTGCCTGGGCTGTTCACCCACCACAGCTACAGGCTTGGAGAAGAAAACAGTTCTGCAGTTGAAGATTTTATTCCCTGTTTGTTGGGGACCTGCGAGCAGCAGAAGTGGTAACAAGGAAACACCACAGGCAGACACTGTGCCAATACATTCTGGTTTAGAAGAGCATCCTTTCCTTGCTCCTAACTGCAGAGAGAGATGCAAGCCCTCTGCAGATGTTTAAATGAAGCCGCCAGGAAAAGAGCAGTAGACTTACTAAAAAAAAATTTGGCTCAACTACTACAGTTTTAGCTCATTCATATTTTTTCTTCATTAAAGGCAAGTCTGTTTTAGAATATACAGACGGGGCAAGAGACTAAACCATTAACAAGTTTTTAGAGTGCAGCCTGTTAGCTCACTAGTGTGTATATTGTAAACTATCAGTCCAGCACGTCGTGCTCCTTTGTTCAACCCTTCTGGCTGGTGAGCAGCAAATAGCTCCCTGTCCTCCACTCAACAAGTGGCCTCTGAAGAGAATAATGTTGTGTCATTCACAGCAAACCCTTAGCCATAACAGCGGTAAGCAGAAGCCCTACACCTTCATACACTTTGAAATAAAAACCTAAGCAATGCGTTTGTCTACAGCATCACACATTTCTCATCAGTCACCCCAAAGCAGATTGGGTATTTTCACAAAAATACCCGAAGAAGATCTAAAGCTCGATACCAAGGAGTATGGATGGTAACTAAGAAAACTATACTTAAGGAAGCCTCCTCTAGTCCTTACAGGACCGCAGTTTCCAATGTATGACTCAATTAAAACATCCCTGAAATTGCCAGAAGACTTACATTCTTTG
This sequence comes from Thinocorus orbignyianus, assembly GCA_013400375.1. Classification (NCBI taxonomy): domain Eukaryota; kingdom Metazoa; phylum Chordata; class Aves; order Ciconiiformes; family Thinocoridae; genus Thinocorus; species Thinocorus orbignyianus. Next base: position 949,800 of record VXBW01000688.1, on the reverse strand, counting down.
GCTGTTGATTTACTTTTTTATCTTCTAGATCTTTGAATTTTGATCGGTAAGAAACCATTTTTTCCTGAAGGTCTGGAGTACACAGCTCATAGACATCCAACATTAGAGGAAATTTAACATCCTAGGAAGTAAAAAGTGTAAAAATTATTTGCAAAATGCCGTACTCCACAGTAAAGCATTCTCCCATGGGAAGACAACACTCAGTCCAATTAAATGCAACTCTCATCACATTTATGACAACTTGATCTACCGAAATGTTGCTGACAGTACTTACCTGGAGGGCCATAATACTGTCATAGAAGAATGTCTGATTCAGTATAAACAAGCCACCATAAATTAGTACATTCAGTATAAATATTTAGATTTTTTTCATTATCACCCATCATGCTTCCATACTATGGAAACACCTCTACAGGACGAAGGTGTTATTTGAACAATCTTCTGGAATAATTAACATGTTCCTTCAATCTTTCTTCCCTTGCTTGTCTTGTAAGGAACAGGCATCACCCAAGGTGATGCTCCCTGGGCAGCCTGGGGGTCTGTCAGCCAAGGACACAGAGCACAATGGGAACATTTAACTGTTCACAGCTGCCTCCTGCACTTGGCAATGGGAAAGCCAGACAATTAACTAACACAGACAATGATTGTCAGCATTAACATTTATTCATCAACTTTAGAACACCCTCCAGTGACTGAAAGCAGGGCCCTCTCCTTAATTAAACATTCTCCACTGGTGAAAAGAGCCCCCAAAACATCCTAACAGTACTGGAACAAATTCCCTGCTGTCCCTTACCTGCTCCCCGGCCTGTTTTGGCAGTGTAGTTTGTCACATGTCAGCACAACTGGACTTACGCAAAGACACTGCACTGTTAATACTTTTAAATGCAATTTAAAAAGCAAACAGCTCAGTAAACAGCCTTCAAACATTAGCTGTCATCTATAAAATTCACTGAAAAGGATAAAGAGGAATTAAACATGGATATGCAGAAAACTTACCTTAAGAACTTTGGCATTCACAGATTCTTTCTCTTTGTAAAAAAATCTGACCATCTGAATAGTCAGGTACGCTGGCAAGCGACTAATTTTAGACTACAAAAAAACAAAAAGTAAAAAAACCTATTACCTTAGATATTCACAGATCTTTTACACCTTAAACACTGCTCATCCTAAATTACAGGCTGTTCTAGGAACAAACACCCAGGAGAATAACAAGCCCTCCTATTTTTGCAGCTCCGTACAGGAGCGCACTCAAAATAATTTTCAGCTGGTCTTAAACTTCTTGGTAGTGGATATTTAGATGCTTTATAAACAGGAATGACATGCTGTTGCAACAACAACTTTTGTCTTTTTGGAAAACTGACGAGTTAAAAGAACTGTAAAGAGAGCAACAAAAGTACCACTCACAGATTTGATATAGAGTGCATTTCTCTGCAGTGTTGGGGAGAGTTTGGTAATTTCCTCTTGAAGACGCTGTTAAAAAAAATAAAAAAAGTTAGTGAACACACATGTCTCATCACAACACACAGCTTAAGGAAAGGCACAGCACGGATAAACAAGCCAGTAACTAAATCTTGTTCTGCCAATCTGTTCTGCTGCAATCAGCTGGTACGACACACGTCACTTCAAAGCCCCCTGGCAGAAAGACCATCCCCGCTCATGTGTTCAGCTCCAGGCTCATCCCTCAGCCTGCCCAACAGGAAATTTCTCTCGGCAGAAAATGTTATTCTACACGAGCGAAACCTGAAGTTTCTTGTGACGGGTGTAGTTGCACGTTTCTCTCAGCCTGAAGTAGAGAGAGCTGCACACAAGGAGACAGGCTGGGATACTCGGCTTCCAGACACCTTTCCAAATTCAGGGAAAGAGTGGCCTGGTTGTTAGTGCTGTGACTCTCCTACTGCAAGCAATCCAGCCTAAGAATTCTAGAAGTCCTTTAAAAGCAAGGTTTCATTTTTCATGATCTTTTTAATTTGTGAGCATTAACTATTTTAGCTTACTTTTCCTTCTAAATGATGTCAAAAAGAAAAAGCAGACACCAAGGTTATCAAAGAACCATGAGAACGTTTTGGGAACCATTTGCAGCGTGTTTAAATCATGTTACTGCTCAGGCTGCAGTGACAGTCAGCTGAAGAATCAAGTAGCAAATTGGCTTGCACTTGGCTACCTGCACAGGGCAGGCCATCTCAGGGTCAAAAAAGACCCCACTCTCTGCTGAGTCTGCTTTACATTAACGTGCAATTCATCTTCACTGCCATCTTCCCACTGAACACCAAAAAAAAAAGGTATCTTGGAACTTTATAAAGTTTAAGCAGCAGCTGTCCATTCCAAGTCACAGCTTAAAAACAAAGATCATTTAGAATTTCAATTAAATAAAAGTTGTAATGGCTTACCAATTTTAGTCCTGTAAACAGATACTTGACTTCTTGATTGATAAAGCAGCTAAGCTGAAGCAGATTCTCTTTTCCTTTAGTTACTTCCTCTTCTTCAGCTTCTGTACATTTCATGCTTCACAAAATTAAGGAAAACCATCATGCACCAAGAGCTGAACTACTGCTCTAGTGAAAACAACACGCCAGACAGCATCCTAACTTAAGCTAATCCTGTGCCCGTGCATCAAGAGTACTTTGTTTCTCATAGCATGAAAAAGATTTGAAACTGTCCTTCCTTCTAACCAATCTGTTCCTTTCTGTCTGATGACAAGTGGTAGTTGAGGCAGACAGCATACCAAAAAAAGGAAAAGAAATAAATCACCCTTTAAGCTTGTGAGGCCCTGCTGCCTTCTTTCTTCTAATCCCCAGGGTACAGACCACACTAACCGGCTCCCAGAGCACACTATGGAGCCCTCCTGCAACATCCCATTACACTCCATTGCTGTTTACAATTAATAGCTTTTCTATTCCTGCTGCTGGCCACACTTCCCGTTCCTTTCAGCATGCCCAGCCTCCTCTCCCTGCCTTGTGTCTGCCCTCTTCACTGAAATGAAGGCCATTTCTTCATTATTTTTTACACATTCTTCTAATAATTCTGCCCAACCTTTTCTTTTCCATACCTCTGCCCCAATCCTTTTCTCATCCACTTCCTTCTAACTCAGTGTTCTTCTGACTGCTCTGAAGGCATCTATTCTACAAATGCTGCCATAATCACACTCTGAAGTCTTGCAACATGACTTTTCTACCAAGTATTTTCCTCCTGCTATTAGCTTATGCATCACTCCTCTTAGCTACTTGTTGTGCTCCTCCCAACTCTTTCAGGGATATCAAACATTACAATTCAGGGAGAGAGATAAATGCCTTAACAAAAGCCTTTACTCTTATCACTACCAAGCTATGAGGTACAGCACCTCAGCCAAAGGGATGTTTCCTTACTTCAGACAAGCAAAATACACAGTATAATTCTTTTTAAAAGTGGTGGCCAGTTTCACGACGGCCAGAATTTTGAGATGAAGTGACAGAAGAGTAATACTTGGCATGAGATTTGTGCTTACTACAAAAAAAAACCCCAATGCTTCTAGGAAGTTGTCAGCTGTATTAGTTTCTTACTCATCTAAAAGTGTGCAGAATCTAATTTATTTCTTGAAAAGCAAACTATCTTTTGTGCACATTTAATATGTTAAGAATGTCAGCAACACTCCCATACAAGCCAAAAAAAGGCTATCTAGGACAATAATTACTTTTATTTGGATAGAACATGTCAGCATCCATGAAGCAGTTACCTGGCAAACTTCTCTGGGGAGGAAATCTGGTATTTAAAGTCAGTGCATTTTTTTTTCCTATAAATTTCCATTACTGTACTCCTTTCCCACATCATCTTCCCTGTTAAAGTATATCCAGTCTTAACTTTAACTTCTGTGTATTCCTGCAATACAGAATTCCCTCTCTTCCCCAACACACACATATATTTTCTATACTGTTCTGAACAATGGTTCTTATCCTCTGTGCACTCAACTCCCAAAGTGTGAAATTATTATCATTCTTTATGTCTTGCCTTAGTCTTTAGGATACGCTGTTTCAAATTCAATACTGAAGAACTGATCAATTAAACTCTTCTTTTTAGAAGATGATGCTGTAGCTCCAGAATCTGTCTGTAAAACAAATTTGCTTATGATGCAACTTTAAATGACACACAACGACAGTCACAAATAACCCCATTTATTTAAATGCTTTAAAGCCTATTCCTTCACCATTTTACTGGTGCATTTTCTTCTAGTCAGTCCATCTCCTTACACAGTATAGAAGTTTCAAAACAAATCCATTTATAGCGTGCTGTTAAAACCACCTCACACATATTAACAAGCAAGATTTATATCAGAAAGTTACACCTCCCTGCCCCCCAACTGAAACCTGCCTTAAATTTTAGAGAACTCTATCAGATTTTTGCCATAGCCAAGACTCTCCAGAAAGCAGTTTACAGAGAAAGAAGAGAGTTGGTCTGGCAAAGTCTTTATGAATTAATGAAAAGTTTTTCCCATCAGGTTGATTAAGCTAGCTGTCTGCTTGATATGGTGTTCTTGTAGCCAATTTTAAAAAAAAAAAAAAGTTATTATGTGCTACATTCACAGGTTATCAGGGCCAGCAACTGCAGATGTAGTCACCACCACCCTGGTCCAACCTTACAAAGCTCAAAGGGAAAACGTTCCTACAGCACGGCTGACATGACACAGGCAGCATTATGCTGACTGGGCACATCAGAAAGCAGCAGCACTTACCAGCCCATAGACACATGTTGAAGAACTCACAAAACAGGTAACCCTTACCAAAAGTAAGTAAGTTACAAGTACAATATTATAACTCCTAACTCAAGTTAGAGTAAGACTACAATTACCTCCATAACTGTATCACCTTCTATGCCTTCCAGTTTCTGCTGTAGCACCCTCATCATCTGCACCCAGCACTCATTGGCATCCTAGGAAGGGAACAGAACATTACATCTGACTCGTCCTATTATAATTTCATAATATTAAATCCATTAATCTTTACACTGTAAAACAAATGTAAGGATTCCTTAACTAAGAACTTCTCCCTATACCACCACACATTTTTAGAGCTAGCACTTGACATTACATCCCATTTTTCCATATGATACAGAACTAAACACTTTACCGGGATAAATTATTTTCACAAGAGAAGGAAATTTTTAAAATATTCTTGTTTTCCACTTCCAACATGCTAAAGAATTTTTAAACAAAAAGCTAATCAGTCCTTACCTGTTGCAGGTACTGGCCTTGATCGCCTTTCTCTGCGAACTGTGGGAAGGCCATATGTAAAAACTGCAGGAGAATGATAGGTGGGATACTGGTGGAAGTTTTATCCATGGAATCAAACAAGTCTCTAAGAGCTTGAAGAAAAAGTAAGTGAATGCTTTGAGAAGTGGAAAAACAATTCAAACATGGCAGGAAGTTTAAAAAGAATAGTAAAACAGCAGTAACATTTTAAGATTGGTCATTTAACAGTATCCAATTTGATCTCTTCAAAGCAGGACCAAGTTTTCCAGGTGGTATAACAGCTGCACCTAAGATCTTAATTGTGAGCATGACTTTGCAAGTGTAAAGACAACAACTTAAGAGCTTGGCACACATTGCCTTGCCTTTCCTGGCTGATAACAGAAGGAAAAAAAAAAAAACATTTTTAAGCAGTTAAGATTGCATTTGAAACACATCTGAGGAACAGTGTTTTCACGAGAGGACTACACCTAGAAAAACCAGAAGGCAGTCACAACCTATCCTCCAGAGGAGCTTAAATTTCTTCAGCTACTGGGAAAAAAAATAATTCATTTTTCCCAACTGAAATATCTAGAAAATACTCATGCTTCATTTAAGACCCAGGAAAACAAGTACATGTGTGCATACGAGCAGACAGTTCGTAACTATGTGCAATTCAATGAATGCTACTGACTGCATGACAATACACATGGCTTGCTTTCTTGCTCCAGACACACTACTATATACGCCTTATCTATTCATGTTACACATTTTAAATATGCAAATCACTTCAGAGATACCTGGTAACCTTCACAACAACCCTGTGAGGTAGGCAACAGTCTGCATGGTCACTAATTTACAAGTGGAGAGATTAATGATACTCTTGAATAAGCGAATATAGGCAAGATTATAAAGAATCAAGGTCAGACGCCTCCTCTCTTTAAGAAATATCTTCACTGACCTCGATAAGAGGGACGACTGATATGACACAGCAATTAAAAAAAATGCCACAAGTGTCATGCAGGAGTTCTTGACCAGCTCAGCACCAAAGAATTAACTATGAATTGCTTAAACTATGACAATTCCTAAAAAGCAGAGCTGTCACCTTAAAAAGAAAACAAGGGACACAAAGTAAAGGCAGTGAAAAGGGGAGGGGCAGGCATGGTTGTATAGAGTAACCATTGAACTTACCACCCCAAAATTCGATCAGCAGGCATACCCACAAACTGGACCTTTCCTTCCTTACATTGTTTTGTTTTTCCTTAAATGGACTGGTAGAAATCCCAGTGTCCTGGCCCAGCATCTTAGTGGGGCAATGAAATAGAGTAAAAAAAGAAAAAGTGGACAAGTAGTACCCTTGTTCAAGTGTAAGGGGTCTAACTAGACTTCTAGTTAGAACTTGGAGATATGGGGCCATCGTGAGCTCTCACATCATGAGCACCCAGATCACCACAACAGAGTAACTTTCCTTTTGAAGACGCTACTTTCTATTTCAGTTATGAAATCTGGATCTTTACGGTGAAGGCTAAGACCACTGATAAAGCATCAGCTACCACCTTAACGATAACGCTTAGCCAACAGATCATATTTAAAAATATCAATGAAATATATATTCCAGGAGTATGGTGTTAGCCTACCATTAAGTGAAACACAGAACTGTACACTAAAATATTTCTACACAAAGTAATGAAATCAACAGATGGATGGAGTGTGCTTTAGGAAGTTCCAATTACTTTATGCCTACATGCAAAACAGTTACAAGATACAAATGATTTCTACCTAAGCCTAGAACACAATTGAATATATTTTTCCTAGTGTTCAGCTAGGAAATATGTGGGAATGTATGCTTTGCAGTCACAGTCAGAATAACCCTCAGAGATATTAAAACAGAGCAAAATAATCCTCCAGTGCTACCAGATCTGAAATTCCTAGGGCATAAAGAAAAATATGCGGTGCTCTAACTGCAATTTTCACGTGCAGTCAGCAGGACATCACACACTAGCCTAAAACTGTGCTCTACTCTAAACACCAACCTGCAGTAATGTACTGAGCAGAGGCCATTTCTCCTGAAGCTCTTAAGGCACCACCATACCTAAAATGGAAGAAAAAGAACTTGTATGCAATTAAACACAATCAAGAAAAGCAGTGGGTTTTTCAAAACCACAAAGCAGACAGCAGATAAATTTATTCAAATATATCAAAAGAAATCAATCACCAAAACAGAAATAACTGCAGAAAAGATTTACTCACACTCACCTCCAAGTCTCTCCCATGCCAGCAAAGGAAACCTGGCATCATTGAGGCAATAAATAAATGCAGACTGAGAAGTCTAGATACATCACTGCTGCTTACTTAATCCATTTGCCTCAAAGACTCAACCTATTTTTAAAGAAACTGAGAATGTCTGGATAGAAGCTACCCCATTCCTGAAACATTTGCCACGTGTTCCTCAGATACATGAAAAAAAGTACCTTCAAGGATAGATGGCTGATAAAAAAGACAGAGATGGAGGCTTCCGACCTCCACAGCAGAAGCAAAACAGTGAGAGATGAGACAATTTTCTCGAGGAGTTATTTCCTATGCTGAAAAACCATGGGAGTCCACTCACATTACTAGAATTTAACCACTCTTCCTTGTATGATTTCTTAATTTACCAGCTGCCTGAGGAACAGATGGCTTCCTCGAAGCGTATCAGCCTTCAAGCAGAAGGAAGGTCTCATGCATTCTTTAGCCTTGGACCGAACTTTAAGAATTCTGTCCCCTGCCAGATGATGTGCAGGAAACTTGCCCCCATCATGCTACAAAACGGGGAGCACCCTTGCAGAGAGCAGAGCAGCTGGTGAGAAATGAAGCTGTAATGGTAAGCTTTCCTGTTGGAGTCCTTCCACCTCTCTCCCACTGCCATATACCCTTCAGCGCTGTCGTCAAGCAGGGAAGACCAAACAAAGGCTGAGTCCCCAGGGGAAAAGAGAGCGGCTGCCCATGAATCTGGCTCCCCACAGAGAGTAAGGCCACACACTGTATCGCAGTCTGCCAGTATTATAGTGTATGTTTTGACATTTGTTAAGTTAAATTTGTCAAATACTCTGATTCAGTGCAGTAACTAAGAGTCCTTTATGTGGTAATAAACAGACTTCCCTAAAATGAAACAAGAAAACGCTTTAAAGTTTCTGTTCTTTACAAGCAGTTCTCAGTGCTAAATAATTAAGGTTCAGCTCCTAACAGAATGAAGAAAATTTTGTAAGTACTTTAATGATGTGTGTTTACAGTAATCTAGATTATCCAGCTGGGTACCAAGAAAGCAGCGTAATTTTAAGGAATTATCTGAACTCTAAGATGGCAATGCTCTGTCTAGTTCTCACATTTTTAAAAAACTGATGGTTTTCTCATTGTGATTCATCTGGAGGACAAATTCAGGCTCCCATTGCCATGTATTCTTTTTTCCCCTCTGGTTTTCTGAATTTCCAAGTTTTTTGTAGATGCCTCACCAAAAAAACATTGGCCATTTTCCCATTTCAGTCCAGAGTAACAACAAAACAAAAACCACAAACCCCATCCAGAAAAGTTCTTCTACAATCAGAATGAATGGAACAAATGCCATAAGGACATGTCTCCTTTTCCCTACACACTCACATGGCAGTAACTCCAGCTTGTTTGCTGCCACAGAAACACCCATGGTTCTATCTTGGAGCTTCCTGCTGTCCCTCCAAGTCCCAAGTATCAGTAATGTCAGAGTTTCACAGGTGAAAACACACTGTGCAATAAAGCCATTGAAAAAAAAAAAGTATTTTTCACAGGAACAGGACTTACATGGAATTCTTTGATACAGAACAAGACCATGCAAACTAACACCAGAAACCAGGGTTAGGAGTTCAGTAAGGTTTTTAAACAAGTCTTGGTAGGAACAATTTTTTAGCTAGGCAAAACACATTCTCTCCACTAAAAGCCAGTTCCAACAAACACATAGTCTTAAGTTCTTTAAAAAACACAGACTAACACAGCCATAGGATAAACTTTAATTGCTCAATATGTTAACCCTGAATGAATTTAAAGAGTAATGGATTGTTATGATAATCCATACTAGTATTAAGACGACCATTCCACAAAATATCTATTTCATAAGCTAAAGAAAACATTTCAGTCATGGTATTTTTGCACTGAATCTTACCTTTTAAGGGCCTCTTTCACTTCTGGCACGGAGCGGATACACTGAACCGTAGCATTCATGTAGCAAGTGTTGCCAAGGTTTGTCAATCCACATGGTAATTCCATCTACCAAAAAAAATTTACAAGAGCGCTTCAAGGTCTGAGAGGGATGTGCAACCATTTTTGTACAAATGCTGTAATTTGATGTCAACTTCTAAGAAAAGGAACAGTCAAAGACAAGTAAAACCTGGAATATTCCATCAAACTGTATGAAGTTTTCCAGATCTATTTTCTGATTGTATTTATCATTTCACCATTTGGTGCTTTTAGGATTCAGGAATGCTTTGGGGTTTTTCCTGTGTGCACGTTTAGTTTAATGAACTTATTCTTCAAGCAGGCAGTCATTCAGAAAGTTCAGTGATAATCTCACTCAAGTTTTGACCTTAAAATTCTATTTCCATGAAACTTCCACATGAATACATTTGTACAAAACACTGATGTCTTAACTAAAATCAGTTTTTGCTAAAACTCTGAATGTGATGAAGTTCATAGCATTATAAACAAAAGCATTATTTAAACTCCTCCCCAGAAGTCTGCAACAGATCATTAATTTGATCCTTCCAGACAACTTGTGAATTTCTGAAGTTTTGACAAATGTGAAGGTCAACTAATAATTAAACTAACCAATTTCAGAAACAACTACAAATCCCAATATAATAGCAATGTATTTTTTTTTTAAACTTACATATTAGAGTAGTTGTCAGGGAAAAGCACGTAGTTTAATGAAACTGAAGCAGTACTGCACACCAATGCCACTTAATCATTTCAGAAAGAGAGAATTCATTTAGCTGTGCATTCCATTTTTAATGAATACATGCAATACAGACAAACAAATTTTGATGTATAATAAAATTTGAATCAGGGAAATGCAACGTGACCAACTTTCCCAAACTGTTATCTGACACTGAATCATTTCCTTGTTTTCATCTCAGTTATCTCAAAGTCTGCGTGTAAGGCTAGTCCCAAAAATACATAAATATCCTTCACCCACTGGTGCTGTGGAAACTATTAAATACCAAAGCACAAACCCAGTCCTAAACTACAGATCTGTTTTGATACAGACAAGCAGAGAAGCATTGCCATTCTGCAAGAGCAGCTGACAACAGGCAGGCAACTGCTTTAAGTATGATGAAGAGCTCCTAGTTCAAATGACTAATGAGAAAATCAAGCCTCTCAAATTGGAAAAAAAAAAAAAAAAAGATTAATTATGCTCTTCTGGACTTTACTCCCATCAAGGAAAACATATAATCTATTCCTCTAATGTCAAATTTATTTTTCTTTTTTAGAAAGTTTACCTAATAATACTGATGAGGACAACTAAACCCTGGTTTCCCTTCACAGCTATAAAGAAGGCAGAAAACCATTTTGCACACCTAGAGCCCTTACTCAGGCAAATATTAGGACAGTAATACAGTAAAGGTAACACAATTTTGTCTTTAAGAACATCAGCAATGCTATTTTTAGACCATTTACTAAGCTGTCTGCCTAAAGAAAAGACAGCATTACTTACATGACTACTAAATTAAATTCCAGGCTTCTCATCACTGCTACCAAGTGGGTTACCAACAAAAATTTGCATTTCTTTGAGAAGCTGTAACTGTTAAACAGACCTTACAATTTCAAAATCCACTTGTAAGCAACTGCAAGGATTTAAAAACTTGCAATTATTCAAAGTTTACAAGGAAAATTGGAGCTTACAGCTGAAGCCAACTGCTCCTCTGTCATGTCTTCTACAAAGACGGGTCGAGCAATTGGCTCTTCCGGAAGCGCATCTGCGGAACCCATCATTAACAAGGTCATCCCCTTGAAACACAGTAAAAACAGTCATAAATATTTAAGGGCAGTTATTTCTTCTTAAAAAGTAAAATAAAATCATTAAGCTCGTGAAAAATTTTAGCTATTTCCCCCCAAATAAGCAGAGCCTTTCTCTTAGTTTACAGCGCTGATACTGCACTGTTGTTTTTTAAGGGCATACTTTAACTTTCTCATTACCTAGAAAGTACTTACTGAGAGCAACTCCATAGCATTATCCATGCTAGACATTTCCCCTGAGCCTGGTGACCCTGCCAGCAGCTGACAATGCAAGATTCCAATCAGGACTTAATTTATCATTCACGGAATACCCCAATGCAAAGTGTTCAGAAAAGCTCCCTTCCTGATGGATCACCAGGGATCAAGCATCTTCACTGCTTCAGTGCAAACATTCCTCTTTCCCTAGAGCCTTAGAAAATACCTTGGAACCAAGGATAACTGAGCAGCTGAATTCCAATTTGAAAGATGATGCAATATTTGAGCTTCTCAATTGACAGAGTCTCAAGTTCTCAAACACAGACTTCTCAAAACAACAACATGTCCCTCATATTTAGCTCAGAATCTGGGGACATGCTTCAGACACGTGTGGGTAATAATGAAGACCACAGCTCTGAGTTCAGAACTGTTTTTTTCACCTGAAGAGCAAGCAGGAAAGGGAAGTGCTACCCTTCGGTCTGGCAAGTCCTGAGGACATTAAACTAATTGAAAAGCCAAAAATAACCATAATGACCCTCTAAGTTTAGGCACGAGGACTCACATGCAAAGGAGAAACAAAAAGCAATCAAGTCACCCTGCTTGCTGGACTAGCATGAAGAAAAGGAGTTCTTCAGCATTCAACAGCAGTACATCTACACTATAAGATCTATCAAAGGGGGAGAAAACAGGTATGTGGGGCCTTGAAAAATACAGCGCTAAGGAAAAGGATGGACAACAGAATGGAAAGAAACTGATTTGTAAATCCCTAGAGCTTGTACATAACATTATTAAAATGAATAAAGGCAGCTAATAGCCTAACAGTATGCAGAAAAGGACAAGAATATTATGTACTGAAGTTTTTGCTGAAGAACTTTACTTCAATAGCCGCAGCTATAGGCTACTAATAGATGCTTGCAATGTAATTACAAGGGTAAGAGGAATGCCATCTAACTCAAACAAAAATCTTTTGGATTCCCCATTACAATATTACCTATATAAGAAACACAAATAAATTCACTTTTTGTTTTCTTCCTGAACTAGTCAAAGGTATGAATAACCATTACTAATGGCTTTGTCTTCAAACAGCAGCTATTTAGTACAGGAGAACAAATTTCAGCAGCTTAACAGAAAATGAAATATACAGAGCCTTAATTTCATCATTTGTAATGGAACAGTTGTCCACGCTGAGGATGCACAAGCACAACAGAGAGTGCCCAGGTTCACAAGCTCTCTCTAAATAACATTGCTTATTATTATGGTCACAGATAGACAACAGAGAAGTACCACTGGTCTGATCCAGAACATTTCTTGTAAGAAAGAAATAAATACATGCTCCCAAGTACTTCAGGAAAACAGGATTATTTCCCTACTGATACTCAAAAAAGATTTTTACAAATAAATAGCGAGAACTTTATAAGATTGCTTAGGTATAACTATAAAAATCAGACCTTCATAAAAAATAATTCTAAGAATGTGCTACCCATTCAAACAGTTACAGCAAGAACTTTAAATCTTTCTTAAAATGATAAAATGAAAATTAAACTAGTAAAATTTGGTTATTCCTCAGGACTTACATTCTTTATTTTTATGTTCCCCCAGTCATCATCCTGTATTTGAAATAAAATAAAAGACAGGTTGATTATCTTGCAGCAAAAGACAAGCAAGTATTTTCATTAATATTAATCACATATTTCTAAATATACAGTCGTGTTTCATCCAAGATTTCACAATATTAACTACTTACATATCATCAAGTCTTGTCTGACTAAAATAAAAACCAGCCACCTCTTCAATAAGGTTCTTCATCTGTTGTTGAACACTGCTTAAACGTAATCAACTTTTTGTAGGAAAGTCATTTCTATCACATTACACCAGTAAGTCCCCAGCACAGAAGTGCCAGAGAGACTTTTCTTAAACAAGCTAAAAAGCCAAAGTTGCATTCAGATTCTGAACATTTAAAAAGGAACAGAAAAAAGTCCCCATCAAGTAGAGCAGGTTTTGGTATGAAAGAGAGAAGTGTTTTAAAGCAGCAGTGAACCTCCCAACCATTTAACAACAAACTTTTGACAGTACTTTGCAGTAGCAGACAATGAATCAAAAAGAATTATTTCTGAAAAGTGTAGTCAATTTAACACGTACAGTGAACAACCTTATGGAGGAACACTCAGAAATATGAACATTGTTCACTACATTATAACTTAATAAAGTTAGAATTAATACAAAAAAACCCATGTATTTCTACCTTCAGAGTTCCTCCTTTAACCATAACCTTCTGTCTAGCTGGCTGAACTCCAGTCAGTGCAAACAACTGGGCTTTGAAGACCATTGGAGGTTCGTCAGTGTTAAGTTCCACACCATCAAATTTCTCTTTTCCCCATTTCACGTTCACTGCAAACAAAACATTTTGAAATTACGTTATTTCCTAATATACAAGAATGCAATTACCAAAGATAACCCAGTATTTCAAATTCCAGATGTTATACCATCTCAAAATATTCAGGTTTTAATTCTAAAACCTGTCAACAGCTAAGAAACATCTTTTCTACAAGGTGTCTTGGCCATCAATACATACTATTTCCAACAAACCTAAAAATATCCTACAAAACAACTGCAAGCAGCATATATACTGAGAAACTCTGCAAGCAATATGTATGCGTAACAGCATCAGGAATTCTTTGGGCAAATCTTCACAAAAGCAGCTCAAAAGCAACTCTCCTAATCTCTTATCACTGCTCATTGCAAACAACTTTCTGAGAGAGGTTCAGACGTATGACTGCAGTTCACTTCTCCACAGCATTTCCTTCCTCCTTCAATGGCAAAGAATACCACGTTCTTTAAAAGTAAAGCAACTGCTTGACAGTCACAGCTTTGGCTACCACTATCGTTCACATGGAGCTATGTGAGAGGGCAAGAGCATGTCAAGACAAAACCCATCAAACAGCACACCTTCCAACAGGAGGTGAGCCTCTCAGTGCCACTTACACCACCGTCACTGAGACCCTCCTGAGTTTTGACAGCGTCCACACAACGGGCACACCTGCGTGCAAACACGGACTGGAACCCAGCACAGGTTGCAGGTCCAGAAGCCCTGACCCCAGTAAAAGTGCAGGAATGGAATTAAGAAATGAAAGGAAATTTGGTCGTGCAAAGCGTTAACTCTTGATGCTGGAAACAGGATTATCATCAGAAACATTAAGCAGAAGAACACAAAGGCACTTCTGCTTTGGTAAAGCTAGCACTGACCAGAGAAGACAAAAATGCCTGTCACAAATGGTGTGTTTCTAAAGAAGGGTCACATGTCTTTGACCACTTTGATCACTGTCATAGGTACAAAAGGCTACTTTAGCAAACTGCAATTTTGCTAAAAATCTGCATAACATAGCACACAGTAACGTCCTATGTGCACAGCAAGTGGCTGAAATACCATACTTGAAGAGAGCTGTATCCTTCCTTCTATCTGGGCTCAAGCTTCAAGTAAATATACTACAGCAACTCTAAGGTTTTTTTCCACATAAAATTCTTAAAAGTTGTGATTTAAAAAAACCTTCCAAGAAGGTTAGGATTTCAGATGTATGCAGTGCTTGTGATGAGTAGTAAGAATAACCAAAACTCAGTCTAAACTAGACTCACAGAATGGTGCCTACAAAGTGACTCAAATGACTGGCTCTTCAGCAGTTTGAGCAGAAAGTACCTTCTGACTTGCTCAACCTTCTGATCTTTATAAAAAACACATTTATTATTTTGCATATTTAAGACCTACCAAGCTCAAGTCTTCTCCCATTTTCTGAGAAGAGAACCCACTCAGTCACTGCACAGGTCAGCTGCAAAGTCTTTTAAGTTTTGTGTTTTTGAACAGTCATGCATCCACCACTAAATATGCAGAAGTTAACAATTATTAATCTGAGTGTCACCGGTTTTGACAACTCAGCACTCAAGAGGAGGAAACAGAACAGCATGAGCATCTTCTCTTCAGAGACCGCAATGGAAATTTTCCCAAAAGTTTCCAAAGTGAAAGAGAAAATTGTTAATTGAAAATAATGGAAACTAAGAAAAAGGAAGGACACATTTGCCCTGCTGAACAGAAAACACAGCTTATACAGGTGCACTGGGGTTCAGGAAAGTGCCTGCCTCCAGACAGCAGGATCCCAGTTTGCCAACTGCAATTAAAACAGTGGAGAAACAGGGACACAACTGTGTACTGAGGCCTTCTACAGACTGTTCCTTGCGCACTAAGAAGCCCTGAAAGGCCAAACCTGCAAAACATAAGCCTGTAACTGGTCCTAGAAGTGTCACCAAAGGTTTTCTCTTGCAGCCTTCACTAGAAACTTCCCTTCCTGACAAGGAGGGCAAGTAGAATGCGATACAACTGAAAAAAAATTTACCTCCTCTGGTTTTAGCTAGGAAATCAGGGTTTCACAAGAGTGGAGACAGACATACCTCAACAAATTTGGAGGCAGGGATGCAGAACTGTGGCTCGCTTGACAGGCAGCACCACTTACCTCAGTATAAAACGAAAATAAAGCAAGAAGGGGCAACACCGAGGCATGGCCGCCTGCCACACACACCCAACACCCCTTGGCACGGCCAAGCCTTTACCGAGAGGGCCCTCCCGGCCACCAAGAGGGCTGGCCCCTCGCCCCGGCCCGGCCAGGCCAGGCCAGCGCTTCCTCCTCCGCCGGCAGGGCCGCCTCCGGTGCTGCCCTCAGCCGGGCGCGGCGGACACGTGTGGGGGCCGCCCGCAGGACCCTCNCGGCGGCGGCGGCGGGGCGCGGCGTTGGCCAGGAGGGAGCTGGCGATGGCGGCGGCAGCGGGTCCCTCCCCCCTCGGGGTCTCATTCAAACCGGCCCCTCAGGATGACGCTGCAAGCGGGGCCCGCTCGCCGGAAGCGGAGCGGCCTGCGCGCGCAGCGCCGGAAGGGCGGGGCGGTGGCTCGTGGGCGGCCCTTAAGAGGCGCGGGGCGGATCAACGGCCGTGCCTGTGTCAGGGGAGGGAGAAGGTGCTGGAGCTCCGGCCGGAGGGGAGGACCGGCTCCGGCTGCGGGCTCTCCGCTGANCGGCGGGACGAGGGAGCGGCAGCGTATAGAGGTTGGCGCGGTGCAGAGCTGAGGTGGGCGTGAGGGGGGGTGTGCCCGGAGGCTGCGGCTGCGCGAAGTTGTGAGGGAAGGAGCAAAAAGAAAAGGCTGTTACGGATAAAATGCACTTGGGTTACAGGAAAACGGGGGATAAGAGGTAGACTTATCAACAGAAGAACTTTGTTAAGGAGAGAAGGGATGACAAAGTTACCAGCAATTATACTTTTTAAGATGTGGTGATAGTTTACAGTTAAGGGGTGCTGAAAGTTGAGTGTGATAGGGATGGCCTGGAGCCTTCTGCACAGTAAAAGCAGCTTTAAAGATACTGTAGGTACAGTTTTAAAGATACAGTAATTTTAAAGTTACAGTAGACATGGAGACATAAGCCTCAACTGCTTCTACAGAAGCTCTTAGTATTTAGTTGTGATTAGCAAAACTATAGTGCTTAAACACATAAAAAGGAAGAGAGTGCCAGAAAGAAGCATCCCTCTCTCAGACTGTGAGCTGCCACCTGTAGAAACCAAACACTTCTGCCTTCACCAGCCCCTTTGCCAGCTGCAGCTGTCAGAGCTTCTGCCACTGTTTGGTTGTCTGCCTTTGCACTTCTGGTCCTGCTTTTCCTACAGAAGGGATACCTAAAGCAGTGAGGATCTTTCCCCGGTAAACATGCTCACCAAATGTGATATTTAATTCCAAGCGGTAGAAGAAGGATATACAAAATTGCCATAAAAATAATCCAGGCTTTGACATAAACCTTAAAAGAGAAGGTTGAGAAACTTCAGTCTTTAAAATTTGTCATGAAGAAGAAGGAAAGTTGATTTTATTGTCCAGTGTAGGCTCTTAGATGTAAAAAGGAAGTTTTGGGGAACAAGCTCCATTGGGAAGTATGCTGAAATAAGCTGGATTTGAGATAGGGTTTCCAATTATCAAGGCAATTGAAGCATTATTAAAGTTTATCAGCAAGGGGGATGAATCTTCTGTTACTTTGACTTGCTTAAAGGAGTTTTTTGGAAAAGCTTTAGTCCAGTTATAGGGTGAGATTCTGCATTCAGGTCAGAGCAGATCCCAGCTGTCTGCCTGTGCAGGGTATCTCCAGTCTAGCCATTTTTTCTTAATATTGACAGTGACCTATAGTGAGGCCATCTATCCATGGCTCCTAAATGAAAAGTGAACACTCTGCAGCCTGAAGCTGCACTGAATACATTCTCCCCTTTAGAGTAACCCTTAGAGGATCAGGTCTAGGGCAGTCACAGACCGTTCATTTCCTGCGTTTGGCAAAGGTCCTAGGGGCTGCTGTGCTGAAAGAATTAGGGTTTGTGTTTGCAGAAAAAGTCTTACCGACCTCCAGACGAATAACCACTATCTCACTCTTCTTTCCTCTGAGGTCACATAGGCCTCTTCCTGCTGCAACAGCTTTGGGCCTTTTACCTTAAGGTTTCGCTGAATTTTACATAAACTGACATGAGTATAGAGACAAAGAGTGCAACCTGATGTATAAATATGAAGTACAGATTACCCTGACTACATTAAAGTTGTGACAGATTGGTTGAACATTACTAGATGCATCTTTTTTTCTTAGCACAGACAAGCTCTGAGGGCACCCCAGGCTGGGTTATGGGGGTGGCAGAACTGCCTGCCCCAGCTGTGGTTCTGTAGCCTTCTGCTGGGCCACCCAAGCACGGCTGCTTCCCATCCTGAGCTGGCCAGATGCAAACACATTGGACCCAAAAGCTGGGGCTGTGTCATTAGCACAATACTGCATGCAGGCCGACAGGCCTGGCGGGATTTATTCATGCTGGAGGATGGTGGGAGCAAGTCCAGATCTGTTTACAAAGGCTCTCACTCTATGAAATCTCCTGTGGCTCAGCTGTGAGGAGCTGAGGTCGTAGGTGTACCCTCAGACAGTACGAGCAGGTGCTGTGACAATGAAAGGCGTGGGGAAGCAAGGCAAGCCCCTGTGCAAGGCACGCTTTTATGCACCTGTGTGATGCCTGTGATAGAACAGGGGTGTTAGTCTTAAATAATCAGTGTCTCAGGGATTTAAATACTGCATTCACATTTCTTAAATTCATGAAAGGGGAAGATGTGTTACCCTCATCCAGTGTATTGACAGGTGTATTTATTAACGTACATTGTGTTTTCAGTGGGAAACACAATGTTCTTTGGAACCTTCCTATGTATCTCCAGGCTTTACACATTTTAATGAGCATGTATTCACAGCACAGGCAGGATCAAGTCATATTATTAACACCTGTCTTCCAGGTAATTAGCTTGCATATTGCAGTTAGGTTAATCCTAGTTTTAAGTGCTTTAGGTCTGATTTTTCCAGTGTCCTGATATGTTACAGTGGCTTACGTGCTTAAAGAAAAGCTCCCTTTCATGATAGAGGAAAGCCTTCCATTTTCCTGCACTGCAAACCTTGGCTGTCTCCAAATGAGCACCCAGAAAATGAGACACAAGAAGAAGATCCTTGAGGAAAGCTCTGGTGTGCAGGATCTCCCCCGCACTGCCCAGGGCTAAGCGAGGCCCAGAGACCACCATGGCTGGCCTGAGCAGCCGTGGCTCCTGGAGCTGCCTCGGGGGCCTGGGGAGGGCACGGCCCAGCATGGAAGCCACTGCTACATTTGATCCCTATCCCACAGCAACTATGAACTGAAAAATGCAGTGTCAATAAGGTGTGACTCACAATAACAGATAATAATGAAAATGTAATGGCAGGATAAAGGTAAATGTATCAATCCAGGAGATGTTTAAACTAAGACACGTGCCCTCCCCCCATTTTGCTGATACCCATTCCATTTCAGCAGTTTTCAAACTTTTTGCATTCGGGGTTGCTATGAATGTACATCTGGGGAAAGGAAAAAGAACAAAACTCTATTTGCATTTTTTGTGTTGGTAACTAGTACATAAAAGATTCCCAGTAGAGTTCAGCAGCTCAGAGGGAAGCTGAGCACCCGCTGCTGCTCCTCTCACAGTAACTGTGTGGTTGGTGACTTGCTGCTGGCAACAGTCTCTGGATGCTGCTAATCTTGCCTGTGGGAGAGGCAGAATCCTTTTCTTACTACCCAGGCTGTTCTGCTACAGTCAGCTACTCTTACCATTTTCTTTTCCCGTTTCCTTCAGCGGGAAGACGGATGGAAAAAAGCAGACTTTGGCATTCTACCAATGTTAACTTTCAACCTAATATAGTAATAGAAAATGGAAAAAAAGTGGAGGCAAATTAACAAAAAATGGTCACGTAAGAATCTAGACTTCCCCATTTCTCAAACTGCCTAAAACTACAGCTTCCCCAACATGAACAAAGCCAGGCTGACTTATGCAAGGTCTTCACAGCTTGCATGTTCCCATCTCTTGGTGACTCCTGCACCATAGTACATGACTAGGCAAGATATTCCCGTAAGAGGAATCATGAGTGACAAGGGTATGAAAAGGCAAGAGCCAGAAGTGTAGCTGTAGCAAAAATAGCAATTATGCTGATGTTTTTCTCTGGATGGTAAGGCTGATAATTGCTAGATTCAATGCCAATTATTTTTTCCCCAAAAATATCTGTTTGCACAGTTGAGATTGTAGGCATTACTTTTCCTAGCAGCAGAAACCTTTGGCTGAGTTTGTTATGCAAAGCGTAGCTATTCCTGTAGATAAGCACCTTGCTGACAGTAAACAAGTGCCAAGGTCAGGATACCAGAACACACAAACTGTAATTTGCATGTCTACACTTTATTATTACAGCATTTTAGTTGCAACTTATCCCAAACATACAAGTCAATGTAATTTTACACTTCATTATGTCTGTTGCTTCTTCCACAGGCAGAATCAGAATTTAAAAAGAATTGCAGAATTTCAGCATCACTCAAAAAGCTGTGGAAATGGTCAGATGTCCCGATCTGCAGAGCAAACCCATCTTTTCCACAATCTTTCCCTCTTCCCATTAGTCATTATCTAGTCATAATAGGGTTTATGCTATTTTTCAGGTTCATAAAATACAGAACTACATGATATGACTTTTTTTTTTATTAAGAAATTACCTAAGCAAGAGGTTTTGAGATTGTAGACACAGCCAGTGACTACATGTAAAGGAAAGCAGAAAAGCAATCCAGAATCCAGTCTGGCTCTGGAGAATGACCTGACCAGATGCCTTTTCTATTACTCTGAATTTCCTATAATAACGTGCATATTTAAGTAAGATACATTTAATCATCTTACTGTATTATTTCCCCAGGGGGTATGTGATAGAAGATTAAAGCAGGCCACAGTTATGCCCTGTAGTGCTTTTCAAGCTAACAGGCAGTGTGACCGGCCATCAGGAAGGTAGTGTGTAGCCACAGATTTGAAACTTGCTGACTTTGCTGATACAGCAAGCTCAGGGAAGAAGAACTTTCTGAAATTACCACATCACTTCTTATTTATTCTTATTTATACTTGCCAACTCTATGACCTCTTAAAGACACAAAATCATTCACAGGTCATTTGTCCTTCCTTACTCCATTGTTCTATGGGCCTTGGAGAATTACCCAGGGAGGTTTAGGGACACCTGACTTCATGGTGTGCACAGGCTGTTCCCAAACAAAAAAAAATGAAAACAAACCCCAAAACCACCACCAACAAAAACCACCCCACAGTTTTTTACTCTTTTGAACAGGGTTACCTCCCCGCAAATTAATGGGATTTCTGTAGCTCCAAACTTGCATCATGAAAGATGAAGCAATCCCCAGGCAAGCTCAGGTGGTGGCTGAATAATCCCTATGAATTAGGCTACTACAGCAGGCCGTAAGGGAATGAAAAAAAATATTTAATATGGTGGTATTTATTCACGTAGAACAGTACAGAAGTGTTTCAGTCCCCTGGGTGTTCTGTTGCAGATGCACCTTGTATTAGAACCTGTTGCAATGTCTGAATGCTTAGAAAGGTGTGTGAGCTGCCCACAGGAGAAAACACCATGCCAGTCGTTTTCAAAAGGGTCTTTCCATAAATTACTTTATTTCTCATTAAATGAGCACAGAGTCATTACCATATTAATAACAGATATGTTTATTATTACATATCCATCAGTGCGGCTTTCAATACCACTTGAAACATGCAAATCGTCCTAAGGACGAATCAGTTTTCCAGTGCTTCTTATTTAATACACAACTGCAAAGCCATTATAAATTACTGAGGAGGTATTTGGTTAAGAAATAAAATAAAATAAACCCATACTGCCCATACCATGAATGTATTCCTGCTACAAAGCAAGAGTCTGACAGCATGTACTGAAATTCCTGAATTACCCACAGCTTTTGTGTTGTATGCTTTTTATTTCTTGCATTGCCTACACATCTCTTGGCTTAGGAAACAGAATCAGTCTTTCTTTGTAAGAGGAATTCTCATTCAGAGATTGTACTTAATTTAGAAAACGCATCTACAATACTTCAACCAATTAAAATTCAGTAAAAACCACTGATATGCAACAGTTTTTTTAGAGGTTTCCTTTGTTTAGTTTTAGATTTCTACATTTATTGACATGGCAATAATACAATTATCTCAAATTAAGGCACTAACAGGACAATGTAAAACCCAGTAAAAGTGTTCTAAGAATAATTTACATTTCAAACAGTGCATATAATTCTTAAATGTTTGTTAACTTAAGGTATGTTATCACTTAAAATTGTAAGGCAATACACTATACAGTTACAGAAATGATGTACCCCAAAATATGCTTCCAAACGTGGTGGTTCTTTTTACTGTTAGTTTCTAATGCCTCTAATAGGAAAATAATTCGGTATGGCTTGGCAAAAATGCATAGATTAAAGGCAATTACTTGTTTTCCCCCCTTTACAAACCTGTTGACTCAGTATTTTGTAAAGCATAATGCAAAATATTTAACACTTTGCTCCATTCCATAGTGGGTGGTTAGCATTAAGGCTGTTAAGAACTCTGCAGTGAAGGCACTGAAGTTCAAGTGATAAGGCTTCATTTTTAAGCTAGTTCTGCAGTCTTCAAGAGCACAATTTGAGTCTTGAAAGCAATTGCAGTCCTTCTCATTGAGAAACCTTCCTCCTCTACTCCATTCCATATGCTCATCTTGACATAAATATCCCCTTCACAGGGTAAACAGTCCTTTTCTTTCACTGATACGAAGAAAGTTGGCTGCATTTCATCATGATTGACAGGCTTTTTTTTTAATCCAAAAGGCAGCACCTTTTTTTTTTATACACCTAGCTAAGCTTTATTTGCTTTAACTTGCATTACATAGTAATAATTAATCTAATCTACCTTTAGGCAAACCCGCAATTAAACACCCTCAGCGTGCTTTTGTGCCAAAGCAAGGAGGAGACAGTAATAGCAATCTTAACCCTGAAGCCTGTGATAGTTACGTTGAAAGGAACAACAGCCCGTCTGCACTGCTCTGTGTGGTTAAAAAAAGCCCTGTTTGTCAGACCGCATCCCAGGAGATTCCGTTAAGCACTGCACGTGTGGTTAGCTGGAACAAAGGAGAAAACAGACAATTAATAACAAATAAAACAATAAGCTTCCTAACACAAGTGCATGTTTGCCAAGCGCTTCGGTGAAGAAAATACATTAACAAAGTATTTTTTCCATTGACATGGTACGATACTAAGATTATACCTAAACAATATTCCCCAAACTGTTCTTAATTTCAAACAACACTTAATGAGCGCAGGGATCAGATGGATGATAATATTACTGCAGCTTTACGAGTAAACAATCATGAGTGTATTCATGGCAAATGCAAGGTGACCCTCTTTCACTTGCGGGACTAGAAAAGGCTCTCTGCAAGCCTAAGAGCACGCACATGCAGTTGCCAGAGCTCATCTGGTGCATGGGAGCTTGGTTGGTTTGGTTTTGAACATGCATTAACTTCATCAAGTGCCCAAGTCCAAATATATTAGAACAGAACACCCCAGCTGTGCTGATACAACATGTATAAATGAGCACACTATCAATTATGAAGTGTAATTTCAGATCTAGAAGCAGTACTGCAAATGGTAGCAAGTTCACCATGAAGTTCTGATTCCCATTTAATAGTGATAGATCATTAAAATCAGGAATAGAACTTCAGATGAACTTATACATGAAGCTCCGTTTAACGGGTCTGATACACCTCTCCATGAAGTCGATGGAGTGCTGCCAGCCAAAGAAAAGTGGATCAGACCCGAAATGAAACGCGCCACAATGTCTTAAAGCACATGTTAACATCTGTATCCATTCGACAAACCAGTTGATGCCTGCTTACATGGGAGGACTCCATCACCGAGATCAAGTGCTGCTATACTGTCTGACAAGAGAACAACGTTCAGATACTTAGTAAAAGCTACACATGTATATAGCGTAAAAATCATCGCTGCTTCTCTAGCTCCCACATCTAGGTAGGGAGGACAGGATGAGAACTGCAGGGTGCAGTGTCTTGAGTTCAGAGAAGCTGATCTACCAACTGGCTGCCTCCTGAAAGGAAAAGGACCCTCTAGTCCTCCACCTTCCTGACCCCAGGGAAGCACCTTCTCACTTACCTGTCCTCAGATTTGGCAATCACCACACTTCTCAGCGGGCAAAAGTAAGTCTACATTTTTTTGACAGTCAGAAAACTGAACTGTGGATCTTCAAGGAAGATCCACAAATGGACAATCACTTACCCAGGATCCAATGACAAAAGAGCAGGGGAGGAAGATGGAGAGGGTAAACCACTTAGATGGCAACAGGCTGGCAGATTAGCTCAGCTACTGTGCCATCACCAGTGAAATTTTCAGTATACAACATCCATTGTAAATTTCTTTTATAATCTATATGTTAACATCTGTTACATCAGAAGTGAATTTTTCTAAAATAAATCCAGTGGTTCTTTCTAAACATACAGGATGGAATATGTAGTGGTATCAGGGCTCAGCTTGGCCATCACCCTACATCGCAGCCATGATGGTCTAGTTCATAGGCACAACTAATATCATATTTGTCTGAGAAAGTCATAAAAACGTTCACAGTAGAACAGCTTGAAAGAGAACTTCCTTTCTGACCTTTTTCTAACACTTCTTCAGTGTTACTCTGCATCTTTCCATTACCATCTCACATTGTTCCACAGGTGCCATGCAAGCTGCACTATATTCTAGTCAACCCAGTGGCAGCTGTCTGATGAGGACACAGCACCCCTCAAAGCCACCCAGGCAGCTTCTCAAGCGCCAGCAAGGTGTGGGGGCTGCCCCTGCCCCCTGCATGTCTCTGTGCAGCACACCAGGCCGGCAGCACGCACATACCGAGCACTCCTGCTGGTCAAGGACTGAGCCTCCAAATTGCTTATGCTCAATATGCTGCTTCTACCATACCCAGTGCCTACAGTATGTAGCGTTAAAACAGTTTGTTGTAAATTAGTTGTACATCCTAAGAGGCTATGTCAGTATTTAACATTAAGAAGCAAGATTTCTAAGGTCAGATGTTAATTATGTCATCAAACTCACCAATTAATTTGGACTCGGTCTAGAAGAGCAATACAAACATTAACTGCCTGATTCACATTACAGTCTGTTAGAAAAAATCAAGCAGTTAAAGAGATCAGATACCATACAGGTATTCTCACTTGCCAGAAAACTTTAGAGCTTTATTTCTTCCCAACAAGCTGGAAGATCATGTTGGGTGATGGAGAAAGGTGTGAACAGAGACCATACACTAAAGCAGATGGAGAAAACATAAGGCTGCACTATTATCAACTGGTCCAACTTGATACTTCTAAGTGCGAGAAGACTGTCTTCACCCTTCCTCCTTCCATTCTGGAGACACATCTGATGCTTTCTGGACTCTTCATGAACCATTGTAACCTCCTAACCCAACTGAAAATCACACACTTATTTTCTGGGGTCGTGGTTGGGGTTTTTTTTTTGGTTGTTCTGCTTTGGGTTTTTTGGCTTTTTAGTGAAAACATTCCTGGGTTAATTCTCTGCTGGAAAATAGATCAGTTTACTGCGGTAATCTGTGATGCGTGAGCTGGCACAAGACAAAGAGCAGGAATGTGCAGCTCTCCTGTTTCAGTACGTAACAGACATGTCTGATTAGTCTTTATTTGGTACAATACTGAAGATGCTACTGTTTAGTAATTTTTTTGGATGAGATTATCTTTACTATAATATACTAAGATACTATTTCTGCTTTAGTATTAATTATGGGGAAAAGAAAATCAGCACGCTTGGTATCTTTCAGAGTTTTTCCCTACTCTCCTCTGCAGAAGGATGTTTCATGATGTACCCAGCATCTCTTTACATGGAAAAGTTTGGTTTTATTGCACTTAATGCAAGGAATGTTTGCAGAAAATTTATTTTTGTAGCACTGCCAATCTAGGAAGACTCTTTTCCTACGGAGACACTAATTTCCACTTCATACTATCAACCCAAAACATGTGCATACTGCATGAGGAAGCTAATGCAGGTTAAAAAAATAAGCTTAGAGTAACCTAGCATTAAAAAAGTGGATTTTGAATCTGGTTCTAGTTAATGCCCAGGGTCAGAAAGAGGTTTTCAGGAACATCCGCTGGGATAGAAGACACCAGGGAATAAGCAAGCAGGGAGAAAGAATGGGATTAATACTTAAGCTGCCTCACGTCAAAACATATGGCATAACAACAGACTGAGCATCTGTAAGTTTCTTGTTTCACACCCATGTGCAGAAGACTTGTAGCTTCTGCAAGCTCCATGTGTGAATCCATGAATGACTCTGCAGATGATTCCTGCAGCTAAATGCCGTTGCTGATACATCTACTGAGTCCTGCCTTTAAACAGGAAAAAACGCAACCGTCTCCTTCCCACGCATTGGCAGGGCAGACACTGCCAGCTCTGCAGTACCTTCCCAAATCCAAAGAACTGATAAATTCACCACAATAGCAGGAGAGTTTGGTCTGGTCCTTCCTTCAGGATTTGAGCAAAGATTTATATCAGCAGTTTAACAGTGGAATAACTATGGAACGATTTCACATTAAATATGGTTTATAAATAGACATAATTTTTTTTAGTTAAGAAGTTCTGTAGCTTTTGCAATTTCTCACCTAGTTTTTCCAGAAGTATTTTTAACAACTTTTCGGAATGACTGATTTGCTGACGATCTTGTAGACATAGTTCTAGGAGAAGCACGAACAAAAGTAGATGGTGGTGTCTTAGGGATCTTCTTTACTAAATGAGTCACCCACTTCTTCTGTTCATCTTGACAGGATGCCAATAACAACATATCTCTTGCTGAAGTTACATCGTAACTCACTGTAAGGAAAAGGAAGATGATGATTCAATGAAAGCTAAGACTTGTTATCAAAATAAGAATCATGACACACCAGGTGTGCCACTGGAAAGGACAATGGCACCTCTGTACCTGCTTATATAGCAATTGTTTATATAATTTTGGAAGACAACAAACAGCAGGGAAATTATGAATATAGTTCCTTTCATTATTTTTGCTCTGCATTAAGATACATGATCTTAGCACTAATATAGAAGAAATGAGAAAACTTACACTAATTGCAGTCTTAATAAGATGGAAAGTTGTGCAGCTGCCTTGTGGCTGAATTCCAGAGTGTATATCCCAAATACTCCACCTTACAGGAGCACAGAGAGGATGCCTTTACTCCAATCCATGAAGCGGCTGAAGAACCATTCTTCAAGGTCCTAGCACAGCCGGGTGATGCAGCCACTGCACTGTCCCTAATATGAGCCATGTATAATAGAGAGAATGCTCTGGGAACCAAGGGGCTGCCCAGTACTTGGGCACAAACTTCTTGTGCTCTCAGCAGAGCCACATCAGTGACACCAGCAAAGGCCTCCCCCTACAGAGGCTGGTCACAGCTGCCAGTTCATGAGCAGTGTTAGCACCTACTTAATAGCACCTTTCGCTTCTAAAAATCCTAAACCCGAAGATTAGAAAACTTAAAGTGCTTTAATTTGCCTTTGATCATTTAGCAGGTTGGGCTAAACACTCAGAGAACACACAAAACCACAAAGATACCTTTACACGGTGCAATTAATTCCTCCTTTTTATCCAGGTGGTCTCTATGGCACTTCACATGGCATCTCCGACATTCTAGAGCAGCAGGGGGTTTAAAGACATGCCAAAGAGGTTTGGCACAGGCCTCGCAGTTGGCTGGGAAGTGGTATAGCGTTGGGATAAATTCATGGCCTTTGTGATTTAGAAAATTGGTCTTCTCTGCCGGCTGGACTGGTTCTACCTCCAAATCCTTCCTGCATTCCCCCTCATTAGCATAGAGAATCTGAAAAAGAATACTGGTGTGTAATTATTGCAGAAGCACTACATATTTTTATATACTTTTCAAAGAAGCCAACAAACTTTTTCAACAGAGTTAAACAGAAATAAGAATATGCATCTTTTTACCTGGAATATTTTAGGAATTTCTTCAGTTTCAGCTCTATATACATCTCCTTGAGTTACAGGCCGGACATGGAACAGCTTACTAGATCAGAAGAAACATGAATCAGGAAATGCTAAAAGACAACGTATGTTTTTAAGACAGTTATTAACGTGCTTTGAAGTTCTCATAAATCTTGTTTATGCAAGCAATACGATATACTTTGAGGCTGCAATATGATTTTAGGAATTAATTCATAAACCATATAGATTTTGTCTACTCAAGTAAGATCAAAACATTTCATGGCATGGAAAAACAGTTTCCTTACAATGGGTTCAAGATCAAATCATGGCAAATTTACTTGTGAAAAAGGCTTTCAAATTCTTCCTCAGAACACTGGGAAGTCTAACTCTTGCTAGAAAAGCTCATTGATAATCCTGGATAGAAGTAACCATGAAGTGTAGTGCTACTCACTATTTCTTTTACTAAATCATTTCATCAGTTGATAAACAATCAGTGCCAGTACCTCACAAAGGCAATCTGGGGCACCACCTGTTGAAAATGCTGTTAAAATTGGAGCAAACATCATCTTATATTGGGTCAAGATTAAGTCCCAACATCCTGTTTTCAACAGTTGCCGTAACAGATGTTTATGAAAAGAGAGTAAGAAACAGCTCAAAGAGAAAATAACTCTTTTCCTGGTTACGAGCAATTGGCAGCTTAAGCACTTCCTGAGTTTGAGATTCCTTCCAGACCACTGTATTTGTTAGTCACTGATAGACTATTCATGAATTTTAAAACCTTTTTTTAATTACTCTTCAACAAGGTCCCATAATGTCAATCGGCTGTTCAAACATCACACTCAGCCACATATCAGCAATGGGCTGCAGTGATATTTGACACAATTTTCCTCATGTATAACCAATGTAAGGGGATCACAATTAACTTACTTTGTCACTCTAAACAAAAAACACCTGGAAAAGTTAAAAACGCTTTGGGCTTAATCAACACTGATCTTTCTCAAACAGCAAGAAAAAGGTATGAAGCAAGTAGATGAGACCTAAAATATGACAGCCGGTTCCCTACCCATCCCGCAACTCTCGTGCCCTGCTTCAGAAAGTAGTTGTTGAAGCAACTGCAAAAAATAAGCGTTACACTGAATCATGAGAAGAGGGAGCAAAATCTGTAGGTTCCACTATCTCTCACTCTTCTCTGCCATCACGACATCAGGCTCTTCCTTTCTGTAAATTCAGGCCAGTGACACTGACAGTGCCACACTCTTGTGTATTTAACTTTTTCTCTAACTTTTAGCAATAGTAGGACAAAGTAGTATCTTCTATTAATAGCTTCCTGAAATACAAATAAACAGACATTTTCCAACTAGTATGGGAAATTAAAAATTACCCATGGAATCTTGATTTCAAGCTTCTAGATTTATTATCAATTGTCTCACACACAATGCACTCTTGCCAAATTGTATCCAAAACCAACAGGAATTCACTTACTCTATATCTAGTACCATGGATGGATTAGACTGGTCCTTGTCCTTTTCATCATTGTAGAACAGTATCTTTTTACTGCTCACCACAACATACTGGGGAAAGAAAGGGTAAAAACAACTTAAAAATGCATTTTAAAAAGCAACATTTATCCTACTGTCCTTCCACATGCACATAAAAAGCCTGAGTAAATTAAAGTTTTCAAGCTACTATCAGGAGACACTTAAATCATTGTGCAGGCTGCTATGGCACTGACAGCTGTGCAACGCTACACTGCACTGACTCTATTGTCACTGGAGCACCCTAAAATGCTTGTGATGACCCTTGGTAGGACTACCTGTACACAAACTCACAAACTTCAGTTGCTTCTTGCATGTTACTATGAAAATCAGTGTAGCACTGAGAAACTCCTGGAGTGCGGAATCTATCACTTATTCATCAAGTTGTAAACAACTTCTCTAGAGACCTGCAGGACTTGCTGGCGGTTTGCACCAAACTACTGGTAGGCTTAAAGAGATTCTCTCAGCTCCAGCTAACTATTTCCTAAGCTTTCAATTTAATGGACTGGTAAAATAAAGAGCCAATATGAATCAGCAGAAACAGAGGTCTGAGGTACATTCCAAATCTAGGAATACACTGAGACAGTAAGGGAAAGGTTTGCAGAGCTGGAGAAAAGAAATGGCCATTCTTTTGCCATGTATCACTTTAAAGGTCAAACCACACAGTTTTTTCCAGAATGATAAAGACGTTAAAAGAATAGAGTCATTTGGTAATGTGTTGATTATTTCTACCCTGAGTGTTTTAAAAGTTCTTGCTCAAAATCTGCATATGATTATATTATACCTATCTCATGCCACTGAAAAAGTGGAGTACTCCAGAATGCATGGGATTCTGGGGAATAAGCAAGAACTACTGGGAAAAAACTGAGTTTTAGAGCAGGAGTAGACTGCACGCCCTTTTTCCAAGGGAATTCCCAAATGCTGAGTATACCTGCAGTGCCTGCCCATCCACCCCAAAAAGCCCAAGGATGTTTTCCTCAACCTAAAGGAACACAGATGCCCTTCCAGTGCCGCTCACAATCACACAGAATTATAAACATTTGTTTATAATTAAATTATGTGACAGGAACAACAAAGCAAGCTGCTCAGAGAAAAAGGTCTGTGACCCACAGGCCAGTTAAGATCATACATCTCAAACCTAAGCACTTCCCAGAGAGTTCAAGCCTGTACAACTCATTGTCTCCTGCTCTTCACCAGGAGCTGCCCATGTCTTTGCTATAACTGTCTCCATTTCTACAAGACAACCAGAAGAGGCTGCTGGAGGTATTCTCACAGGAAAATGTTGCAGTATTTTAGATAATCCAGAGCAGAATAAAGCTACACAACTTGTGCCCAAGAACAGTCACTTCTGTTCAAGGACACTGCCAAAAGTCTGAGAGCAACCTGGAGAAGGTATCAAATATAACCATTTGTGGAATACATTGACAAATAGGCGTGTTTCGTAAGACGCCTGAAGAACATGCAAACACCATCAGTGTTTGACTCAAATACAGCACACTGAGAACATTCTTGACCTTGCCCTGTGATTTCCTGCACTTCTATTAGGGAGACAAAGTCAAATACAAATAGAACAGAAACCAACTGAAAAGCGCTTGAGGTACCTGGAGCAAACCCAGGTTCCAGACTGCGGAAACCAAGCATTTGCAATGTGGCACTTGTTCACCTTGCCTCTCATCAGCGGCTCTGGGAGAGTGCTCTAAGCAGCCATTATTTGAAATAGGGCAGAGATTAACACTTTGCTTGGAGTAGGAATTTCACCAGAGAGATCCAGTTTCTGAGACTAAACCAGTACTTTTCAAGAGAGACTGACCATTTTATAAGTAGGGGAGACAGAAGAGTCCTTGGAAATTGAGTGGCAAGTTAAAATACAATGCAGTTTTCCATGGCATTCAGAACGTGTGGTATTCCCTACCCTCTGCTGTCAAGTTGCACCAAGAGCTTATTTTTCAGTTACAGGATATATTATAAACTCAAAGAAGAAATGGGATTTTTAATGGTTCCAAGATGCCCATTGTAAAGCATTTCCTCATCCACCTGTCATGAATTTGCACAACATTCTTATTACAGATTTCATACTGAACTTTAATTTTCTTGGTTTTTTTTTCCTGTTCAATAAAGTAATGTATCCACACTAAATTACTTTAATTATTTTGTTTGTTTCTTAAATGAGAGCTGTAAAACCAATTCACCAAATGCCTAAAAAACTTTTCAAGGGAGTTGAGGAAATAAGAAATGAAATCCATTTGTACCTGTTTCTTCCAGCCATGTCGCTTTATATTTCCTTTGTTTGGTACTGAAAGCCAACCTTCAAGTCTTGATTCTGGTTTAAAAAAATTAATATTAAGTAATATTATGTACTTGTAATAATAAAGCAGAATAGCACAAAAGTAAACAATTACTAGAAAGGAAGACATACTACATGCAGTAATAGACAATTACCTATTCAGCAAAGCAGAATAAAAAGCACAGCTAAATAAAATGAAGATATAAGCATTTACTTCATGCTTCACCACAAGCTAACGCTTAATGATACAGTTACTGCAAAATAAAGTGAAGCTGTTTTCTCTGATGCCAACATCTACAACTGTATGTAAATAATTGCAAAGAGCCAGGCAGGAAAGACTTTGCTTTGAAAATGCATTAGAGCTTAAACAGGATCATTAAGAGATTTTCAATATAAACATAATTTAACATTCACAGGGGCTATATGGAAATACTCAGCAGGAAGATGCAGCAAGGAAAACAAATCGGATCCACATTTTCCAAGGGAAACAAAAAATGGAGAGCGCACAAGAGCAAGCAAAGCTACACAGGTGTCCCATTACTCACAGAAGATAAGCATAGGAGATAAATAAAAAGGAATGCAGGAAGAATCGACTAGATATAAAGAATAAGAGACAAATGTTTTATTCCAAATTTCAGTGGACAGTTTTGCAGAGTAACGTACTACTGTATTTTCCCACCATGAAACTACTGAAGTAATTTAATAATGATACAAAAGAAGCCTCATAAGAAAATTAGCATTCTGTCTAACACGAATCATACATTTAAAAAAACCTTTCCAGCTAACTGATACTGGGTTTTGAGAGATATTTTTTAAATTATGAAGCCAGGTAATATCAGTGAGAAGCTATCATGATTCCACTAATCTGAAATGGCACGGTATAAAAGTCTCACTATTTTGTAAACGTGAGAATAAGGTAATCAAAATTTCATTCCATCTTTTTTTTAAAAAATTATCATTAAAATGTTATTTGTAAAAGAAGTTTCAGAGTATGGAAGTATAGCCAATAGCTAATGTATGCATTCTTTACAATAAACTTAACTGGCAGCACTGAAAACTTCCAAAACATTAAGTTAAAATTTGCTGAAACATTCCCCACAAGTATTTATGTGAAAAGGAGCTACTGGTCCCTTTTATCCTTTAGGGATAACTCTCTGTGAGGTGCAACCCAGCAAGCTCTGAAAATCCATCCAAATATATAAAACACATTGTCCAAACACTTTGTTACCTAAAAATGGCAATGAGACTGACAGCCTGGTCTTATACAAAGCATTAAAATGAGGCACACCCCCACCCCCACCCCTGCGTCCCGCCTCAGCCTTACAGCATACAATATTTAGAAGTGGAACACACTTAAAAATGTAACATCATGTCCTAACATTTCTCCACACAGAATAACCTCACAATACTGGGGGTCCACTGAAGTATTGAAATTCTGATTGGACAAAAGGCGTGTTGACAAAAATCATTCCAGTAAGAAACCTTCCTGGAAAAATGAAGGAAATATGTATTTCCCTGCCCCTCTCATATCTCTCTCTCCAATCTGCATAAGAATTGCAGGGGTTGGGAGTTACATCCCAAGATCCCCCCACCCAGTTCTTGCTATTCAGTAACTTTGGATAAGGAATCCTATTTCCTTCACGTGTGCAGGCACCACAGAGAATGCTTATTCTATTTTGAATACTTTGATTATTTTTCAATGAAGAGAGGATTCTTCAATTTTTAGAAATTTTAGAAATATCCTAAAATTCAAGGCCTCCATTGCAAAATGAAGTGATTAACTGCTAATAAAGAACATAGTACAGACAACTGTGATTCAAAAGGAGTAAGTAAGCACCTGTGTAAATTGTGGCATATGGAATCTGGAAAGATCCCATAACGATAAATTTTAAAAGATGTGGCAGGTACTATGCTGCTTATAGGGACAGTTTGAGTAGAGGTTTTTCCAAGTTTACCTCTATTTCAGCACATTTTGAAAGAAATTTCAAAGGAACTAGACAGCAGATGAGCTATTAGAATTGAATTGGTTGACATCCTTTTCTGTCTACTACAAATCTATTTTAGTGAGCAAATTCTATTTAGATGATTTCTGAACTGTGAATAATGTCTTGCAGTTGAAAATAATAGTTTCTGAATGTACTCCTTTTCAACAAACCTAACATTCATCTGGAACCAAATATACTCTTGAAAGGGTAGATGAGCCCCTTCTTTCCAACCTTGCCACAAAGGTTTGTCTCACACAATATTCATACTATATTTTAATTTCCCTTGACAGAATTAGCTAGCACAACCCAAAATGCTCATCTGGCCATTTCGTAAAGATTTGATCCAGAAAAATAATATTTATGAGTGTTCTGATTAAGTAATTAAGAAAATATGGGCTATCTAGACTATGAAAAATAATCTTCCATTCCTGTCTTTAAAAATATGCTCAAAACTATTGCCTGACAACTTCCTCTCCTTTGGAAAGAATCCCAGAATTGATACTTCATATTTCCAATCCAGAAAATCCAAGATAGACCCCAAAAAATATCTGATGTCTAGCTGGACCTGAATAGAGTATGAAGAAAGAATTCCATGAAGGTTACAGATCTTATAATTAACTCCAAATATATATTAAAGTGTACATTTGCATTCTAAACATCTTCATGGTTAGCATCCACACTGCCAGGATGTGTTGCGATTCAGTATAATAAATGTGAGTTCTAACAGTAAGTCTTCCATAAAACCACACAAGACAACCATGACTGTATTGATTTATGAGATTTTTTGTTGGAGTACGGTAATACCAGTGCCTTCATGAGCAGTAGAGCATTTCTTTCCAACATTCAAAAATTCCTACTCCTCAGAGTATTTTCTTCCATAGTAACCAAAAGCCTGGAGATAGCACATTGCTAATTCCTTCCAGTCCACCCTTCCCGTTTGATTCCTTCCTTCCTTGGACTGTCTTACTATAATTTCCAGTGGATCTCACCAAGGATCACTGGCTGGATCTTGCTTTGAGGTTCATTCAGGTGATGGCTATTAGCAGGTTATTTCAGAAAGTCCTATCTGTGTCCCATATGCCATAAAAATTGTTGGCTTTAAATGGTGTAAAACATGATTTATAACATACGCTGAAAATATCATGTGCTGCAGTTAAACTTGTAGGGCAGCTCAGTTGCTTAAATTATCTTGCCAATCAGATGAAAAGAATTAATTCACTACAGGTTAAGTGCCCTCTAACAATTAGAAAAAAAGCCTTTAAGTTCCTGATTACGTTTCGCCTTGACAAAGAAGAATTCTGTTTACAATCATGGAAGTATTAAGATTTCCTAAGCCCAGCCAGGAGGAAGAGGAATTCCAAAGGCATCATTAAAAAGCAAATAGTTCAGCTGTTTCACCAAGGGCTCTGTTAACTTCAGAGACATGAACTGAGCCACGAGCTGCCATCTGAATCAATAATCAGGAGCCAGAGTTACAAAAAATGCCTAGATCGGAATACAAGGAAAATCTTTCTCCAAGTCATGATCTTTCCCATCTGGTGAAGCAAAAGACTGAGAATAGCCTGGCCTGTCTAAACAAGGCAATTCCGACCTCAGCGTTGCCCTGAGAGCTACCAGAACTCAAGGGGGCATTTAGTTCAATGCAGACACAAACCTGCAACTGAGACGCAGCTGTGTGTTACCACGTGATTTCTCTGTATCTACCTCTACACAATTCTTTCCCCTGTTTTTTTCTGAGTATTAGGAACTCACTTTAGAGTTACCTTGAGTATATTCATAGAGTGCAAAGCCTTCTGACCCCAACATTTTACAAGATGCTCTTCCTGTAAATTATGAATTCTCTTCTTGTAGCCTCTCTGGTGGCTGGTAGCCTAAGCTCCCTTAGTTAAGTAAGACACTATCCCACAGCCTGAACCTCTCTGCCACACGAGGACAGCAGGAAATGCTTGGGAGCAGGGATCTCTGGAATTCTACCAACATTTTTTCTCCATTAAACCAGAGACTGGTCATCAACAGAATTAAGAGCGTGGTACCATTCTTTTATAAGTTTACATTATTTTGTAATGTGATGTTTTTACTGTGACAGGAAACCACTACATCACACTGATCACTTATTTAGTAATTGTGCTATTTATTTGCCTTAAATATTTTTAAGGAATATCAATGCCTTAAGAACAGATGCATCAGCTAGAGAATCCTACTAACTCCTCATCGGATCCACCTCTTAAACAAGATGCTACTCAAGGTGCTCTGAAGGAACGTCTATGGGCTGTAGAAGTGACAACAGTTGAAGACACACAACTTCATACACAAATAAATGGTAGCAAATGAACTGCTGTGCTTTGCCACCTTCTGTTTTGAAGAAATTACTTAGTTTGCAGAAAAATAACCACGCGCTGAATAATTTCCTATTCTGTGGCATGTTTGAAGACTGGCTTGTTTCTTTCCTCCTTATAAGGCTAGTGCACTCCTCTGCCCCCTACTTGGCTCTTTCACAAATGCATGAAATCTGACTATACTGATGTTACTTAATCTCTTTTAATTGCCTAAATTGCTTCTTATTCAGATCCTGATCAACTCAGAGCCTCGCTCAAAAAATAAAATAAAAAAAACAAAAACAAAAAACAGCATGTAGGGACATGATCCAAATCAAGAGAAGTCCTAATGAGATGCATTAGAGGTCCTACCTGTATGATGCAGTAACACCAGCATCACAACTGCATTACAAACCAGAGGCATGTATACAGAAAAGGGTAAAAAAGAAAGAAGATACGATAAATGAAAGGCAAGTACAAAAGAAATAGTTAGAGGGGTCATGAGTACAGAAGACAAGGTGGAAGACTACAAGAACTTCCAGTAATTGTGATGTTCTAATTAACAATGGAAAAGCTACAGCTGACTTGAAAAGATCTCGCACATACCAAAATTTCTGCCTCAAAACTGAAGTGGTAGGTCATACAGGCAGACTACACACATCTCCACAGGTAAAACTGAAAAGTAACATACCTTAACAAGGCAGACAAAAAAAGAGCTTACTCCCGTAGTCTTCCCAAGATCTAAGAGGCACCAGGGTCATGTTGACACACTATGACCCTTAAGAACAAAACCGGGGACGTGCCTATGGCCAGATGGAGGCATTGGGTGCTTTCAGCGTAAGAGACAGCAGCCATTATGCTGAAAATGGCTGAGAAGGAAAGTTGAGGAAGTTCAAACCTACCCTTTTATGTAGAATAAACCTAGTTTGTTTTCTTGTAGAAGAAATTAAGCTCTCAGTTCACAGGAGTTCAATAAAAGATTACGAACTGTGGTGTTCTTCCTTTAGGAGACACTATCAAACATAAGGCTTGAATCCAAATAGTAATTTCAGGGGAGAAAAAAAACACTTTAATAAGTAAAATCCCTCTGATTTCTTTTTTTACCTCATTTAAATGGAATACATTGAGAATTCATATCTAAGAGAAAAAGTCCTGAGAAGTACTACCAGTTCAGAAATAGCAGAGGGGGTTTCTAGCAGGAGACAGCTAATTAAAAAAAAAGTTCTTTCACCAATCTAATAGCTCTAAGAAGTCCCAATATTGAGTTTCGATGGAAGTTTGGCCCAGAAGATGTTTTGGAAAGAAGCAGAATAGACATTTACTTTATAAGATGGCAACTGCCACAGGGTTTTACAGATCAAATTTCAGAGGGCAAAAGGTTTCTTGGATAGAATGAAAGTTGTGAAGAAAAGACCGCATCATTATCCAAATGAAAATCTATTCTAAGACAGACTTCATTTTAACATAACTACAAATGAAAATCTAGAAGTATCCTAGGAGAAGACAGGACACAAAAATAGACACAGAAAGGAACAACTACAGAAAAATATATACTGTCTCATAACCTACCTGAAATTTCAGTTACTCTAAGATCCCTGGAAAAACTCTAGAATGTGGCAATCATTAACAGGAAAAGATACACCTAAAATGATTCTTTTTACTTTTATCTGATTACACCGAGGTCTTAAAATACCCAAAATAGTATTCTATTTTTGTATGTTTGAATATATTTTTTTTACAATAAAAATCAGTCCATAAATGTGTAATACAAGCACTTACTAAGAATTTCACAATGAATTATAAAAATTACTTCACAGTACAAAAATATAAACCTAGCTTGAACATATGGAAACTGTTAAGCACATCTTATTACCACTAAATGGATTTTTTTCCTTCATCTAGAGATACAGAAGTGGATCACAAGAAAACACTGAGTGATTACACTTTTCAAGAATCATGGAGGAGGGAATCACTAACCAGTGTAACAGTCAGCCTCAAAATATAGTGCCTATAGAACTGACACTACATGGAAATGCCTACCTACACTGTATAATCTGCTACATCAGAGTACCATACAACCAAAAATCCATTATGGAAATTCCTGCAATTATTTTTCACATCAACAATTCTTGCCATTTGTCACAAAGGTGCTACATAACTCTGGGTAAGAACAGACTGTGGCAGTGCTGGCCCTGTATTCTATTCACTGGATACTGCACATCATATTCACTATATTCAAACAGCAGCAATTGTAAAGATTATGCTAATGACAAGCCACACAGTGGGAGGAATAATCCAAGAAGAAATTAAGACTTAAATATAAGCAGCTAAGATATGAAATAAAAACAAAACAGGAAAAAAAAAAAAAGTAAGTAGATATGAGATCTAGAAAAAGACAGCCAGAAGATTTTAAAAGTAACTTGTTTGAAACAATACCTTCCAAAACTATGTGTATCACAAAATCCAGTAGTTCAGCTATGCTTTTCTCTTACCTGAAAGATTTCCATCTGTTTCATCTGTCGGGAGACTAGCAACACTGGTAGAATCCATTCCTTGCTGGAGGTCCAAAATCTTCCTTCGTAGTTGTTCTATGTCACTCTCTTTACTATCCAGCTGCATCTGGAGCTCATTCCTGTACGTAGATTCTTCTGCTAGTTGCTGTATTTATATACACATGCATAGTTACTGTGACACCAAAGATACAGCAGCAAAGTATGCTGAAAACAAAACTCATTACTTTTTTTTTTTTTTTTGGTATTTCTAGATACTTTTGATAGCATCAGCACAAGTTATTATAGCAGAAGTGTTCATTCAGCCTTGGAAAAAAGTTAAATATCAAAGATCAAGCAATACATTCAAGTACGTATCAGTCTAACTAATCTATAAATTACCACCTGTTTTGAAAAGGAGATCACCTACCAGTGAAATAAACTGCACCAATAGTATGCTACACAGTATTCATATTTTTAGTCTTCATAATATATTTGTTACTTCCACAGTTTAGTTTCCCCTTTAGAAAGGGGAAATGAATGAGAAACACAGTGGCACACTTGTCAAGTTGCCTGCCCCGCTAAAGTTCTGTAGCCTAGAACATGGGAAACAGAACTTGCTATTTTTTCAAGTAGACTACAAGAGTTACACATTTTTGTGGCTGAGAGAATTCCACAATGTGACAAAAAAAAATAAATTCAGATTATTTTACCGCTTGCATTTCATTGAGCTCCTTTTGGTATTTTACTACCATCTGATTGAATTTCTCTTTTTCTTGATTGAGCTCTAATTGGAGCTTTCGGTTTTCCTTCTCTTTCTTCCTCAAATCTTGCATGTTAGCTTTCTTTCTGTCTATTTTAAAATCTTTCCGATTCATTATCTCAGCCAGTTTGTTGACAGCCTGTTAAGAAAGAGGAAAAGGAAAAACAGTAAGAAAAATTATATATGCCAGCATGTTTCATACAAAACTTCTAAGTTCCTCTAGTGATAGGATTTGATCAAAAAAAATCTTCCCCAGCATAAGTGGCCATTACTCGCAATACAAGTAATATCGAAAAATACACAGCATCAAAATTTGTTCATTCAACTGTACATATCAAGAATGCATATTATGGTTAATATAAATTTAAAGGAACTAAGAGTTAGTTGCAAAAAAAACAATAAACTGAAAATATATCTGATACTGCAAAGTAATTATTGCTACTAAATTGCATTAAAGGTTATACCTGTGTCTTCAGAGTTCTTTCATTGCTAATGCTCTTCTCATAATGCATTCTAATATTATTGATTTCCTCCTCTTTTTTCATTTTGTATTCTGTTAAAACAATATTCAATTTTGAGATATTTTAGGACAAGGTGAATATTTCTAAGCTTAATCACTTCTACAAATGCATAATTTGTGGGGTTTTCTTCATATTCCTGTTGTGTCACTTATGTGCAAAATAGTTTGCAACGATAAATGTTTCCAGTCTAATGCTACTGTAATGACAGAAAATCACCAGAAGGCTCTACCAGAAAGGCACTAAGATTAAATACTACAGCCAACATATGTATTTTTGTTTCCTGGTGATGACTAAGTTTGTTGCCTCACTTCCTTTGTGTATGCACTACTGAAAGTGTTTCTGCAGTACCAAAAATTATGTCAGTACCCCCACAGAACAAGACTGATATGACTGGGCTCACATTCAGTAACAGGGAATAGCGCTTTGTTTAAAGAAGGAATGACCCTGTTACATTCCCCGCACCCCACACACCAGCTACTCAGTTCTACCAGTCTTTCACACCTCAAGCCTGCTGATTTGTTCCCTAAGTTTCCAGAAGTATTTCACTGATAAGGGTTTCTCCACCAAAACTACAAACAGTTAAAGAATAATTTTCAAGTAACAAACTCAGTAAATTAAAAAAAACCTGAAAACTGCTTGCACACCCAATCGCTGCTGTTAAAGAAATGCAGAACTAAGGGAAAATATGTTTGTATGTCTTCCTGCATACAAAGTGTTTGCAACAACACTGGCAATAAAACCAATAAGCCCTTTACTTTCATAGTTAACAGATATTAAAGCATGCATTCTGATTTCATAAAGTAATTTCCCATATAGTCAGAATGCACATAAATAGAATGCCAATCCACTGGTATGTGTGAGATCACAGCTTCGGTTCTGAATCTCAGATCTTAAGGAAGTTGAAATACTGATACTGTTTTACTGCAAATACTGGAGATAGAAACTTTAATAAATACATTGTATGCAATATGAAACAAGGAAAATACATTTCCTTAACTTTCATGTGCACAAGGGCATGGCAGGCAGAAGGGGGTTTGACAGACAACATAAGGATAAGCTGTACTGGACAAGCATCAAGTGCCTGCCTGCAGAAACACAGTGCTAACTTGTTTTAAAAAGTGACAAGGGACTGTAAGCAGAAACTCACTTTTTCCTACCTGCTACAGCTAAGGTTTCACTTGCTTTCAATAATAAAGGCAGTGCATGGAAACGAATGCAGTACAGTAGGAAAGAGTGGCAATTTACATGCAAGATGTATTTTCAAGATGAAACCAGCGACTGCTACTATTTTTCATCAACCCCAAAATAATAGGGAAGATAAAAAGCAACACCTCCCAGCTCCCATTTCCATTTTGACACATATGCTTCAAATACAATTGTGCTTCATAACAGATGAATTAAAACTCCAAACATGACATACCTTCCTCCTGTTTCTTAATTTTTTCACTGATCTCTGAATTTTCCTTTGTTATTAAATCAACATCTTTGGTTAATGTGCTATTAGTTTCTTCCAGCTAAATGAAAACAAGCACATTTTAAAATAAGGAACTTCCCATAAATTCTAAAGATATTGTAACATTCTCATTTTAAATGCCCTTAAATCTCTAACAGCCATTATATAACATGAAAAACAGGTATAAATCAGCACAAAAATAGAACTAAGTCTGGTCTAAGTCAAAACATAAGTGGGTAAATATATACATGGGTTTATTAAAAAAAAGGAAAACCATTACACTTTCAATATGTTACTGCCAGAAGACACAGTCAGGATCACTTTGCTAATCTCTTAACAAATACGTGTTGAAAACCAGACACAATTGCATTCCTGAAAAAAAAGGTTTTGTTTGAAGCCTACAGGAATGACTGTGTATTGAACTGATAAAACTATCAGAACATTTGAAAGCAACAAATATATTAACGATATTTTTTTTATATCACAGTCATGGTCTTCTAAATGCTTCTTAAGACATGGTGGCAATTCTGGAAATTTCAAGCTTAGAAAACACACGCCTGCAAATTCCACTATCTTTACACAGAGATGGTATGGTAGTCCTAACAGAAAACTTCAAGCAATCGATCCAAGTTCAGTTACACCTAGAGTTTTACTCAAGTTTTACACCCCCTGGATTCTTGAAATCTGCATAGCTGATGCTAAATGGGAAAAAACCAATAAAGATAGAATAACTATGCTATATATGGCTTGCTAATTGAAACTCTTCAGTTAAGACATTTATCAACCTGATAGCAATACTCAAGAGCTACACTATAAAGTATCTTCAAAAACGACAGTTTGGAGTTTGTATTGGGTTGGGGTTTTTTTAACAGTTTACCAGTGAGAAGAAACTCAAGACTTCCAAGTTGTTTGTTTTTTTAAAAGACTAAGTAATTTTGTAATAAGAGTCTCTAATACACAGCTCCACAAATTTACAAGATTTTAAAAATACATTGGGCAATGACAAGAAGTAATTACAAAAGGTTTAGTAACTGAATTATAGACATCTGCTGGAATTTTCAATCTGGCTTCACCTCAGATCCATCAAGTCTTCATTTCCTTGGGAGTTCACATGATGAAATTTAAATGTTTAAGGTTCCAACTGAATCCAAAAATCAGTTGCTAAAATTACTGCCACTTACGACCACAGAAAGACTTTAGAAATTAAAAGGAAAATATTAATTTTTGTTTCCAACTGACAGATATATATAGAGATATTAATTACAGTGGAATAACTTACCCTTCTTATGATGCTGTCCTTCTCAGACATTTCTTGCCTGTGTCTTGATGCTGCTTTTTTGCTTTCCTGACTCAGTTCAAAATACTGTTCTTCCAGGAGCGCTCGTGACAACCGTTCCGACTCAGCTTTGGTTTCAGCTAAATCCAACTGGGTAGTGAGTGTTTCTCTGTAAAAGAGTATGGAGATTTTGTTCCCCTATGCAAAACCTTCCAAATTTTCAGGAAGACTAACAAACCCAAATTATACCATTCAGCTGTCATTATCCTAGTTTCTTAAGAAAAGACAACTAAAGGAAATCACTTCTTCCCCTCCCCTCCCCACTTTTTCTTTTTGAGTTTGATACTACTACTGAAAAACTTTGCATAGGCAGGTATTTTTCTTCTACATCATATTAACCCAACATCTTTTATTTTTCCCTTTTGTAGCCCACCAAAATGCATCATGAACACTGTACATAACCTTCTCCCTTTATATTGTTTTGCAATGCTGATGCTCAAGCAGAACAAGAGACCCAGACTTTAGAAGAGAACTTCATGCAGTTCAAGGCTATAGTCTCCTTCTTCAGAATAAATACATATTAAATAAATAAACTGGAAAAAATAAGCTTAAAAAACTTATTTTCTTATTTGCTAACTTAGAAAATAGCACATCACAATTAACGGTTGGTGGATTAACTGTTTTTGCTGTGATCAGATGTATACCAGACTTAGAATTCAAAGTATTTTGATTTTTTTTTTTTCTCAAATTATTTTATTGGCTTTAGAAATATACCAAGTAATTATCAGGATCACATAATCAAATTTAAAAAGTTGTTACACAGGCAAAATCATTACCACAAACTGCAACGTTTTTTCAAAATTTCGCCTTTCCTAAATTCTCAGCAGTCATCATTCCTCTTCTAGACATTACAAGTAGAGGCCAAAGCAAATCTGAATAACCGTATTTGGCTTTGTGAGTCAGCATAGGTAACGTCCTATATTTCTGTCACCTTACACTTTTGAGACCTGTCTTTTTCAGAAGGAATGAAACATTTTTAATCTGATTCAAAACCTTCGTGAGTGAGACCAGGTTATATGGAAAAACTTATG
Source organism: Thinocorus orbignyianus (assembly GCA_013400375.1). NCBI lineage: Eukaryota > Metazoa > Chordata > Aves > Ciconiiformes > Thinocoridae > Thinocorus > Thinocorus orbignyianus. The sequence continues at coordinate 906,261 of VXBW01000688.1, read as the reverse complement.
TCTATTTGAAAAACACAAGGACATTACTTTTCATTTTGCAATTCCTGCATTTTTCTTTGAGTTTCTTTATTCTTTTCATCAATTTCCTCTTTCAGTTCCTTAACCTGAGTTTTGTAAAGTGTCTGTAAAACAAAGCACAAAAAAGAAATATTATTCAAATTCCATACTGAAAATCTTCATTGTTTTGGTACCGGTTAGTTTTGAATCTGTCAAACCCCAATATGCCAGGACCACCTTTAACAGATTTTCCTCCTTTCTGCCTGTCCAACAGGCTCCTTTCCAATTTCCCTTGTGCAGGGAACTGACATGACCTGGTTAGTTTTCAGTTTTCTAGTTTGGATTCCTACAGTTGTACAAACACACTTGCTGACAAATGAGAAGGAAGGCACTAGGACACAGCTTAGCAGGTCTCTTGGAGACAAGAGGACAAAAGTGCATCCTCTTGTAGCATCACTGTCTCCAAAGTGATGTCCCCAAAGCACTGTCCTGTGTGTCCACCTGTTGTATTCCGTCTGTATCCACGTATCTTTTCTCTCAGAGGGTTTTTTGTGTGTAGACACACTTTGTCTTGAAAAAACGATTCAACAGGAGTCTGATTTACGTGGGGGTTACGTGGGGATTTACTGGGTTGCATCAAAAGAAGTGTGAGCAGCAGGTCACGGGAGGTGATTCTCCCCCTCTACTCTGCGCTTGTGAGACCCCACCTGGAGTCCTGTGTCCAGTTCTGGAGTCCTCAACATAGAAAGGACATTGAACTGTTGGAACAGGTCCAGCGCAGGGCCACCAAGATGATTAGAGGGATGGAGNATTCTATGATTCTATGACTTTTGTTCTTAATTACTATATTGTTATTCAAATCACCAGTAATTCTGAAAGTTAAAATTTGATCTTCTATAGTAAAACCTGATCTTCTACATTTTGTAAATACTCAGACTAAATTAAAAATGTCTCATTTAAACCACATAACTGAAAACGAAACACAATAACCTGAATGTTCTTGTTAGCAATATGTTATGGACAAAGGTACAAAAAAATGTCTGTAAAACATACTGAATTTACAATCATACGCAGTTTAGGAAACATGAAATTTGTATTCCCCTCCAAGGAAGAACAAAATTTTAAAGGTACTTCCCAAAGTGAAATGAAACTGTCCATATTCGCAAATGTATTTGAGATTCAGGCACTAGAGACCATCTCATGCTATTGCTTGTTTTTTTCACAGAAATGAAAAAGATCAAATTAAATCTATGAAATACACATTTTTGATACCTGGTGTATCGAATAAGGTTATTCAAGGAGTCTGGTGCAAAGAAGGTACCTTTTTAGAAGGAAAAGGAATACATGCAGAATGCTACTGGATCAATGGCCATTAAATACACTTATGGTAGATGAATAGCATGAAATATATTCCAGGAAGCATGAAGATTTTGAACTGTCTACAATAAAGTTTCCAGGTATGACAGAAAAATATATCTTTTCCAACTTCAAGATAGGAGTTACTTTGATAAATAATTCAGGCAAGATTTACTCAATGTAATATGTAAGATTTGACAAACAACTACAATGCAACATATTAAACAGACCATCTAATGTTCTCTAATTTTTGTTCACTGTTTGCATTTCAAGAAGAATTTTCTGAACTGCTGAATAACGCCAGGTTGTTATTTACATTTAATTTAATATGTCAAACTATTAATATGTCAAAAATTTTAATACGTTTGGCTGTTATAATGATTAATGTTATAAAGCTAATATTGGCTGTTCAATGATTTCATGTCAAAGTGTAGCACTCAATTCTTTGCAAGACTTACCGAAAAATACTGCTCAGCTTCAAGCTGATCCTGAAGCTCACGCATTTGACCTTCATTTCCTCTGTATTGTCTTTGAAGGAATAAAAAAGGAAAACATGTAAAAACTCAGCTATTAACAAATAAGACTATTTGTAATCAGAAGAGCATCCTTCAAAGATCTTACATCTGCCCATATATTATTTCACAAAGATCAAGAGTTTGCTGTAACCTAAAATTCTGCTTTAATTACATTCTTTATTCTACCCTGATGATTGTCTCCACATGTAATTTAGAAGACAAGAAGTGCTCTAAATGGAGAAACGTTAAGCCAGCTGAAGGAAGATATGACAGAAGCCTAATTAATGAAAAATTTCTTCAGTCTGCTTCAGAAATGTTAAGAAAAAGAATCAGCTAGTTAAAGTGCAAAAAAAAGCTCTTTACTCCCATTTAGTAAAACTAAAAGGGCCTTATGATTTAATAAGTAGTATCACAGTCAATCCATAAAAAAGTCACTCAAAAGTGGCATATATGCCTTGACCTAGAATGATGAGCCAAGTTCTGCATCATAGCTCATAACAAAAATATTCCAACACTGAAGTCTACATACAGAAATCATAACATGCAGCTAAAAATATTCTTTTAGTTTAGGAAAAAATGGCTATGTACCCGAGAACTTTTTTCACCATTAGAAATACGCAAAACAGCGCATGTATAATTAAGCAACTTTTTCCATTTTATTTCAGATTTTTACTTACTTAGCAAGTTGAGCCAATTCAAATTCCAGTAATCTCTTTGCTTCCAACAACGTATTGATTTCCTGTTTCAGCTGCTTCTCAGAACCCTTCAAATTATCTGCTTCAAAAGCTTGTGCCTTTAATTCATTCTGTGCCATTATTCGCTTATTTGTCTCTTGCTCTAGCTGAAGTGTTAGATTCTTTACCTAAATGAGAAATATTTCAATTTAGGAGAGTTTGCTGAATAACCAATTGAATGTGATTGAAAGTGTTTCTTATACGGGTTATTTTACGTCAAACACCATTGCCTGGATGCTACACATTGTTCAATGTGTAAAAATACTCCTTAATCTCCAAATACTTCAGTGCAATAATCCTATAAAAAGCTGTTGTGCTTACAGAACGTACCGATACGATGCTGCAGATGATAAAGCTTTGCTATAATTAGCTCATTTCAGTGTCCCAGCTGTGTTTTAACTTATCTTAAAGGCAACAATGGAAGAAATCTAAATTGCCTGCTGAAAGGTCCTGAAAACCTCTCTGTGGATTTCAGATACTAAAAACTTCTCACCCTAGAAAAAACGGCAGCCTACCAGTTGGATCAAAACTAATACTAATTTACACAAGTTCTGTGTCCTGTAAAGAAAAAGTAAGGATGAAACTATTATTCTTAGTACCTAGTTTTTACACTCAGTATTCTAATTACTTTTCTGGAGAATGCAAACTTGGAACTGCAAAGCAATCAGACTACACAGTTCAATTCATAAGAAAGTTTTTCCTTTAAAAAAATAAAAGGAAACACAAGAAATTACACTATATTAAATTAAGGGCTCAAATATCTAAGGCATCCAAGAACTAAAAAACAAGCTGAAATTACCTAACACCGTTTAGACCAACAACTGCCTGCAGTTCTACTGAGAGATGTGTTACACAAGGAGCTTGGTGTAAGTGAATTTAATTTTCTGTTTCTCAGTGCACCTACAATTTCTTATTCATACAGAAAATTGTTAGTGATGAACATTTAACTTACTTCATCTTCCAGTCTTTCCTTTTGCTCAAAAACATGTTCCAATTTCTGCTGAGATTGCTTCAGGTCAAAGTCCAGCATGGAACACTGTTTTTCCACTTGAACTACTCGATTTTCTGCCTTTTCTCTTGCTGCCCTTTCTTCCTTTACTTTTTTTTCCATTTCTAAATAAGATTAAGGAGAGAAAAAAACCAAAAATTAGTATGTAGCATCTGCAAGAATGCTTTTGTAAACATGGTCTTAAGCATCCCAGTATTTTTCAGACCCTTTTGTTCAGCTATTTAAGCTCTTCTGCTGTTAGATGGACTGATTACTGAGTAAAAAATTCCTGGCAATATTACAAGAACACTAAAAAAGAAATACAATTCCAATTTGCATTCAAAGCACTGGAATATTATGATCCCAACTAAAAGATAAATAGTAAAAGAAATAAAAAATGCAGATTCTTGCAGTAATCATGAAATAAAGGCAAAGTTTCCTTTCCATGAATGGATAGTAGAGCCAAAGGAAAGAAATGCTACCATTTGCGTTAGCTTTCTGAAAAGTTACAAACTAAATATGCAGGTACCGATGACCTTCACAGAGAAAATCTGATATATTCAATTAAGATCTGAAGACGTATCTTTGATGCATGGATATGTATCAATAAAAGAAACTCTACCACTTCACACAAGCTTAATACAACACCAATATTTTTAATGCAGTTACATAGGAATGAATGCTCCAAGACAGCTGTCTTGATAATGCATTCTTTCAATTCGGTTTAGCATTAGCCAGAATTTTAAGTTTCAATAGCATTTTAGAAGTCAAGGAAGGCTTTGAATTGCAAACACAGGATGATATTCAAAATATTAAGAAACAATACAATTTTTACAGTACAAGTACCATGGTAAACAATTTGAAATGTATAGCTTTCATTACATACATTTTAAGATTTTTATATGCATTTTCTTTATACAAGGGATTAAACACTTGTGTAAGAGTACTACATTATAGAGTGTTGTGTTTGAAGATCTCATAAATACCTTCTGTTATGTATTCACTTGAAACTTGCAAGAAATACTTACCACACATTGCAACTGATCTTGCCTCCTCTATTGACTGATGTTTGTCAGTTAACCGAGCTTTAGTCACTTTGTGTTCATTTACTTCCTGTTCTAACCGGTCTTGTAATGATTTGAGTTTGTAGTTCAAGTCTATCTCTAAATTATTCTTTTCCTAAAGACAAGAAAAAAAAAGTTACAAGATTTCTGTAATATATCTATAATATCTGAGGGAATCACATTTCCTTCCTTCCCTTTTTTAATGCTAACTTTTCCTTATGAAGACATTAATAATTATAAAAAGTTATTTTCCACACTTATTAAAGAATGCTAATGGACAAAAATTGCAGTCGGTGCTCAGGAGAAACATTCATGAACTTTGTTCAGTAGTGTAAAAATTCGTAAGATAATGGAAACTTGTCTGTTTGAATAGTAGTCACCTAAATTAGAAATGCACAACTAATCCACCAACAACATTAGCGCCCAAAGGAACCTGAAATATTGTTACCTGGGTGCAGTTCTGTTATTTCATTGTTGGGACTGCCAGCCATTAACATTAACACATGAAACAAGAACTTTGGGAGACAGGGACTTGCCTTTGGATCGCTGCTTCATACAACGCCAAATGAGAACTGGAACTGCTTACACCCTCCCTCCTGGGTAGTCATCTCTCTCTGGTTAATTTGGATAGACCACACAAGCACAGCAAGTTCAATCCATACCTTAAAACATAGAGCTAACTATGTAGTCTATCTAAAACAATCAATCTTAAAAAGGGTGTGGGGTTTCCTTTTACTCCTTTTTACTTGCTTCTCCATCTCAGGGCAGGGATCAGAGACATCCAGGAACACGTTCCTACCATTCTTTGAAAGAAAGGAAGGAAGGAAGGGAAAAAATGGCAACGGTTCCACTCCAAAGCTGATCAAAAGGTCTGGCACTGACGCTGCCAAACTGAAATCCATTATAAGCAGAAATTTAAATGTCAAGGCTTTTAAAGTTCAATTCATAGATTTTCAGGAGGAAAGTCTCTGAAGCAATAGTCAGGCAGGTAGGAAAAAATTACTTGCTACTAGCAGAGAAGTTGGATCCTTGAATTGGTGATAGTGAATGACAAACATTAATTTTGCACCCAAAGCTACAAGTAAGAACTACCTGATGACTTGGGAGATTTACCATCCCGATGAGACTGTAAATTAGCACTATTTAATCATTTTAACACATGAATGATTTAGAGCAATAACACAGGACTTAGCATTAAATACTATTTGAAGAGATAGTCAAAAGCTGACAAAGAACATGAGTCTAAACATCATTTTACTGTACCTTTTCTGAATGATTAAGCATATCCTGTGCTTGTTTTCTTTCTGCTTCCACTCTTTCAAGATTGTTTTTAATGTTTTTCACTTCTTCTTGTAAAGTTGTAATCCGAACTGCCATAAGAAATTAAATATCATCAATATTAGTAATTTGACTTAGATCAATAGGTTTTAAACCTTTATCGATTTCTGGGCCCCTAAAATATTTATACCTTCAAAGGCTGTACATTGTAGAAGGAAATGGATCTTTTTAGCCACTCTTTATGCATCCCATTAGTAATAGTTACCAAACATTATCACATGCTAAACTTGGTACCTGCCTTCCATCACTTCCAGTACCTAATATGCAAAATTTCTTCCAATAACCCAAGTTCTGCTGTGCTATGCAAGAAGCACCTTTTCTGATGTAAGCTCCAATAATATACGGATAAGGCACATGACAAAGTCAGACTCAAATGGATCTGCAAAATGTAATACAGTATGAATGCACCTAAGCGTGAATCAAGTGCTCTGCCATGGACAGAGGAACTATTCCCCATCCCCCACAGCACCTGCCACAGGACCTGTTGTGGCATCAGAAGTTTATACTAAATACTAAGTAGAAGCACAGAATAGTCAGGGTTGGAAGAGATCTTTAAAGTCCAAGTTCCAAGCATCCAGAAAAAAAGAAATTCCACACCTGCCTCCCTTATTAAGCCCTGCATCTTGCTTATAAAGTAATACAGAAGAATCATTAAAGAAAAAAAGTGCAATTTAACAACAAAATAGTTTTCTCCACAAATGAAAGAAGCGAAAATGCAGAGTACATCAACTTAGCTACTGCACCAAGGCAGTAGCACAGTGCTGTGTCTTCTCTTGCACTGTATCAGCTTTTCATGGTTTTGTACCACTGGACTCAGACTTCTAGTCAGGGCAGCCACACGGACCTACAATTAGTATTCCCCATTCTTTGAATTTGATACTTTCACCCCCAAGAGCTGCTCGGACATGATCAGGAAGCAAGATTCAATCTTCAGAAATCATTCTTTTAAGTCACACATGGTTTGCAAGGTAGCTTTCTTCCCTTTAAGTAACTGTACTTTATTCAATAAAGTAGGGTTATCACAACTTTTTTGGTAAAGTATAAATACAGAAGAATTACCCTGTAGTTCTCCAATCATTTCAGATCCATGACTTCTGTCTCTCCGTTCCGACTCCAAAGCTGCTTGTAGTTGGTAATAATCCTTCTCCACCTGCAGTTTCGTGCTTTCCAGAACTCTGCACCTTTCCTGCAGTTCTCTATTCAGGGATTCTACCTGACTTAATGACTTGCTCATTTCTGTGTTACCCTTTCTCAGCCTTGCGGCTGTATCCGATTCTGTCCTCAGCAAATCATTTGCTTCCTCTAGCTGTAAAATAAAACAGACGTGATTTTCAAACATACAAAATACTGGGACCAGGAGTTTTTTTACACTAAAATGTTCAATACTGTTTCTCAGATCTAAGAAACAATGAAGACAATGAACAGAAGCAACATACTTGTTTTTGCAGTTGTGTTATCTTCTCATTTGAAATTTGGGAATGCTGGCTGATTTTTTTCAAGTCTTCCATCTGATCTTTTAGTGTGGACACTGAAGACAAATTACACCATTAATAGATCAGATTTAAAAATACTCAGGGTGTTTTTTTCATAAACAAATAAATTCTTGGCATATAATACATCTTTTGTTGAATTCTAGTCAAATTCCGTGACTGCTGAACAACAATGAACACTGTAGAGAACTGAATTTGAAACTAAGACAAAAAAATTGTCTGTTCTTGTTAAAACTCAAATAAAAATAAAATTTGTGCCTGTTATTTTAAAAGATCCCTTTAAATTTGCATAAGTACTTAAGATGCTAAAGTAGTAGATTATTCCCCAGAACACACTACACACCTCATCAGTGTAAAGGTTTGGACAACATAGCATACCTTCATTTTCCACATTCCGTCTTTTTTCATTCTCTTGTTCAATTTTTCTTTGGTAGTCATTTATTTTATGCTGCAATACCATCTTTTCCTTCTCAATTTGAGACACTGTTGATTCCAAGTTCTTTCTTTGATTTCCCTAAAACGAAAAGCATTGGTATTCTCTATTTACAATTTAAGGAATGATCCCTAAACCAGTACCTCAATAAATCAAGGAAATTGATGCATTGTTTCCAGTGAATGAGTTCGTGGCTTCCTTGCAAAGATTTTCAGGAAAAATAGGGTTTTTTTAGCTTCTACATAACAAATTTATGAAACTAATAAAAAAGTTGTTGTTAATGTGATTATACGTGACTATTAAAATTATCACTAAGTGACAACAGTGGGATTCAATAGAAAATAATCTGTAGATTATTTTTTAGAGTAATTGATTTTGATAAACTCCAGAGAAATGAGCAAGACAAAGCAAAACATTTAGCAGGGGAAGCAGAATTCAGCATGACTAGCATAAAGAGAAAGTTTTTGAAAATGTATACAAATAAAAATTTATCTCCCAGTGCTACATATTGAAATGTGATGGTTTGGCCCCTAATTTGAACTCAGAACAATTTTTTCAGTCACAGAAGAAATATCTTAAATCATGGACGTATTATCCACATTATTTACCCAACTAAGGGTTCAGTAAGGAAAAAATTTACCTCTTCATCCAGTTCTTTCATTATCTTGTCTAGCTTTATGTTTGAAGATCTAAAAATAATAAAAAAATATAATTTGAGCATTATTTGAGGACACATTATCCACAGTGTATTTCTAATGATATAATTTGGGACTGTTACTAAAGTGAACATTTATATTTTGAGTATTGCTATTTTGTAACAAACATCTGAAACTGAAGAAAACAATCAATCAATCATAGGGAATAATTTGTAAAACAAATTATTAAGTATTTATCAATTTTGCTGCAGATTATATATGCAAAACTTTAGATGTCACATTTTCTCCCTTAATCTGCAAAGGTAAAAAACCAGCATATGTGCATAACAGATTACCATTAAAATTAGAATACCTACTGAAGAACTGCTAAAACTTCCTCTAGTTGTGAACTTGCCAAATATCTAAAATGGTTCATTAATTCAAGAGCAGACAGCTCCTTACTACGGATAAAGATATCTCAATAATATTATTTGAAAGTCTTCCTCTCGAAGTAAGGTATTAGAACACAGCACTACAGAGAGTCAGGGTAAGTCTACAGTGAAACCTCCGTCAGCTTGCAATAACACTGACACATCCATTGCACTTTTGCAGCTAACTATCCCTCTTCGAAGACTGTGTTATGAGGCAGGTACAAAAAGGAGCAGTCACAGCAACGTATCCTATCTACTAACTGTGCAGTAAACAGTAGGGCATATCAGAATACACACTGTCACGCTCTGACAACTTCAGTAGCACTGCAGGAAGACAGTTACCGAGTTTCTTTCAAGTAATGTACGCCCTGCTTCTGGAAAGCAATCAGAATGTGTGAACGGTGAAGTTGTGTTTAAGTAAGCGACAGTGTCACAGTCTAAATCCCCACCAGACCATTTTGGCTACCAGTTCCCACATAAATAGCTTGTACAGCTACGCACTAAAACCTTGTGGCTTTATTTAGGCCTTCAGGAAAAGACTTCAAAATGAAAAGCTAAATGAAGGAGAACTTAGTTTGCGTGAATCTGAGTTAAAATTTCTGATTATCGGAAAAGATGAATCCCAACTGTTTGTTCAGAAGTGTAGATCAAGAAAAATGCAAATTCGCACATAGCTACTCCTTCAGCATGGCAAAAAAAAGATTTTAGAAAGCAAAAAGTTGTTCTTATCTATCTGTTATACACCAAAAAAAAAAGGAATGTAGTTTTCCAACAAGTACCATGTGTTTAGAAACTAGACAGCAATTTTAATAATCCAATGCACACCTTGTATTCTTTTAAAATTTTTTACATTCTTTTAAAAATCAGTATGATCATTGTGTACCTCATTCCAATAACACATCTGAATTCAGACATGCAAGTGTTTAGAAAGAGTATTTGTTACATGAGTGCCAATTAAAACACTTCTTCATTCTGTTGTCAAGAAAGCCATTCAAATAGTGTTTTGAGTAACTTAAACCTGTGCCTAGAACTCCCCTGGAGAACTACAGTACCATTCTTAATGTTATTCTGGTGATTCCTAAAGCAGTAATACAGAACTGAAGTGTGGGATGTATTTAAATTATGTAAACAATTAAAGTTCAAAGTCTCACCTGCACTTTTGCTCCATTTCATCTTTCAACTGCATTTCATTATGTAGTTGTTCTTCCAAATCATAGATCATCTTCTGCATATTTTCCAGCTTTAAATATATATTTGTACATGAAAGAACATGCATTAAATTTAACAATCTATAAGAGGACTTCAGAATATTCAGTACGCTTACCCATTTCTACCTAAACACTAGATTTTTACCTTGGTAAAATGCGATCCCCCCCAAAAGATTCTTTAAAAGTTAATTAAAAAAAATAGCTTTAATATTACTCAGTTTTATCACTTGCACACACATAGAACTTCAGGGTTCTGAACAGTTCTGTCAAAATTCACTGTACTATGTGAAATCAAATCCTCCTGGTTTTAAGTACCTTCAGAATCAGACTAAAGATATTACTGCAAAGACATAAGAAAGCATTTTAATTAGTCTCAAAATTTCTTTTTCTAGCATGAACCAACACACGCATTTTGCAACGCATCTTCAAGCTCTCAACAAGTTCAGGTAGCAGAACCAGGCCTGTTAGAAGAAAATGCTCTTAACATCTATTCAGTCAGAGATAATTTTTACAGCTAGCATTGTACTAAGGTTTGAAAATAGTAACAAGCTTCATATGTTAATATGGAACATTATGATTACGTGACTCGCCTTCTGAATGAGGAGAAGGCTGTGGACATTGTCTGCCTGGACTTTGGTAAGGCCTTTGACACTGTGTCCCACAGCATTCTCCTGGAGAAGCTGGTGAATCATGGCGTGGACAAGTGTACACTCCACTGAGTAAAAAATGGGCTAGATGGCCATGCCAGAGAGTTGTGATTAATGGGGTGAAATCTTGTTGGCAGCCAGTCACCAGTGGTGTCCCTCAGGGCTCAGTTTTGGGGCCAGTCTTGTTTAACAACTTTATCAATGATCTGGATGAGGGGACCAAGTGCACCCTCAGTGAGTTTGCAGATGACACCAAACTAGGTAGGAGTGTTGATCTGCTTGAAGGTAGGAAAGCTCTACAGAGGGACCTGGACAGGTTGGATCATTGGGCCAAGGCCAATTGTATGAGGTGCAATAAGGCCAAGTGCCAAGTCCTGCATCTCAATCACAACAACCACAAACAATGCTACAGGCCTGGGGAAGAGAGGCTGGAAAGCTGCCCAGCAGAAAAGGACCTGGGGCTGTTGGGGGACAGGTGGCTTAACACGAGCCAGCAGTGTTCCCAGGTGGCCAAGAAGGCCAGTAGCATCCTGGCCCGTATCAGGAATAGCGTGGCCAGCAGGAATAGGGAAGTAATGGTGCCTCTGTACTCAGCACTGGTGAGGCCTCACCTTGAGTACTGTGTTCAGTCCTGGGCCCCTCACTGCAAGAAGGACACTGAAGTGCTCAAGCGTGTATAGAGGAGAGCCACCAAGCTGGTGAGGGATCCAGAGAACAAGTCATATAAGGAGAGGCTGAGGGAACTGGGCATGTTTAGATTGGAAAAGAGGAGGCTGAGGGGAGACCTCCTTGCCCTCTGCAGCTACCTGAAAGGAGGTTGTAGGGAAGTGGGTGTTGGCCTCTTCTCCCAATGAATAATGACAGGACCAGAGGAAATGGTCTGAAGTTGCGGCAGGGGAGGTTCAGATCAGATATTAGGAAGAACTACTTCACTGAGAGGGTGGTCAGGCACTGGAACAGCCTGCCCAGGGAGATGGTTGAGTCACCATCCCCAAAGATATTTAAGAAATGTGTAGATGTGGCACTTCAGAGCATGCTCTACTGGCTAAGATGTAGAGGTTTTTTGCATGTGCATGGTTGGACTCAATGACCTCAGAGGTTCTTTCCAACCACGAAGATTCTGTGATTCTGTGATTACTCTATAGCATGAAGTGTTTGCCAGCAAGATAAACTCAGAAATTCATTCTTTTCATGTAGTCTCAGAACATCCACCTTCTACTGGATCTCTGGGCACAATAATTCCACTCCAACATCAGCAAAAGCCTCGACTAACAGCAAGATGGTATCAACTCTGGGGAAGCTTATTAAGTCAAGCCTGGGCTGATTCACTCTTTTAAACCTTTTTGCTGATCTTGTAGAGATTTCAGCCTTATTTAGCTTTTCCACATTTCCCTCAAGACCCTTGGAACTGCACAGAGAAGAATTACAGTCCTAACCTACACTTTCTTCAAAGCAACATATTCAAGTTGTTCTGACCTTTTGCTTTCTTGTTCCTTGTTCTAACTTCAAAAACTCTGACAATTGCCTGACTCCTAATTTCTCTCCAGTTGCTTCTTTTTGTGGGATGATTGTACAAAAGAACTCCTCAGTAAGATTATGAAGAAGAGTTTGGAGACATATTATGGCATACTTTATCCATATTAAATGAAAAAGTTATAGCTGAGATTATTTTTGCCCACTTCCAGGCAGGTCTTTTACTTACTTCCTACTTTCAATCTGTTCTCCTTCACACTGTAGTATGAAATAAAGCATGGAGCATTCAAGCGCTCTCAAAAATTGGAGATCCTTTCTTATTTCCTTTTTCTTCCACATTCTTAAGCTGCTCTGAAGTTTTCAGAGGAACCATACAGACATGGTGACTAGGGACTAACCAGAAAGTATATATTTTATATATTCACCATCCTATTTTATATATTTACCGCCACCTACCAGAAAGCCTTGATACAGCAAGGAAATACTGGAAGAAATAGACTTCTCAGCACTTACAGAACACCTTTGGAAAACCAATTACTGGCGTGATATACAACATAACACCAAGTGAATGAGAATGATGCAGTCAACAACCACAGAGATGGCCTCTAAATCTGAACTTTGAGGAAAAAGGAAGGAGGACCAGTATACAACACATTTATCTCCTCGGTATGAACCACTGAGAAATAAAGCAAGAAGCAAGACTACTTAAAGGCTAGCTCTCGCTTTAGTGAAAAGGGACCACAGGTAATGCACAAAAATAAAGAATGAAGAAGTTTCAACATAATTGCTCTTCCATTTCTTGGTTACTTATTTTACAGTCCTTCTAGAAAGGCCGCACAGAGGAACTAAATGGAATGGATGAGGAACAGGTCCAAAAAGACATCTGGCAACTGAGGCATTTCTGTACTGACTCCTACTTTTATGGACCTCTTGTTGCTTTTTCTTGCTTCTTTCTGCCTCTGGATGCTTTTACTGTGCTGCATCTCAAAGGGGCCTATCAAAGCTTGCTGAGCTGTCTAATTACATTAGTGTGAAACAACAGGCTTCCAGAGAAGTTTTGCACAATCTGATACCAATAGACTAAATAATACTTTAAGAAAATCCTGAGTTACAATTAATACCGTATAAAAGCATTCCTTTATGTTTTAGTTTGTTCTCAGTTTCCATTTTGAGTAGGAGGTGGGGGAGGAAAGGAATATGGAAAAGTCTGCCTACAGCAGAGAAGCCAAGAAAAATCCCTCCGGAACTGACATACTTTTTTTTTTTTTACTTTAAATTAATCATCATGGTTTAGTGTGTCTGGTTCTGCACCCTGAACAATAAAGAAAACCAAAGATCCAGTGCAAAAGAATCTGTCAATCTCCTCTTTCTTAATATCTGGACTGTTTACAGGTGGTTATGGTAGCACTAAACCAAAGGAAATAAACAGATCTTCACAGAGGTAAATCCAGTTGAATGACAATTAATTCCATTTTTGTCCAACTTCATGGCCTAATTCTGTGAAGTTTTACACGCTTGCAAAATGCTCTGCATTTCTTGGAAATTTCTATCACTCAGTCCCTCCCAGAAGACACTCAGTACCACGTCAAAAACAGCTAGACCAGGTAACATCTTGTGTTATATTTCCAGAACTAATTAATTTGCTAACCATGTGTCAACATTACCGTTTTCATTGCAGCATGTAATGAAAGAAAAACAGCTGAGAAAGAACTGTGGGGTAAAAATACCTTGTAGTAAAGACTTAACATTTATTTAAACCTCTCTGTTCCACTCATATCCTTCCAGAGCTTCACCTTCCTAAACTGTTAAAATCACAAGACATTCAAATGCACCTGACAAGACAGACAGGACTCTTGAGGGTTGTTTAACTACATGCAGGTGCTTGTATCCCACTAATTATGCTAAGTCCATTCAGTAACTCTCTTCAAAGTCAACCAAAGGCCAGCACACAGCTTTAAGTATTTGCAAATATTTGAAAGTCTGGGTCTGTTTTTAATTTTACCATATCAACAGACAAACACTTATGAGGAAAACAAAATTTATGGAACATACCAACATACATAAAGAAATCAAGACACTTCAGTACTTAATAAATTCAGTTAGCCCAATAAAGCATGTAATAGGTTTCCCTGCCTTTTACAGATTTTCTCTGGGTAATACCATATATCATTATAATCTTTGGATTGCAAGTTTTAGAGAAAAGGAAACCTGCATCGATATCTGCTTCTCTTCTACTTCAAACAGAAAACAGAACAAAATTCTAACAAAGTATACCATAGTCACTGCCAACATTTCTTTTGGAATTAATTATCAACTTTTTGACAGCATTTTCTACTGGAAAGAATGTAACTTGTAAAATACTAAACCATTCTGAAGTAATAATTTGATTTACACTAAAACTTACACAGAATGCAAGCAGACCTTGTTTCCAACCCCTCAGCGTACCTTCCCAAAAATCTGAATGCCAAGAAGCTTGGGAAGCAGTAACTGAAAGAATTCCTGAACATTTCTTGCTGAGTGAACCAATCTAAAAGTGCAGACTGTCAGTGCCCCAAATCCCAAGTGCTTGTGGGGAACTCTTGGGAAGGAGCAGAATACCCAAGCTTGGTACATTATCTGCCACCTCCTACTCGTCTCACAGGAGGTACGTTTCCAGTGTTAAACTGGTGCGTTACTGGAAAACCCAAGCCTCCCATCACACTCACATGCACATTCCACGATTTCCACAAAGCCAGTGTACACCAGAGACTGATAAGGCACTACCATATTTCTAAAGATAAAAACTATGAATCCAGTTCCACAAAAATAATATGCAGTTTCAGCAATATTTTTTTTTTTTTTCAGAAAAGCTAATGTTATATGAAGAACTGAAATTCTGCTTTTCCAATAATTTGAATAGGTAGGCCATACTTAACAGTTAAAATTTCGGTACTGACTTCCCATATTGCAAGCACTAAAATAACGTGAGACATTTAGAACTCAAACAGCTTATTCCCATAAGCAATAGAATCTGTTCTAGGACCCAACAAAACTGAAAATCAGTGAGACATACCACACTTTTATCCACACTGGAGCCTGTTCTGTTATCATTGGAATTGTCTGCAGAGACGGCTAAATACCTGCAACAACATTTTAAAAGTTTTAATTCAAGAGTTGTTTATAAGCAAGTTTATTTAAAAAAAAAATAGAATACAACTGTCCTAGAATATAACCTCCATACTTTTTTTCCTCCAAAATACAGATAACCAAATAGTAACATATGAGATTTTTTCATTTCTGTATTTATTATACTTAAAGATTTAAACACAGTTAATTCAAAATCTCACATAATTTATCGTAAAGGGTAAAGTAGAAAGCCACAGTACAAGATCTACAGAAAAAAAGGATTTCTGCCAAATACTAATACAACCACTTTTCTTTTTTTAATAACCATTAAAAAATCTTTGCTTTCCATGGTTACAACACTCTCATTGGCTTCCCTCCCATAAATATTTACTCAGGCACTTATGTAGCAAGCAACAGCAATGAGCCGAACTCCGCAGAGATTGTGTAACTTCCAACGAAATTACTAAGGGTTCCTCACACAAAAAGCTTGCCCTGAAGCCAGTGTTCTTATTTTACGTAAGTGTTTTCTAAAAATACTACAAATTTCTATTTGTCATGATTCTGAAAAGTCAGGTAAATAAATACAAATTACTATCTTCAAATTCCTTTGGTATTTGATGTGATATTCTTGGCCTGGTAACTGGTCCACAGAGACATAAAATATCTTTAATGGCATCAGATTATGTGAGGAAAAACTTTCCAACATGTGAACTGAGGAAGATGGACACATCCTCTTTTTTGTTTCACATGAATATTTTCACACATACAAAAACCCCTCCAAAAGATCATGGGTAAAATCAAAGACAGCTCCAAAGCCTTGGTCAAATTAAACAACCAAGACTGCTTTCAGACAATCAATCAACAAAAAGGAAATGGAATAGTTTCCTACAGAAAGGGGCTCTGTCTTGAGTAGACCATATTTTGCACACCAGGGCTACCGAGCAGTGAGAATGTGATTTTTAAACAGCCACAGCACCAGCTCCATCACAATCCAGAAGAAAACAGGCCAGACAGGGCTGCAAAGTGTTCTTAGTTAGTATTCCAGAATCTGTCATAAGTGAAGTTCAGTAATAAACAACCATATTTGCTATTTGCAGTCAATAAGATTACACCTGAAGAAAGTACTCTATACTAAAAGATTGTCCTACTTCCTTCAAAGACAGAAGTCACACCGTTTTCCTAGATACCCACTTCTTTCAGCTCTCCAGCACACACAAGTAAGATGAAACTGAAGGTGGGGGAGAGATAAACATGCAACTTTTTTCTAAATATGCATATTTTTTTTTTAACATTTGAACTATTTTCAATCTTAAAAAGGCAATAGAAATTAGGATTACAGGTGTGAATTGTCGCTTCAGACTTTTCAAGCCTATCACACCAGCAATATATTATGGGATAAAATTCAATTCTTGGACAGCATTTTAGTTCTAGTAAGCAGAGTAGTAGAGTTCTTCAACAACAGAACACAGCCATTTAGTTCTCTAAATTCCTGACACTGTCCTCCAAGAAGGAAGAGGGGGAGAAAAGGAATTATATGTCATTAAGAAGCCTTTGTATGCTACTTCACCTTCTTGATAATACATTCCAAGGACTTCCTGCAAGGTAAAAATTAAGACTTTTTCAAATTATAGACTAAGATCAGAACAGTAGGTGAAATTCCTGACCTGCTAAACTCACACAAATGGTGCACAAGGTTTATAAGTCCTTCTATGCCTTCCTATGCAGAAAGCAACAATGAATCCAGCTCTTTGCAGAGATGGAAAGAATTTCACCATAGCCTTGGAAAAGTGGCTCCTCTTTTATCCAAGGATGAAAAACAGATTTATTTCCTTTAAGACTTTCCTATCCAGAAATGCTACTAAAACTAAGAGCCTCTACCTGACATGGTCCACTAGACTTCTTTTTTTTGTAGGTTAAAATAGGTTTTAACCTATTTTAAGGAGACTGACACCTATGACAATTAAAAGCAGCTTCCAAAGCAAGAAAGTGTTATCAAGATTTTTGAATGTAGATATAGTTAACCATATTGCCTACAACAATAACAACTGTTAGAAGTATTTATGAATATAATTTTAACTGATGGAACTTAAAGTCTTCTAAGCAACAGTGAAAGCTATAAAGCATCACAATCTCACTCTGCAGTGCACGAGTACTTGGGAAAAATAAATTATGAAGGCACGTAGAAAATATTTTAGCTCTAGCAAGCCAAGATTTAATTTATCGCATGCTAAAACACTGATGTAAAGTATGGAATCTTCATAAACAGCTCAGGAATAGCAATTTGCAGCAAAACCCAATGCAGGATATACACAATTCAGTGCCCTGCAAGCAGCTCTGCTCAGTAGCAGCACCAGTGGATTTTTCTTACTTAGCTTCTACAGCACCACCACTATACAATATTCTTAATGCAGAGCAAGACATTCACAAATTCAGGATGGTATTTTAAGGTACTGATGACTAGCAGTGCTGGTTATCATTACCAAAGTGTCAGAAGAGTATAATTTATTAGGATTTTGAATCATTAATAAGAATCTGAAAAGGCTTGTATCAAAATACTGATTGATAAGAGTCAGAAACAGTGCTGACAGAAGAACACACCATTAGCTTGCTTTCTGCATACATACCGACGGTTGCTGTAGTATGTAAATCCTACAAAAGGAAGCTGGTTGCCCACAAACGCTTTTGGAATGGGAAATGTTTCTTCTTCTCCTTTGTCTTCTTCCAGATCATCAAAATTGCTAGTGTCAATGTCACTACTTAAGTCAGGCACAACGGGTGCCACAGCTAGAAAAACAGCAGAAGAATATGATAATGAGCAATGTATTACTCAAGTGACACAATCAAGAATTCTTGGGGGGAATGTCTCTTTGGTGTCTAAGAAATCTCTTTTCTTGTAAGAGAATAAGCAAAACTTTAAATTCCTTTAAAAAGAAATATGGCAGTCCTTTTGCTACAATAAAATGTAAGACAGATCACTGCCTCTAGGAAAAACATTGTACTTACTGTCTCTGAGAGTTTCCCAAGCCCACTGATCGTTTTTGAAGAAAAGGTGCCGTTTAATTTCTTCTACACCATTTCGTCCTAGCCTCACTTCCCTATTAAAGAGCGTTTTGGTTAAGCACAGAAGATTACATAAATTATTCTGACATTCAAAGGTCTAATCTAACAACAAATACAAAAAAATTACCTCTAAAATTATGGTACGAATTAGACATAACTCAAAGTTTTCATATGAAGATATCTATAGGAGCACAATACCTACATTTCAGAACACAGTCTGGTTTTAAGTCTGGTCCCTAAGAAGTCCTGCTCCTACTGTGCCTACCATCACAGTCTAGCTAGACAGCTGCCGACCAGCAGCAAGGTGCCACTTTTTCTAGGAGTCCATGCTGTTGTTTGAATCCCATGCAGCCCAGCAAATGCAGCAGCTCCCTTCCTTCGCAGCACCTGTTCTCAAGAACTGGGTACAACAGGAGTGTACTCACAAAGTGAAGCAGACCTAACACCCACATTCCAGATGGTCTTCCTTTGGGTTGATTCTACCCTAATCCTGAATGCCCACTAAGAGCTGGGAGTGCAGTAGGGGCACTCCTGAAATGCACCTTTTGCTTTAGCTTCATCCAAAAGGAGCTTGTTTTGCATGCCTCCCAACACCGTGCAACACAGATCACGGTAACAGTAGTTGTTACTGTGGAGTAACACTTCATATTCAAACCAAATGTATAATGTATACTATGTACCCACAGTAATAGCACTTCCCTTCCCCCAGTATACATGACAATACCATCAGGAGCAGCAGCAACCATTGGCGACTCCTCTCCCAAATACTCACTTCTGTTGAGCTGAGAAACCCAAACTAAAGCAAATATGAATATATACATACATATGTATGTGTGTGTTCTTTCAACGCGAGAAAACATTCTCTTAACAAAGGCTTACTTTCTTTTTGAGTAAAGTTTAAATCTTACCTATCAGTTAAAAAGGCACAAATAAGGTTTTTTGCCTCTTTAGAAATCTCATTGTCATCAGGGAAAGTAAGGGAGTTCTTATGGTTCATAATTTTACTGTATGTTCCAACCAAAGAATCTGCATAAAAAGGTGTATCACCTGAAAAAGCAGCAGTGCAAAAATTAAAAAGCAGATCAAAAGTATTGTAGAGTTGATTTATAACATCATTTGATTTATAATATGCAACAATGTAAGCAACGAAGTGAACAAGAGACAAGGATAAATGTTTGAGAACTAGGCCAGAATATTTCTAAAACATATTCCATAAACACCATGATCAGTAAACCACCATTTACATCAGAAGAGTAATAAACAGTTAAAAGCAACAATGATTTTAACATAGAGTAGTGCAGTCAATTCTGCTTATCTTACTTACTCACCTACAAGCATCTCATACAAAAAGACTCCAACTGACCACCAGTCGCATTCTCGCCCATAGTAACCATCACCACCCTGGGACTTCAATACTTCAGGAGAGATATAGTCTGGTGTTCCCACAGCTGTATCACATCGTACCATACCTTCCTACAAAGAGAAGGAAAACAGTCAGGCCCAAATGTAAGATACAAAATTGTGAACCATTTCTAAAAGCTTATGCAGCCTAAGCAACATTGACAGATAAACATCAACTTTCATTAACAAATGTTCTTTTTTGAATGGGTATTTTAACATTTTTTAAATTCTAAGCTACTAAATCCAGAATAAAGCACCAGATAACACTGAAAGTTACTTTAAAAACCTCAGTTAATACCCAAGAAATAATCAGAATTGCATGTAGGCCTTGTAAACACTGCATAGCCTCTCCTACTCGTGCTAGTCTAAACCTGTCATATACTGACAAGATACACCGCAAACAGGGAAAGCTCCTCTGTTAGCATAGATCAGTCAGTGTCAGGGATTTTGCTAACAGGATCAGCTAAAGTGCAATTTTTTCACCTTCAACCTAACATATGTAATGCCAGGAGGACTAAAGGTAGACAGGTCCTGAAACTCTGAGTAAACAGACTACAAGACAGGTTAACAGGTGAGAAGAACGTCTGACACTCCTCATGCCTCCGTGAAAGGGCTGGCAGGACACAGATCACTCACACTGGAGCTGGCACCTAGAATGCCGAAGTTGCAACCACGTGGCCCTTTCTAGTGCCATTCAGGCACTTCTGGAATAATCCTATGCCATTCCAGAAATGGATCAGTAGAAAAACTTGCATAAAAATATATAACTATATATAAGTATATATATCTCTGTGTATGTGTGTGTGTGTGTGTTAAAAATATACAAATATTTAACTATATAAACATGTATATAAGTAAATATAACAAATGCAAATCCAGTGTTGCATATGCAGGAAATCCAGAATGCGCCTAATTTAAGTTCCTATGCTGAGCAGTTTCTCTCCCACAGAGTAGGCTCAGGACTACTCAGCCAGTTTTGTTTAGAACAGCAAAAAATGTAAAGTGTTGTTGAGGCAAGTTTACTTCAGTAATGCTAATGTACAGCAAAGTTTCGTAATTGGGGGCGGGCAGAGGTGGCATTGACAGCTACGATAACCTCATTCTACATTTCAAAATCCCTCATTGTTAAGAACACAATCAGCCAAGGAAAAATACAGTTTATGTCAAAACAAAGCCTAAGTTTGTGTCAGCTTCTCCATTGAAGTGGACCATTTGTGACTTGAGGCAACTCTTTGAATTTGTAACACATAACCTGCACTTGGCTTTCATTGGTGCCTTTATTTATGGCAAAGTAGCTAAATACAGTGATGTATTCAAAGTTGCTGGAATGTATTGAGAACACAATGTGCATATTACACAGACTCTATTAAGCACCATGTATTTCAGATTATTTTCCTCATATGTATGTCCAGGCTGACACAAACCAAGCGGAGTTTCATGAAGGGAACAACAGTGCATCACAGTACCCAAAATACTGATGCAAAATACATTTTTTTAGTGACCTCAAGATATATTTTTAAAAACAAATAAGTCTATTACATTCTTTAACCTCTTTCCTTCAGATTTGCCCTTTGGCTATATCAGCATATGACTAGTAATTACTTAGCAACTTGTACATCAGTTTTGATTCTTTCATTACCAATACACTATGTGAAAATAATCTCACTTCTTTGCATTACCTTTTGATAACCAAAGACTTAAAGAAACAACTCAGAGGAAATAGATACAAAGGCTTGACTTCAGGAAGTTTCTCCACCAAACTATATAGAAGTTGATAGGGTCCCTATTTCAAGAACGATTTCAGTGTTCTACACTGCCATTGAATAGGATGCATAAAGAACAGAGAGTGAAACTTCCAACTCTTCTCATCTAGCCAAAAAGTTTTCAATTATTTTCTTTTTAAGTATGCTTTCCTCTCACAAACAGAAAAGCAAAATTAAAAAACATACATTTACCTTATTCATCTTCATACAAGTACCAAAATCTGCTAGTTTTAAATGACCAGCTTTATCTAGCAGCATATTATCAGGCTTCACATCTCTGAAAAAAAGGATGTTTAAAAGTAAATAAATCAATTTAACTTATAAAAACAATAGAAGTCAACTATTTTTCAGATCCAACATTGCAAAGAAAAACACCAACATGAAAGCACCATTTCCTCCATTTTTTTTTTGTTTTTTTCTCAGTATCATGTCCGATACATAAACTGCTGAACTATAATATTTTAAAAAGTTATAACAGATGTGAGAACACAGTCTTAAGTGACCAAATTTAACAAACCTGGACATTAATCTTGAACCTCAAGTTCCTAAAAAGCACTCGCTGGTTGAAGTACCTCTTTCAGATTCCTGTTTAATCAGATTCTGTTTAAACAGATTCCTGTTTAATGGGTCACTGAGGCCAGCAGAGGTTTCAAATGCAGAGTACAGCTAATAATTTCTAACAGTGAATACTACTATCAAATTCCCCAGTAGATTTTTCTAATCAAAAGTAAAGAACCATTTTGGGGCCAACATGTTTATACCACTTAATTCGTGTATCTCCTGGTAAAGTGGGACAATTTTATTACTCCTCAAACTGAGGGACATCAGCCTACTGAAAACCTTCACTTTACATCACCTTAAACTTGTAGTTTCTGATGGCAAGAACCTTTGAAGTTAGTAAGATGGAATAATTATGAAACATTAATGAAGTAGTAACGCAATAGATTTTATAATTGCCTAGTCAATTACTGAAGCCATTCTAGCAGGAACAAAGTAACACTGTGTAACAACACTTTTTTCTTTTTCACCTGTGTATAAAACCCATTGAGTGAATTGCATCTAATGCAAGTACAACTTCAGCAGTATAAAATCTTGCCCATTTCTCCGGAACATCGTAGTTGCTCATTAAATTCACAAGGTCCCCACCAGGCATGTACTCCATCACCATGTAGAGGTAACGGTCATCTTGGAACGCGTAAAATAACTGTAAAAAGCACATAAACAAAAAGACAAGTCACTGAATGTTACAGTTATCTTTAATCTTTTGCTTGCTGGAAATAAAAGGAATTTCGGCACAAACTGATTTACAAAGTAACAGAATTTTTACAACTACAACAGTAACTTTGCATCATCCAGCAGACTTCCTAGAAAGGAATTACTCCAAAGACAAATTTCAGCCAGATCTTCCATCCCTTCATATTACAATGGAAGGAGTAGAGTCCTGGTTATAAATTAAGATTAGTGACTTTGGTGCAATAAATTTTGAGATAATTTCAAAGAATGCACATTGCATAAGAGGAACAAAATGCTTCCCTTTTCCCTGGGACACTAGTTGACAAATATGTAAACATGGCAGTACTGTATTGCAAACATCTGCCCAATTCTCTTTGTGTTACCACTAAATATTTACTATTCTATTATCAATGTATTTATTGTTTAGAAAGTGAGCCTAAATTTTAAGCAATTAAGTAAAAATATTTCCCTTACAGCTGTCAATGCTTTGTTCAACATGAGTACTGCAAGCAGATATAAATTTCCTAACTTAAAACTTTTTGAAAATCGTAAAAGTACTATTCTGGACAATTACTAGTAGTTACCTATTTAATCTAGGTAAACCTTGAATACTTTTGTTTAATTCTAACCTAACAAAAGAATTTAGATGTTTAAGGGTAAAAACAGTTTAAATTAACAAGTTAACATGCACACAGAAAGGATGATGATTGCTTCAGGCGTGCTCCTTAAAAACTTCAAAGGCAGCAACACCTCTCAAAAAATTGTCAGTGATAACACTGAAGATGAGGAAAAAATAATCAGAACAGGCACAATTTGCAGTCAAATATACACAGAGAAATCAGAATATACAGAGGCTGTGTCCTTCTGTATCTGTATTCTATGTCTTTTCTGATGTGCACCTTTCTGGTACACTGGATGCCTCAAAAAGTTAGTACAGAGCAGGCTCACCAATATATATCTGTGAAAGAATTTTAAAAATAAACAGCAGAGCTTATCTTGTAAATGTTATGATAAAATACTGTTTTGAAGTAAGTGCTGTACCTGCTATTCTAATGTTAATAATATATTTTCCTAACAGACCAATACAACCAAAAAGGGACTTTAGAAAGCTAAAAATGAAAATATGTAATTCTGAGTCACGCAGTGTTGTCATGAAAATATTGTAATGACTATATTTTAAAAAGAATATCACTATACCTGAACAACCCAGGGACTGTTAGCAAAAGCCATAATATCCCTTTCTTCCCAGAAGAATGCAGAATCTGATCTTTTTATCATCTCAAATTTGCTCAGTAGCTTCATAGCATACACTCTCCTTGAGGATTTATGCCTTACCTATGAAGAAAAACATGACACATAGAACATATTAGTTTGCCACATTAATATATGAAGAATACCACTGAATAGATCACCACAAAAATTTGGTGTAGTCCCTGAATTGGTAGAAATTACTCTAGTTCTGAAGATTTATTCAATTGTCCACATAAACAGCGGCAACAGCTAATTTTCTTGATTATGAAGAATACATTTTCCATTTTCTTTCAATAGAGAAGCACGACTACAATACAAAACAAGTACTTGTGCACTTTGAGTGTACTGAAATGTAAGTTTCTCAAAAACATATCCATGGGATAGAAAGAAAGAAAATTTCACTGAGCTAAAGGCTTTAATATTATGAGTGCATCTTCTGAACACTGCATTCAGAAACAGACACATGAATAAATACTACAGAATACATTTGAATGTAAAAACAGAAACAGAACTTACCAACTGAACCTCCCCAAACGCCCCTCTACCGATCACCTTCACCACTTCATAATCTTCAGCTTTCATGCGCAGATCTCTCATCTTATTTACTGTGTCTTTATCTACATAAAAGAAAATTCACACTTCATATATAATCAATTTAACTAAACCCATTCATCTCATTTCAATTTTTCATCGTTATTAGATGTGTGGCTTAGAGGGAGAACTTCCTTTGGAACCTGCCTTCCTATTGGAAACCTCTCTACAGAATCCGTGAGCTCATTCTCAGCACCAAAACCTGACAGAAACATAATGCAATGACTCAACTTCACAATTAAATTAGTAGAGATCCTTATTTGGGAATTTCTTTTACAATAACTACCTGAAAAAAAAAAAAAAAAAAGCTATGTAAAATTTCGTATCTGGCATGAACTTACTTGTAAACTGATCAGTATAAAAAGATTATTTCTGGCTAAATATGCAACACATCTCAGAAAGTACCATAAAGTACACATAAGAGACACTTGAAGAAACTATTTTAAAAAAATAAGCTTCCCCTTATCTGCACTTTCATTATTTCTAATACTCAAAAAATATATTTTAATTTAAAACATGCAATGGGAATCATTGTAATTATTTATATAAACCTGTCATTCTATAAACTACAATAATTTACAAACTCCCAATGGGCAGATATTCTAATTCCAAATTTGGTCAAAGATTAAAACAGTCTATTTTAATCCATGTGGGTCAACACTGGCATGAGATTACATGGAAAAGCTTCATGCTCCAGTATTTCTAAAAGCAAGGAACATCTACTAGAACAGATATGCTTTTAGTAAAATAAATTATGCAACGATGTTTTATTTTCAAAAATAACATTCTAGGCCTAAAAGCCAAGTTTAGAAAGACGTAAGGACGGAGGGAGAGAAAGGAGAAGAAATGTCATTTTTTCAAGTTCGCATTCTTAAAAAATGATTAGGCAGGCAGCAGAAAATTACCATTAGATTTCTACCTACACTGGCCTTTATCTAAAACAAAAGCAGCACACGTACAATTAAAATTCAATCAGATTTTATTACCACAACAGGAATAAATATAGCTTTGTTTGAATAAACATTCTGTGGCATTACTGTTTAATTAAAGTCATCCCTTTACAATGCAGCATACCACTAGCTGATTTCAATAAATTGTATTAAAATTTTAGGTTCTGACAAATTGTTTCACACAAGGATCAAAATATTCAGTAATTTAAAGAAAATAATGCATTGCCTTATTTGCCCTGATGAAAACTGATCTGTGGTGGAGGATGAGTAAGACTGCTGTAACTAAAACGCAGCAATTCCCTTGACAACAATTCTCCAGTTATTGTTAACTTGCTGCCTAGTAATCTCATAGCAGCAGCTCCACTGCTTCCCAATCAAAAATCTTGCCATTGG
The DNA here is from genome assembly GCA_013400375.1 of Thinocorus orbignyianus. NCBI lineage: Eukaryota > Metazoa > Chordata > Aves > Ciconiiformes > Thinocoridae > Thinocorus > Thinocorus orbignyianus. Next base: position 880,205 of record VXBW01000688.1, on the reverse strand, counting down.
TGCAAAAGAAAGTTAGGCACCATATGAATGCTTTAAATGGTTTTCAATCACAAGCCAAAACAGAATTAAGGAAAACACATCTTAAGAGGAACTAAACTTAAGATTTTTAAATAGTGCAAACCGAGCTTGTGAGCAGTTGCTAATGACAACTTATTGCCTGAGAAACATACGAACACTCAATCCTCTTCAGTCAATATGTTGGAGTAACAACAGTTGGAAATTTGACCTCAGTATGCTAAGATCTGTTAAACAGGGTTTATCAAGGTGCAACATATTCATATAGGCAGTTCTTTATCTCCTGCTAGCAGTGAGGACCCGGACAGCTTACGTTCAATGGACAGCTGGGGCAGCTCCCATGGCAAAAGATCACGTTCCCCAACTTGCTCTGAAGTTTGATTCTAAGCTTAGAGGCTGTCGTGAAATTAACTGAGTCCTTGCTGCAAAGTAGGGCTCTTGAATATTGACTTCTGCATTCTTTCAATTCTAGATGGCAGAAAATTAATTAAGGTTCTACACACTTGCAAAAATAACCCTCACAACCTTAGGCGGTAGAAGCAGATTTTGGAAGCTCCACAAATACACAATGTAAACCAAAAGAAAAAAAAAAAAGAGTGGATAAGGACTGGCTCATAGGGCAGTCAGTCTATAAAATAAAGGAAGTAAAATCCCATTTTATTTGCCATCCAGAAATGTATTTTGAAGCTCTAGAATAATGGTGCAAACTGTTTGGACAGATAATATTGCAAAAAAATATTTTAAACAGTTTTCTATGTGAAGTAAAATAAACACAGAAATGTTCCTATATATCTATTTATTATTTTTTAAATAGGAATTCAAGACAAACTAATCTTCACAGTTCCCTCCAAGTCCACTACTCGCACATCCACAGCTTGCTTTCATATTCCAGCACACCAGCAAGGTAAGTGTTCTAAACTCTCCACCTTCACATTAATTCAGGTCACATCTTACACACTATATAGTTTATACCTACAAGATACTCATTATGAGACTGTAAACTTAAGTTTTCTTCCCTCAGCCCTAATTGCACAAGTGAAGCTCTTTGAGAATCATTTATAATTTCACTATTCATAAAAATGACATTAAAATTATCTGTTGCAATGAGTATTTCCTTTGCCTGACACAACTTCTCTTTTCTCTAAGAGTTTCACCACACCTTCTCTGTAAATAACTGAGTATACAAAATGTGCATGTAACACAGTGTACGGTATCAAATATAGTTTAAACTTTGAAAAGTTAAACAGAACATTTGAACTTAGGCCTTTTGGCATCCAGCTTACGTGCAAGTGAGCCACCAACTAAGTTCAGTGGACTCATATATTCCTACAAATGGGGAATAATATAAAATAAAACCCACAGATTCGCTATCATTGCTTATAGTTGTACCAAGTAAACTATTTGAAAACACTCTGGAAACAGAAATAAAAGCATAAATTTCCATGAAGAAAAGACAAAAATTATTTTAGTCAATTATTTAATGTATGCTGCTTTAAATCCATTTATTACAACATTTAATTGAGACACTTAAGCCTGTAAAAAAATCTAGTAACAGTTTAATTTCAAGGCTTGTCCCTTCAGTCCACAGGTGAAAGTAAGTCTTGAATCAGTAAATGTCCCTGTCACCATGATTTCCAGGATTTGTCAGTTTGGAAGAAAAGACTTAATTCCTAAAAACCTTTTTGTTTGGGTTTTTTTGTTGGTTTTGTTTGATTTTTTAATTTCTTTTAATTATGAAAATTATGGAAATATTACATCTATAAAAGAAAGAAAAAAACCAACTTTATTAATTTAAAATATTATTGCAGAGCAGAATGTGCAGGAAATTTGGTCATGGAAAAATGTAGAGGAAATACAGAGAAGAGTTCTGCAGACACAGCAGCTATGCAGTATAAGAATTCCATGGGATAATGAAAAGAAATCTTTTTCTGTCAAACAAAAAAGTCTACAAAACACAGGCTTCAGTTTGAACAAATTTTTAATATGATTTCTTGGCACTGTATACATGTTATGTCATTTCACTGTTAATTGCTTATGATATAGTAGTACATGAAATTACAAAGCAAGTTATGGGAATCCAGAGGGTTGCCAAGAACAAAGATAACAGACTTTTCTCTCAGAAGGTTTTGTGCCACTGAAAACAATGCCATTTACGGTGGCAACAAACTTGGACATTCAGCTACTGGGGATTAGATTTGTATAGGTAGCTGGCAGGTTTCACTGGGATATAAATAAATAATTGGATTCTTAAAACAACTTATGTCCAAAAACTTAATGTAGCCCAAATCCCTAGCTGCCTTTCAAAAAGCTAGAGCTGCTTTTATTGCTTGCTTTTGTTTGCATGTACAGTCTTTTGTTATTTAATAACTGAAACATTAAATACTTACACCTGTTTAAGAAGTTATCAATGTTTTTGTTTTTTCTTAAGGCAGGAAAATCCAAGTCATATACCAAAGCATCTAATCCATCCTGAAAATTAAAAAACAACAAAAAAAAGAAGAAACATTAGGCATTTGGAAAAATAATTAAACATACTGCTAACTGAAGAGACAAGATAAAAACAGTTGTCCCTATTAATTATTCATGCAAATGAAATCACTCACATTTATTTAATGACTGTTAGCAGCTACATGAAACAGCTGTCACTACTCCACTTCCACTGGACTCTTCAAAACTTAATTTCCATCCATCTCAAAACAAATGTACTTCTATGAATTACTAATTAGCTCAGTTAGCTCCACATTTACATGAAAACCCGATTTTTTCCAAACATGAAAAGAACAAGCAGCGGTTCTAATCAAGTTTGATAATGTTAAAAAGTCACAGCATATTGCACGGTACGTAGTTGAGGTACGTACACGTGAGTGGCAACTGGCAAATAGGACAGCGATGGTAATCTAATTCTAAGAGTCAACCATCCCCTTTTATTCATTGAATTCAGAAGGAATTTTCATGAAGAAAATACTGGCTTTATGCATTCTAACTTAAATCTAGGAACAAAGAGCCACAAGCCCATCTGGCATCACTACCATGCAATACATCCCTATGAACAAAACCAAAACAAAAACCACCCAAAAAAACAACAGAAAAATACACAAATAAAGAAGGAAGTGTTAAGGTTTTGTTAAGTGCCATAAGCCTCCTAACTTAAAGTCTAAATTTTAGAACAGGTATACACGATTCTTCAGTGGATTGTATCTTGTCAGAGAAAAACAAAACCAGGTATTTTGGTTGAAAAATCACAGATACGGTATCTAACAAAAAATTATCAAGTATTCTAGGGAATTCTATCATGAAGAATCAAATAGCATTAGGAAGCTCCTTTCTCAACTAGGTAATGTTTAAGTGTCAATTGAAAAAAAAGAAAGTAAGGCCATAAAGTACAAATTGATGGATGTTAACAAAGCACACCAGGGAAGTACTGCTATTTACTTGTCCAATTCATATCTACATTGACTATGCCATCTGTCGCTGACCTGCTGGGAACGAGATATTAGACCAAATTAGACCATTTGATCTTATCAGTTCAGACAGTGTAGGATCCTGCACCTGGGGAGGAATAACCCCCTGCATCAGCTGACCTGCTGGAGAACAGCTCTGAGTATAAAGACCTAGGAGTCCCAGTGGACAACAGGATGATCATGCACCAGAACATGCCCTTGTGGCCAAGGCAGCCAATGGCAGCCTGGGGTGCATCAAGGAGAGTGTAACCAGCAAGTCAAGGGAGGCTATCATGCTGCTCTACTCTGCCCTGGTGTANTTGCACTGGGCAATCTCCAGAGGTCCCTTCCAAACCCATATCATTCTGTGATCTCACAAGACCTAATCTGACTGTTTTTTCAGCTTTTATAAAACTATCCAAGACAAGACTGGAAGATGATCCATCAGTCTTTAACTGCTACATCCATCAAGAAACTATGTCTGAAAAAAAAGGTGAAGTATAAGCTTTTTTTTACAGCTTATTTTCCAGGCTCATGTATTAGAGAACACACTTAATCTAGATTTTAAAAAACAAGCTTTCGATCCCTCACTTCAAACTGAAACCTTTTTTTCCTCCTCAGCCTAAAGGGGATTTTAAGCTATAAAAAAAATCAAATGCTATCAAAATCAAGATTATTTATAGGCTTGCAGTCCTCACTTTTGACATATACAAGACAGAAATTATTTACTTCAGCTATAACGAGAACAAACAGCAGACTCATGCTAGAATTTGAAAACAGGGGTAAGGAAGTAGAACTACACAGATAATCAGAATTACTTGAAGGCTGGGTGTTATAAATTTATTAATTTCATAAAAACAGTCCTGTCTTAAGTTACCTCTCTGTACAGTGGCTTAGTTTTAACTAAGAAATGTTACCATGAAAGTTATAAGAACCAAGAAAAGCATCACAATATTTTCACAGCACTTAAATCAGGTTTTGCAGCTTAGAGTGTATTAAAGGATCATCTCTTTGGATTTACACCAGTAATGAAAAAGAAAAGCAAACGGCAGTGAAAAAATGTTAATGGATCGGTAATATAAATAAGAGAGTAAGAGGCAAACAACAATTTGGACTCAAGATGGATGTATAAATAAAGCTATGCAGGGTAAGTGCAACTCAGTGAGAAATACTTTGCAAACTACTAAAAGATACCAAAAATATATAGTAAATATCCAGGGAATTCATTAAAGAATTTCAATTCTTTGGTAAATTCAACAGAGAAACCATGATCACTGCCTGTACAGCAGCACGAAGTGCAGTGGTAGCTCTATGCATCAAGCCCCACGCTGTGAGAAGCAGCAGGCAAAGAACACCTCCCAGGCTGCCAGGTCACATCCTGGGATTTTTAAAAGCAGAGGAGTGATGGGGATGAGCTGCCAAAGCTGGGTGTCCACTCTGCCCTTAAGCCTCCAAATCTGTAGAGTCAATCAATTTGTCCTAGGTCGCATCTAACACAGAAAACTTTTCCACACATCAAGCAGAAGCACAAGAGAATTCTCAAAACCCTGGTTTGCTCTGGGGCAGTGCAATTACCTGCTTCATTTCAGCGTTTGCTTCAAAAGCCAAAATTCAGTCTTTTACTTCAGAGGAGGGAAGATTTTTAAACAGTACATAGAACAACATGGGACAAATAGGAATATTTACAAATTTTTAACTTAAATCTTACTTTTGTATCACACTCTTTCTTTCAAAATATTAAAATATAAGCCTATGCAGAAAAAAGCAAGAAGTACAGAAAGTGTCACAGTTTCATTGGTCATGTTGGGTATTTTGTTGTGTTTCTCTTCAAAACCTCTAAGATAATGATGAAAAATAGGATACAAATTATACTTTTTACATATTACATACTATATTCATTTATATAATATAGTTACACTTTTAACATCAAGTGTTTTAAGAGGTAAAAGCAAATTTCATTAGTGTTTCACTCAGAATTCACCAAGAAAACATCAGATCTTAGTTATGAACTCTTTCGCATAAAACATTTCACAAAAAAACCCTTTGGAATACACATTCAAGCTACTGATGTCATGTTCAATTCAAATCACACTTCAAAATCACACAAACAACATCTAAGGAAGCAGCGTGCCAAGAACCACATGTGTAAAAGGCTCTTTAATAATCAGCTCCCCTTTGCTACAGTACCCAGAGAAGAAACTATCCTGGTTCAAAACTTTGATTAAAAATAAGGTAGGAGTGGGGTGAGGTGTCTATAATAATAAAAAAACTTGTAAATCCTTAAAAATCATTCATTTCTTCAACTGAAGTACGTTTCTGAAGAAAAAATAGCATGGTATTATTTTAACAGCGGACTGCAAATACAAGATTACGCTTAAGGTAATTTTAGAGAATTATGAGTAATGGAAGTAAAATATTATGGATACCTACTGAATAACATAAAACACAAAACAGCCTTTTTGTTTCACTTACAAGAGCTAAACAAGGAGAACTTGCAAATGCTACAAGCTGTTCCAGTACAAAGGGAAATGGAGAAGCATGGCTATTTGAAGTGGTATTACTGGTAAACAAAGAGGGAGGAGAAGCACACAAACTGACCACTGATGGGGCAATGCTGCTAGAAAGTGATACAGGTCATGGAGATGCGAATATACTGCAGAGTTTTATCAGTAATGGTTAGGAGAAAAAGGGTAAAGGCCGAATGAAAGGAGATAAAATTATCATTGTTGATGGCTGCAGAGATAACTCATCTCTCAGCTTTTTTGTTTCCATCTTGGTCAATCTTTCAATGTGCTATCTGACACAGAAAGGGAGGAACATCTTTCTTTCAAGGCCTATAGCAGTTAATACCCTCCATACATCCAATATTTAAATATGCTTTATTAAAATAAGGTGGCCTCATTCTTATAGTAGGTATTTTTCCCACTTGGATGGGTTCGATATATCTCAGTATGTATCTTCTTTAAATAGAGCACATCCTGTACTTCTAGGAAACACTTACTGTAGCTTAGAGGTATTTTCAGCTAATGCTAAGCTCTACCTTGTCCTGTCATTACAGAGCAATTTTCCTGTTTAGCTTTGTGGTCTACACAGACATTTTCCTTTTATGTTAATAGTTAAATTGGATTACTAAAATAATTGGTTTATAAAAGCAAACATATGACTTCCACCTACATCTTACATGGTAACAGTATTTCAGAGGTGATTAAAAAGGAACAAGGGAAAAAAGTGCCTTTCCAATGTCCTTCACTCAAACAGTTTCATGGTCTGATACAGCCTTTTCTTTCCCACACTTGGCTAAAAACAGTTCTGTGAACAGATTCATAGTCTATTTAAAATACCTCATTTTATCCTGAAATTTAAAAAAGGTATACTAGGAAGCAATTACAATGTGCAGAGAGCTCTTCCTTACAAAACATTTTGATGCATGTTGTTGGTTTATAGCTCGTTACTACACCACGCTCAGAAGTTTCAAAAGAACAGATACACGGAGTGAAATCACAGGTCAGTCTGGACTCACATACTGCCTGAAGAGATGACAGTAAGGTGTTCGGGAAAGAGGATACAAACAAGTCAAGCACATAGCAGGACTTCTCTGGTGTATTTGTGAGCCAGACATGGCACTGCCACAGATAACAGCTCTAGATAGAATTTTCTTCAGTGATTTTGTCTAAACATTTTCTGTACCTGTTCAAATCTCTTGTGTTTACAGCATTGTACATATAGATATGCATTCCACCGCTACGTCACAGGCTGTGTGAAAGTGCCCTCATTTTAAGTTTGCCATTCCTCAATCACAAAAGGAACAATGACTTTTTACCCACCTGCCCCAGGACACAGCTTTACATACTTCCATTGTTTCTCCCTTGGTCATCTCTCTTCCAAAAGCTATTCCAATTCCTACCACCGCCACCATCCCCAGAACTTTTTCTATTTCTACTGTACGCTTCTTGAACCAGGAGGAAACTGCAAACAGTACCGTATAAAAATACCATAAATACACAACGCAGTACGATGTTCCTGTTCTGCTCTTCATTAAATTTCACATTATTAACTTAAATACCTGGTTAATTCTCATCGTCACTGTGTAATAAGCTGATTCTTTTACAAAACTAGGTACTATAAATCAAAGCTAGTTCAACATTCAAAAATACAAGTACATAAAGATGGGAGGTTTTTCTCCCATGCACTCACTCAACATTCATCAATGCTGGATTTCACTTACTACTATGAATCACCAAGGCACTAAAGAATATTTGTTTCTTCTGTGATTTGCTATAGCTTCAATTTTTACTATTCTATCATCATTCATGAATCATTATTCATCATTTTAGATCCCTTATGACTGTGAAATAGCACAGACCTGTTAGACTTCATTACTGACCTCTCCGTTTTGAACAAACTGATCACCAGCTCTTACTTCATTTATTCATCCATCCACAAAAAAAGCCCAGCCCAGAGCAGCTTATTTCTGATAAAAAGTTTAAACAAAGAGACTCATCAAAAGCTTTCTGTTATCCTCATACTTCATAATTACTTCAAGGAACTCCACCAGGTTTCCAGACCACTAGAATTATGACTTTCTTCCACAATACATGGGTTAGCTCTTCATAACACCTGTGGGCTCACTTGTTCTGCTACTGGACATGGGGGCTCCTGCCTTATCTACAAGATAATTTTTTTCCTTAATAGAAAAAATAATTTAAAAAAGCTATATATGTACCTTCTTCCTTACTACTGTTGTCAAAACATTTTAAGCACTAATGTAGATAAACACAGAGATCATACATGCACTTATGTGCCTTAATAACATACAATCAGGAACAAAGAAAGAGGAATAAATATCAAGCAGTTTCATCAACTCAGCTATCTTACTGTTCGCATCCTTTTGTCCAAAACCCTTTCTAGTACCACTTTAGCTTGAGACAGATCCTCCAGCATGAACACTGTAAAGAAGGATTTCAGTATGGAAAGTCCTATAATCTTCTTTATGAAGAAATGTGCAGAAAGATTTCTGCAATAGTCTTTCACTTCACTTTCCCTTCAGTTTTTCTAAAAATACAGCATGCAATAACAAAAAAGTTACCACTAACGTACACATTAACTACAAAATCTATTAGCACTGAATTTCTCAAGCTGTTATGCTAACTTCTTTTCATTAGCTTCCTCTAGTATGTACTGGGTTTATTCAGTTTGGCTTAAGGAGCATCACATTAATTGCATTTTTTCCCATGTTTTGCTCTATACCTATTTCCAAAGTTTTAATGCATCAAACTGTCAGTCCTACAATACTATACTGGACTGCCTCACTCACTAACTACATTCCTTAAACTCAAAAATCACTACAATTATGTAATGCTAGTTTTAGTCAGATGCACAAATTAATATTAATGCAATTTTATAGTGAAATTTACTGTTAAGATATTTCCAAATCCAAGTAACTTCAATTCAGCAAAAACATATTATATCAGGATTCGTAAGTGATATACAGTAAAAAAACAACTATATGATCTGCAGTATCAGGATATAGCTACAGCATCTTTGTATTTTGGATTTTTTTACTTCATACACATTTCATTATGACATAGTATCATTTAGTGGAAGCATATGATAAAGAAGAAAGTATTAAATTCAGTTGAAACTTTGTTATTGAGACACTTGTTTATTTTACTATTTTTCTAGCATTCAAAGAACTAAAAAAAAACGTAATGGGTATTATCAGCATCAAAATTTGCATTCCATGGACCAACTGGCAGTTACCCAAGTTTAAAGTCTTTGCAACTTTTCCTTTTTTGGAGAGACCAAAGTAAGTCTTAAGATCTTCAACTCTATCCATATTTTAGTTCCTTGTATTGTAGCCATTTTCCTAATTAGTTTCTATAATACTAAAGCTTCCCTCCATGCTTTAAATCAAAAAACTTGTCATTACACCTTGTCACACGTACGTGATCTCGACGGCTGACTTGAAACTGAGAGAGCCTGTTTGAGTACATAAGTGAGAAGCTACTTTTTATATCCTATTTTCAAATACACATGAAAATAATAACTAAACTCCATCATTAAAAAGATACATCAGAAGTTTCTTTAAATCACTTGAAGTATCAGATCTTTGAATTGTAAAAACAACCTGGAGAGCCTGGAGAAACTGGCAGAGAAGAATGTCATGAAGTTTAACAAAAGGAAATACCAAGTCCTGCACCTGGGGAGGCACTGCCCCAAGAGCTCGTAGCTGCTGAGGGCCAACCAGCTGGAAAGCCACTCTGCCAAGAAGGACCTTTGATCCTGGTACCCAACAAAGTGCCCAAAAGCCAGCAACATGCCCTCACAGCAAAGGCAGCCAAAAGCATCTTGGCTGTATTAGGCAGAGTACTACCAGCAAGCCGAGGGAGGTGATCCCTCTCTGCTCAGTGCTGGTGAGGCCACATCTGCAGTGCTGCGTCCAATTCTGTGCTGCCTAGTACAGGACAGATGTGAACATACTGGAGCGAGACCAGTAAAGTTCCATAAAAATGATTAAGGGACTGGAGCATCTGTCATACTATGAGGCTGAGGGAGTTGGGACTCTTCACCCTGGGGAAGGAAGGGGAGCCTTACCCACATGTATGAAACGGGAGGGAACGAACAAGATAGAGCCAGAATCGTCCCAATAGTGTCTACTGACGGGAAAAAGGCAATGGGTACAAATTAAAAACCATGAGATTCAATCTGAACACAAGAAAATACTTGGTTTTACTGTGAAGGTGGTCAAAAGCATGTCGCCCAGAGAGGTTGCAGAGTCTCCATCTGTGGAAATACTCAAAACCTGACTGTACATGGTCCTGAGCAGCCTGCTCTAGCTGACCCGGCTTGAGCAAAGGTGTTGGACTAGATGATCTTAAGAGGTCCCTTCCAATCTAAAGAATTCCATTTTATCTACTACACCAAGTTATGGTTTTGGTCTGAATAAAGGTTATTTCCTGCAGTGAATTATCCTACCAAAAATACCCTTTAACTACCTACCAGGGGGACAAGTAATGAACATGACAATCTTGTTACAAGGCTCAGCTTTGCATGATTCATGTTTTTTGGCTCTCCAAGTTAGTCCACAGTAGCCATTACCCTTTTTTGACATGGACAACTTCTTCTCATGCTGCTGACTGAATCGAGAGAAAACCACAGACCCCTCTTCAATACTTAATGCTTTAGGGAATACCCTACTGCAACTTCCCTGGTAAGGGAAAACACATAATACACAGATGACTTTCCTCTGGTACCCAACACTTTTTTAAAAATATATAATTTATTTATTAAATGAGCAAGTGTAAGTTTACCTGAGAAACAAGCACTAAATAGATCTACACAACCCACTAATTTCAGGCAAGAACATGGTTTGAAAGTCAACTTTCAGGCCAATGCCAACAGTGCTACATTTATCTATCTCTACTCACACACACAAAAGATCCCTCTATCTGGTTTTAAGTTAATCATATTTGTTTATTTTGCTGTCCAGAGAACAGAAAGCTGTAATTTAGCACTTCATCCTTAAAGCAGACAAGTCAACGTAGACAGAGTTAAGACACTTCACTTAAGAATTTTCATTACACTGTTAGACTAGGCAAAGTATACAAACTGACATATGAGCCTGAGTACAAGGCACTTGATTCATTGCTCATTCTCACTGCCAGCACAATACAATTCTACGGAGCTCCTTACTTCTTAATATCTTGCAATACTAATAAAGAGCTTTTGCAAATTTACGTTAAATACATAGCCTTTCACAAAGATTTTTTTTTTTTTTAACTCAGAAGAGCTAAAAGTTTAATTCAGTAAAGATTTAAAATCTCAATAAGTAGATCTTAAAACCTCAAGGCAGGATTATTATAAGTAGTAGGGCTTACTGCTTTCATTTCAGCCTTTTTACTCCATGTGTCATTGCAAACTTCACCCATATTGCCTTCTGTGTCATTACATATATATGTACTTGTATTCTGTTCAAACATCAACTTTTCAACGTCTTTACTGTCAAATTACTAGAGTATACACTTCCTACACGACTCAGTAAATTACAAATTCATATATCTCTCTCAATATGTATTGATACATACACATATATATCAAAATACTCACTGCCACTAACACGGGAGCCCACAGACCTATCAATATCGGTAATATATTAGCACTGAAGGACGCCTCAGGTACAAGTCTATAGACAGGTATACATACAAGCTGTAATGTTCTTTCACAGTCAAGTAGTTTTTCCAAGTCCTGTTGTTTTTCCACTGCAGTATTGAATAGTACTACCTGAAACATCTCCTAAAATTAACTAAAATAAAATGCAGTGCAAATCTGTGAAATCAGCTTATATACAGTAAGTATGCAAGAGTACTGTCAGTATCCATTACACATACAATTCAGAGAAACTAAAAGCTTCAGGGTTCCACTAAAAATGAGGGCAAGAGCCCTCTCTCTGTCCACTGACCAGGTGCAGGAACCTTGGATCCAAAGATCCAAGATCCAGAGATCTGTTCTGACACTTATTCAAGGCACTATTTTATTAAAATTATGGAGTTCTCATCAGATGAAAATGTATTCCAGACAATGCGGTTTTTTCCTCTCCTCCAACTCAAACTTCTAACTCTATATTACAATACAAATTTCACCACACTAGGATATTTTATTGCGGTTAATAGTCTTTACATCCAAACTTTAGTTTCTTAGATCAGTGTTCTATTGCTTCAATTTAGCATCAGACTTAATTCCATTTAGTATTACCTCTTGAAACTATCAGGTAAGAGAGGAATATCTTCAAGGAAGATGAAAAATATATCCAGAGTATCACCAAGAACATATTTCAGTAAAATTTATGCAGAAACAGGTACAATGGATATTTGAAAATAGTTCAGGGCGATGTGTGACAGCAACAAAAGTTGACTGATACAAAGTCAAATTATATTATTTAATTTCACAGTAAGTGAGATCTCTAGATATTTGCAACTCATTCTCCTTCAAAAAGGCTCATTTGCATGGGTTGATATGCAAACTGCGGACAAGTTTTACAAACTACAAATCTTCCATACCAAATGCAGCACATTCTGCCATGAACAGAATACCTTACATAAAAAGACTAAAGCAGTTGTATAAATACTTGGATAGCTACATAGATTCTTAATATTTTAATGTGTAGAAAATAAGAAAATAGCTGGCATACTTTAGGTTTCAGTGATTTATCAAGCCATATTTGTCTCTTGCTAGGATTAAATAAAGGATAAGTACAGCTTCTTAAAATTGCACTTTTCAATGCATTAAAAGTTTTGAACGCAAGTACACTTAAAGCATATATCTTTAAATAGTGTAAATAGAGAGGGAGTACTGGTAGTTAAAGAACTGACTGATGTTTATCACCATGGAAGCAGCATTCCACAGTGAAGTTAGTACCTGGCATGAAAGCATCTCATAGGTCTAGAGTTCCCAGCTACTGTAACAACTGCAACTGGAGATGTGCAGCCAACCTGACACAGAGCAGGGTAACACTATCTACAGAAATACCTCAGGGGGGAAAAAAGTGACCTCACATCCTTTCGAGTTCTCAAAGTCATGATATTCACCAAAAATTTAAGTCAATCCCCACTCCCCCACCTAAAATGTAAAGTAACTACTTAAGAAAAATTTTTAAAAAGGAAAAAAAAAAAATAAAAAAGGCCAAATCTCACTTGTCTCACTTGTAAATTGCATTGGCAAAAGTCCTTTGAGGTCTCCACAGCTTTTCTTGTTACGTTGGGCGGACAGATTCTTCCACAGGCAGCACATACAATTCTACTCTTTCTGGTTCAGAAATCCTAGTATCTTCGTTTTAAACACACACACTTATTATTACCAATTTAGAACAATGGGAGCCAACACTCTAAGGTAAACACTCATTAGAAAGCTAAAGTAAGATGGATAAAAATTAACACCATGGATGCAAATACTGGTATATAACTTCCCTTCAACAAAACTGCACAGAAGACAGATCAGAGACAGGAAAGAAAAAAGAGAAACTGTTCCAGTCCCAGCTCAAAAGTTTTAAGACTTAATTCAGCAGCAGCCTGCAAGGAATCAGGTAAAACTTCAATAAAAGGAAAGCAACTACACAACTCCATTAGGAAATAGTGGTATTCAGAAAAAGAAACAGAACCCGCTCCACATCTGTTGCTTGGGAAATTGCTGTCTGCCTCATATTTTTTTCCAGGCAGGTATCCATGAAGCCAGCTTTCAGGAAGTAAGCTTTAGTCAGCTGGATGAGAATCACCAAGATACCAAAATGATCATAAGAAGAAACATAACACATTATTGCAAACAACATAAATAAAAATGCATTAGATCTTGTAAAAGCTGATTAATATGCAAAGCAACTTTACCATAATGTGTTAAGCTAAGAGATCTAGAGTAAGCTCTCTGATCAAGAGCTTAAATTGTTGCCTCTAGCTGCCCCACTGTATCTTTGTCTGAAAAGTGTTATCTCTGTTATGAAAAAAAAAAAAAAAAAAGAAAAAAAAAAAGAAAAATCCAAGCCCAAAAACATTACCAACAAACTTTGCAATACAGTGAATGAGTGGAAAGGTAACTAATTTTTCTATAAAGCAACAATATCTCATCAGCCATATAGTACCTGTTGTCACCTGACCTGGATTATGTTCACTGCAAACAAAACTGTGTGTTAACTAAACAGTAAGTTACAAACCAATAAAAAGGTAAGTTCTATCTTCCACCTTGACAACTCAGTCTCTGGAGATTATATTAGTTCAATAACTATGCTTTAGAAAATACTCTCCAAAAGAATCAAAACCAAAACCCATCTATTGCTAGTAGTACCATCTAGACCACAAAAAAGAACACAGTGACTGGAGACAGGCTAGACAAACCGAGAAAGACAAAAAAGTATTTAATTTTTTAAACAGAAGGCAGACAATTAATTCAATATCTTTCCAAGAAAGAGTGAGAACATCGTAATTTTTCCAGCAGTCTGGAAACACTGCACAGAATCTCCCTCTCACACACACACACCCCCCAAAATGGAAATTCCTCCCTAAAACTCTAGAACTCAAAACACTTTCTCAGTCAGAGGTAAGTAGCCATGACAGAAGTCCAAAAATGAAGGTTATGAAAGAAATTATACTAAAAACACTTCACAGCAACTGAATTAGTAGTTTTTAAAGCTATACACCTTTCTTTACTGTCACACACAACCTACAGTCTGAAAAATGAAATATGAGAAGTTGAGCATAACTCAAGCGGAAGATCAATGCTGAGAAGCTTCTCTGATTGTGCAATCTCCTGTCAGAGCTCGAGCTACATTTCTGCAATAAACATTCCACCACAAGCAATCGCACGTCAAACAGATATTTGAAACATGCAACTAAACAAGAACTTAACAGTGCTTAAGAATCCGTGCATCATTATGCACTTTTATAACGCAAACTCTAGCCAAGCCCACATATTGATGAAAAGAAAAACTTCACTTTCAATAAACCAGAATATTTATGAATACATAAAATCAAGGTTTTTCTATATTTAGTCTTTTTTCCATTATTCATATAGCCACAAGAATTTTAAATCATGCTTTTTCAAAAAAGGTAATAAAAATTCTACAAGAATTTAGATACAGACAAACTACTTGAACCAGCAGGTATTAAGATTCTTCAGAATAGACAGGATTTTGTTGCTAACAGGAACAAAATAGCAAGTTTTTCAGGATTTGCTCTGCTGACACAGAACAAAGCACTTCTGCTAACAAACTGCTTTCAGATTTCAGAATTTATAAATTGACCTACAACAACATGTTTTTTACCCAGTACCTTTAAGCAATTGAAAAAAAAGGTGATAGAGACATGCTCTCTTTTCCAAAATGCAACTGAAGAAAAAATGATAGCACATACAGATAATGCTATTAGTAATAAAATTTTAAACTTATCCTGGATGTATAAGTGCATTTTCAAGCCACTATTAGTGACCAATATCAGATCAAGAAATACTTCAACAGCATGTAAACCCAATCTCTTCCAAGCACTCTTTTTACCCTTTCTGACACCATGGTACAGTCATAACTAAAATCTTGAACGCTTTGGACTGCATGCAAAAAAAAAGAGAGATGTAACTACAAAATCAAACAATTACAAGAAAACACGGTTCCATATTCAAGTCCTGAAATGACAGAACAGAATCAAAGCTGCCCATGGAAACTCAGAGTGGCTTTTTCCAAACACAAGTTTCTCACATGATAATCAACAAGCATTTTATCATACATAATAGTGCAGCAATACACGTCAGTTTACCTGGGATTTTCAAGTACAGTATTTCAATACTAGAGGAAGAAATGAAGAAATATAAATTTATTAGTAGGAGACAACATTTTTAATTGCAAAAGGGTCCAGCGATGTTGCATTTTATCAGGCTTGCATGTTCGTTTAATGACAGGCAATTAAGTTTTTCTATCCTTCTTTCAAGCCTGAAACTCAAGCTTGAGGAAAACTAAAGCCCTTAACTTCATATACCATGAAACAAAGTATGTCCCAACTTTTCCAATACAGTTTTTCCAGCATGAGAGATGGGCAGCAGAACTTCGTAAAACAATGGTATTCAACTTTTAGAATGTTGGGTACTCTCACCAACTCTGCTACCACAGGGATGAAGAATATTAAAATGCTAAGACATAGCTGAAAAACAACTCTTCCACCAAGTTTTCCAACTACATTGATATGAATAAGTTGGCTCTTCCCTAGAGCTGTTCTCTTCACGTAACACTCCAGAACTTGGGAAAAACAAACCCCCATCCAAAGAGGATGCAGTAGATTGATATGTAAGTCCTCCAACGGCATGATTTTCTTTAGATTTAGAAGAGGGGAGAAAACAAATCTTAGCCCAAAAGGAAAGAGAGCCAGGGCTGTCTGGACCATTGCCACTGTCATGGAATCTTGTCAAAGTCTCTCCTGCCTATCCTTACAAGGGAGCAAGGCTGAGCTTGGGTTGATTAACTTAATCTCTACAGGAGATGAGGGCAAGCAGTATTTTTGTCACACCACGAAAACCTGTCATGAAACAAACAAGAGCGCACTAACATCACATTTTCTGCTCCTTCATCCCACAGACCATTTTGAGTAGCTATCACTTAGCTTCTCCTTAAGCAGAAAGCAAAAATGATAAAAACATGTTTCTTAAAAACTGAAACAAAATATAATGAAAGGCTGTGTTGGATTTGCATCCAACTTCTAAATGATTATTTTTTCCCAGCATTTGTTTTATGAAAACATTTTTCCAGCATGTAACTTAAGAAAAAAAAAGAAAAAGAAAAACAAAACAAAACAAAAACACAGCAGAGCCGTTAAAAAGGAACTACATTCTTGGAAAACTATATGAACTAAGGTGCACTGTGATACTTAGTCTGTATAAAAAAACAGTGTTTCGAAAGCCAGGTCCGATCAGCTTAAGTAGTATCTTCTACTTTCCATCCATATAAACTGTACGTTTGCAAAACACCTAGTAAAGCAAGTTCTCAATTTCTAAATGCTACAAAATATCAACAAGTGATATTCCAGAATATATTTAAAGGCAGAAGTATGGTCTCAAGAATTCAGAGTTCAACTTTTGTCAGACCTCCTGCATTTTACTTTTCAGAAGTCACTGCTAGCCCACAGAGCCAATTTCTGAAGAACTATATAAATACACGCATGTAAACAGTCGTCTTGGAAAAGGATACTTGTTACCAGCCACAGTCATTTTATAACTCAACAGACTTGCCCAGTTCTCAGAGACTTAAGAGGAAATTAAGAAAATGCTTTTGTGGTATTCAAACAAAACCCACTGGCATTGAAGTAAACTCTGTTACAAAAGTTAACTAGACTCTGAATTATAGATAAGCAATTTGATTCAGAAAAGGGGAAAAATCAACCACTTGGCAGTAGAAAAGGTCTAGCAGCAGGAAGCATGTGTGTGTGTGTGTGTATTCTGCATACACACATCTACACATCCCCAGCAGCCAAGTCTTTAATCAAAAAAACCTGACCTATCACTTCCATTTTGACTCACATTTTAAAAACTGGTTGCTTGGCAGGAGAAATAAGGACCAAACACTGCAGAGACACACTCTCTTTTGCACTTGAAAAACAAAAGTAATTCACAATGCAAAGCTTTACGCTTAAGACAAAGACTATGCACAGACAAGTTATTTCTTCTGAAAATTAACACAAAAGTTCTTGGCTGTCCAGAAGACAAGAGCAAGAAATTTCAGAAGAGCTAAGTGGAGTAGTTTTAAAACCTCACACGTTGTTTTTACGTAAAAGTTAAACTTTACAACTGAAATTCTGAAAATCCTACAACCTGACTCACTCTGGTTCCAAACACTGTTCCACAACACAGCAAAAACATGTCTTGATTTTTAATTACCAAAACGCCAAAGCTTTCAGTGAGTATGCCAGAGTCAGCAATAAGATCTTAAGAATGGTTAAGTTGATAACAAGATACTGTAACTTACATTTCCTGTCTTATCCTCAGAATAAATCTATTCCTTTTGGTACAAAGGGAAAGGCATACCTTTGAGTATCCTATAGGTGTGGCTTACATCTTAGTTCTGTAAAGAGTCAATTACCAATACACTGTAATCTGAACTAGTTGATGTACAAACAGAAGGCTGATGGTAAAAGGATGACTATAAGATATCCTGAGGTAACCTCTTTTCCTTTCCACACCACAGTAACAGTGCGTGAATTTGCCCATTTGGCAGAGCAGATGTTCGAGCAGCCTCTTGCTTCAAAAGTGAATGGAGGATGCCAACAACCTTACATAACTGCAACCCAGAAAAGATCAAAAGCAGTAGCTGGAATTTCATTTGCTCTTTGCATACACTTTTTCTGATACATTTTTATTTCATCTCATACATCTCCTGCTATTAATCATGTTACGCTCTCCACCCCAAAAAACCCAAAACATAAAAAGTAAATTTCAGAAGGCACATATGCATGCACTACAGCTACCGCATAGAGCACAACAGCAACAGCGGTACGAGACTGATCTGCAAAACAGAGACAAGATGCTGTTGCAGCCAGACTGTGGCCTCACTCTCGATGGACACTGACCTGGGGTTTGTTGCTACAGATCACTCTAAACACCTGATTGTAGATGTGAAATTCTAAAATTAATCTCGAAAAAGAATAATTTTTATTACAGAATAATAATATGCTAAGAAAAAGAAACACACTTGAAATTAGAGGACAGTCTGAGTATTTAATATTTTTTTATTATTATTCTTAGGCCTCCATCAGGAAGACACCAGATTCTATCAATTACTTCCGTTACCTTTTGAAAGTATATTGATATGTGTACCTCCAGTCACGACTGTACACCCCAATAAACTGCATATTTTCATGTAGTAAATCTTAAGTGTTGCTTGGCTACAGTTGACTGTAAATGGTCACAATCTTTCATAATCCTGATTATCTGCATTACTGCCATATTCATGAAGAAGAATTACATCCCATTTACTGAAAACTTTATTCTATGCTATTAATTTGAGAGGTATTTACTAAAGGAGCAACTTCTTGCCTGAAGCCATCATGAGAGAAAACCAAGCACGTAAGAATTCCTACTAGCTCCTGATCGCTCTACAAGTTTCTCTTAGCTCAGCAGAGACCTTTTTCCCAATCTAAATGGATAATATGAACATGCTGGTTTAAATCTTGAGAATTCTTTCTTTCATCCTTCCAGATAAGGGCTCAATTTCACTTGAAAGGTATGAAATGTCATGAACAGAAAAAATTAACGCTACAGGAGCTGCTTTTCCTATTTCTTCTCTAAAATTGTGATACAATTACAATCTACAGTTGTTGTTTATTTTCTTAAATATTTTTTAACCTATCTAACAACAGTTTATCTTTCTGTCCATTTAGAAATTAGATCTGTTGTGTACACATTCTGTAGTTGAGTTTCCTCCAACTCTTCAAACGACTAGAATTAAAGATTCTTCTCCTTTATTTTTTTATTATTCTGACCAGAACTGATGTTACAAGAAAACAAAGAAAAGAAGGGAAAAAAAACCACAAACATTAGGCACAGAACCACTTAAATAACATTTTGGAGTCCCTTCCAATCTGGGTATCTGGTCCAATCTTTCACAGGAAAGAGAGCTTAGATGAGAATATTCAGCAGTTGCATCTTAAAAACCTTCAATGATGGGGACTCTACCACACCCCTGGAGAGGTTGTCACAGATTGAAATTTTTTACAATGGGAACATTCTAATATAGATAGGAAACCTCTCTCAGTGCAGCTTGTACTCATTGCCCCTAGTTTTCTCCATATGGGCCCCTGTGAAAAGATAGGCTCTATCCTCTTTGTAGCAGCTCTTTAAGTACTGGAATAGTGTGATGAGGTCCCCTCAAGCCTTCTCTTCTCCAGGGAGACTCCAGGGATCCTCCTTTAGGCCCTCTCCAGTCTGCCTGTGTCTTTCTTGACTTGGGGGAACCAGAACTGAACACCACGGTCCAGGTGCAGCCTGATCAGCACTAAGTAAAATAATCACATCTCCATCTCTGTTGGTAATGTCCCTGGAGATGCAAGGAGTTTGCCTTTGTTGCTGCAGCAGCACACTGCTGGCTCACATTCAACTTGTCCACCAAGACCTCCAGGCCAGCAGGGCTACTGCCCAGCCACACAAACCAAAATCTATACTGGGCTCTCTGGTTATGGCATACCAGGTACAAGACCTTGCACTTTGTCTTTGTTCAGCTTCATACTATTCTTACTTGCCAACCGTTCCAGCCTGTCCAGGTCTCTCAGCAAGATGGCTCTCCCTTCTGATACGTCATCCTCACCACCCAGGTTAGTGTCATACACAAACTGGGTGAGGGTGCTTTCAATTCCATCATCTTCTTCATGAAGATGTTGAAAAGCATAAGGCCCAGTATCCATCCTTGGAACACCCTACTTGTCACAAGCTGCCAGTCGAAGTGAAAAACACTGACCACCAAGAGATCTTTTGAGATATTTTTTTTTTAAATATTGTATTTGATGTCTCACCAAAATTAACTCTCATTCAACTACATATTAGCAAACTTTATGCAGATAGTTCCTTATGCCACTTTGGCATCATCACACAGGATATAGAAATATTCTCATCACAGTTCCCACTAACAAAATCTAGAGTAGTAAATTGCAATTTCACAGTATCGAAAACAACTCCTATGAATTATTCTGAAGCTTAGAATATGTCAACTGATTTTGCAGGGTTTTTTGTTTTAAAGGAAAATGCATGTCAGGACTTCATATTTTTTTCATCATATACATTTGTATATACATAAAGTAGCATGAATGTACTGAACATAAATCTATTAGTTCTAGCCAACCCATTTATTCAGTGATGATCTCAAGCAATTATTGAAGCTTTTCACAGAAAGGCTTTCCTGGAAACTTATGAAGCACATCTTCAGAATTAAATAGCTGCATGTGAATTGTTAAGGTAGAAAAACATAACCTGCTCGATAGGGAAGGCGAACAAGAAGGAGAATTGTTTCTGAGAACTAGCAGACTTTATTTATTACAACTCTCAAACTATTTAGGTCAATAGAACATTTCAGTGATCTTTTCCCCTTTCCTCCAGTGATTACACTACAGGAAACTACGGCAAACGGGAACAGCCTCCTGTTACTATCCATAAAAAAGCATCAAACTTCATTAAGGTCTTCCTAATTTGTCTCAAAATTTTCCCTTAGAAAATACAATACATCCATACCACACAGTCTATGCAAGGTCAGAGACCAAAGAACATTATAAACAGTAAAGTTTCCATGATACTAAAAAAGTTAAGGAATTGTAAAAAATTACTTGTTATATTGAAGCAAAGTAGTTTTTAGGCTCATGTACTAAAATACACTAATACACAGAGAAATTAATTTTCTTTAAAAACAGTATCTTGCAGTTATAAGTCTGCATTCAAATAAATTAGTTGCCCTATTTATCTGTGGGAACATCTGTAACTAACAAAAATCCTAACAAAAATACAACTCAGAACACTTAGGAATCCAAAAGCAATGGCTTATACTAAAATAGCACAGTTTAACATTGCATCTTCATTGGTATGTTATAAACAGACTCATACCTTTTGACTTAAGTTTAAAAAGTCTTTTTGTGGAGGTTTTTTCAGTCATTGGTATTTGCCACATGTGCTTGAAGCTTAATGTCTGCTTTTCAAATACACCAAGTAATACCAGTGAAATTTCTCTACCTCTTACAAGGAGTACAAACAGTAGCTTCCCTCTACACCATGAAACTCACAAATTGACCAGGGTGCGGGTGGGTGGGCAGGGGGAAGTACTTCCTTATTTTAGATACAGGAAACAAATTTAAAACAGAAATTTAAAACAATCTC
Source organism: Thinocorus orbignyianus (assembly GCA_013400375.1). Classification (NCBI taxonomy): domain Eukaryota; kingdom Metazoa; phylum Chordata; class Aves; order Ciconiiformes; family Thinocoridae; genus Thinocorus; species Thinocorus orbignyianus. Next base: position 858,378 of record VXBW01000688.1, on the reverse strand, counting down.
ACAAAGAGCCTGAAAAAGTCAGGGAGCCCTGACTTAAGTGACCATAGGCCAAAGAATTTCAATGCCAAAATCATCTTTAATTATAACCTTCCGAATTTCTATGCCTGTTTTCCAGACTCGTATTTGTATTTATCTCTTATGGACAGACAAGACTTCCTTTTACAAAATGAGCAGGTTTTTGGTTCTTGTACCCTACTACTATCCCTTAAGGGAAATCTGTTTTGTCTTCTGCAGTTAGTACTAATATTCAAAATGTAGTAATATTCAAAAGTACAAAAGGGCAACAACACAGTCTGATACTGCAATGATGCTCCCTACTTGTTAGTATTTCATTTACTAAATAGCAGTAGAAGAGGAAAACACGGCATACCAACTTTGATCTCAATTTCTGTCTTTTCAGGCAATATTTGATTATCAAACAGAAGTATTTTAAATGGAATGACCGACTTCACACAATCTCAAAATAAAATCCAGTTTATCCACTTTATTTTATCCAGTTATTTTTTAAAACTGTTAAGAATGACATAACTTAGGGTAAGTAAATATCCACTGCACAAGTTTAAGCATTAACTCAAGAGTCTACAAACAGACAGGATTGGCATTACTGACAATTATTTCTCTTGTTATCTGCCCAATTAGTCGCTCCTCCTCTTGGTATCAGAGCTTCATCACTTCTTTACTTCTTCCATAGAAGAAACAAAACAGAGATTAACTGATCTGAACAGCATAAAACACGAGATCTTCATAACAGACATCCCCCTTAAAAGGGAACTACATTATTTTAAATGAAAGGAGGTTGTAAAGAGGTGGGTGTTGGACACTTCTCCCAAGTGAATAATGACATGACCAGAGGAAATGGTATGAAGTTGCGACAGGGAAGGTTTAGATTAGATATTAGGAAGAACTACTTCACTGAGAAGGTAGTCAGCACTGGAACAGCCTGCCCAGGGCAGTGGAGGAGTCACCATCCCTGGAGGTATTTAAGAAACATGTAGATGTGGCACTTCAGGGCATGGTCTAGTGGCCAAGATTGTTGAGTTGAACGATTTTTGGTTTTGTTTTGGTTTTTGGTGCATGTATGGTTGGACTCTATTTCAGAGGTCCCTTCCAACCATGAATATTCTGTGATTCTTGTGTTTTGCAGAGCTGAGGACACAGGTATCCAACTTGAGCACAAGCTCTTTTGGTTAACATCACTTATACTTTCTAGATGAAGAAAGCAAGCTTAACTAATAAACTAGCTCATTTCTATAGCTCGAGGATGAATAAGCTGCCCTTCATTATACCTGAAAACCATTTGTTTATCATGATGCAATTCCAAAGCAAGCAAGATCTACAGGAGATTGCCTAATCTTAAGTATGAGCTTTAGCTGAAAACTGCAAGTTACTTGCCAAAAAAAGGTTGCGCCTTCTTCCATTGTTATGAAAAAGGTTGATTACAACTCCTCTAAGAAAATACATATATTCTGTCAAAACAGCAGATTACTTCTGAAAGTAACTCTTCAAAAGCTCACAGCCATACTTCATTTTTTTTCGCTCTTGCTAACCCATCACTTCCTAAGACAAATTTTTAAAAGTAAAGACTTGACTGATAATTCCTATTGCAGCAAAAAGCTTACTAGTTCATCAACTTGTTTATAAAATACACCTTTGTCACGTATTGTTATTTCCTCCCACAAAACGCGAGAAATGCAACACCACTAGAAGGCAAATTTTCTGATGTTGAAACACACAAGAAAGAAAGTGTCCTACTTCGGCACAGTTAGTCAACTTTGCAAAAACAGCCTGATTTGAATGAAAATCTCCAGCTGCCTATTCTGGTTGAATCTTAAACTGAAAAATTAAGTTTCTACTCGCTTCTACTTCAGAAGAAGCTTCCCAACCTGCAAACACAAGGTTTTAATAAATACTTTCTTTTTTTTCTGGTCATGCCTATGAGTGTGTCAAACTGCAATGAAAAAAAGTTATAGGAAAAAAATCCTTTTCTCTTTAACCCAGCACTACTGGGTCTCAGACCCTTCTTTCCCATGAACTTATCAAGAACTAAGATAGAAACCATTTTTTCTACGAAGGTGAAGTTGATCTGACTCTCTTCTTTGCCAGAAACTCAAAATGGTTGTCATGACAAAATGAAAAGGTAATGTCAAGAACAATGCAGCCATCCCAACTCTTCCCTGATGCTGGTCAGAATCAACTGTACAGCAGGCAGAAAGTTACACAGGAGTCATTTACAGTTGCAGTCCCAGAACTGAAGCATCTCCAGCACCACCAGCATCATAAGACCCCAATTTCTACTCTAAATGGCATCTTTGACTACATCTCAAGTCCAAACTACTGATGAAAGTAGTGTTATGCATACATGACACTACAAGGACAAAAGCTTTGTTATGAGAGCCAGAAGGGATTTTAGAACAGAAAAGAAACAATAGGAGAAAACTTCAAAGATTCCTCTGACCCTACACTCACCAAGAATTAAGAGAGACTTTTAGTCCTTTCCTTGCTCCAATCCAATTTGCCAAGTGGAATCAATGAACGGCTCTGAGCACGCAAGTTACTTGATATGAGATATTCTTTGTGTTACAACTCTATTGTTTAGATACATAACCGGGAGTTCTTAGGAATACTGTCTTCCTAACAAGAGTCTTCAGAGTTTGTTTCAGAACCACAGTGTGACTAGTTCTGAAGATTTCTCCAGATGTCTGATTTTATAAGCCAAAAGCATCTCCAACACAAGGTCATGCTACATGCAGAAACCGCATGCACAAGACAGTTTGTGGCGTACGAGAAAGGCTGAAAATAGCCACGAGCATGTTAGTAAAAGACAAAGGACAAAACTCTTCCAGGAAGCTTACTAATCTGTTCTCCATGGAGAGAGCACAGCTTCTTAATGACACCTCCAATTCCAGCACACTGAAATAAATCCCACAAACCCACAACCAAAAACCAACCCAACAAAATACACAATCACATCAATAGTTCAGCTTTCACTCTAGGCCTTAATGGGCATTTTGTTATTTCTGTCACCACCTTCACTCTGCTAGTGTTGGCAACAGCAGCCTCTGTTTCAAAAGCCAAGACAATTATTGCCAACACTAGCAGAGCAAAAACTTCAAGTCCTAATAAGTCTACCATTTGGCTGGCACCATTTTTGGCCTTGTATTCCTACAAAAGAGGATATATAGCATGTAATAGCAGGTTTGAATGGTCCCAAGACTACAACAAAATATATCATTGGTATGTTGGCAAGCGTTTGCATAACTGCCATTGAACTTCATAGTAACTGGAGTTTAAGGAGGAAGACAGCAGCTAAGATTGGAGTGGCAGAAGAACCTTTCTTCTTTGCAAGGGAAGAGTAAATTCTCTCAGCTTAATACTGACAGGATTCTTTGCGTGCCTATGACCAAAGCTACTTTCTAAGAAGAGGTTGGTATAATAATACATTGGTATAGTAAGATTTCATAACAAAGATGACCTCATGAGGAAGCTCTACAATTCCACCTCTGACACTGACAGTAGTGGATAATATCAAGACAAAGTTACAAAGCACTAGTATTGCCTTCATTTTCAACTACAGCTTCATGTCCTGCCTGGTATTGTTCTGCACAACCTGGCATCTGTGAAAAGGCATGGGGCAAGTAGAAACAGCACAAATTCACTGCCCTACCTTCAGTCTTGCCCCTCCCTGAAGGATCTTCCCCATCCACTCTACACTCTCATCTCTTGGCTTCCTCCCCTCCTAAATACCTTAACATAGAGACACTCCACATTTGTACTCAAAGATGGTCCTAAGATCTGAATGGTGAAATCAACATGCTGGACTCTCACCCGTACACCAGGAAGATGAAGACCAGGATGGAGGGGGCTTTGAGAAACCTGCTCTAGTGAGAGGTGTCCCCGCCCATGTCAGGGAAGTTGGAACTCAATGATCTTTAGGGTCCCTCCCAATCTAAATCATTCTATGACTCCAAGATGGTGCCTGCTCTACTGACACCTTGCACTTCAGCTTCTACCACAGGCAGTCTCTCCTCATGCTGCTTCACCTAACTCCCGGGGACAGGTTCCCGCACATCAGTATCAAAAAGTCTTCCACGTTCCTATGCCAATAAGAAAGTCCTATCCAGCCTCCCTCACTGCCCGTCAGAAGGAGAATGATGTATGTACACAAATATAGGAAACACAATGCTACCGAGGTTCAGAATCCTGAAAGACTGAAGTGGCACTCCTAAAGTTGTAAAGTAGACATCAGAGCAATGCTTCCTCCAACAAAAATTCCACACCTAATCCGTCTCAACCACAGTCACAAATTAAGCTTAATGAGCTTACGAATTCACAGTAACTGTCTCCTCACAGGCAAACCCTTAAAATCTCTAAACTACAATTACACTGTAAAGTTCCTCTGCTTTAGTATGGCAGATGCCTTTCAGAAAATTATTTGGGCTACTACGAGGTTTAAGACCAAAACACTTACAGAACTCTACAAATAATGCAAAAAGAATACTGGTGACGTTTTGGTTTAGTTTCAGTGAATTTTATGCTCCTCTATGAAGACTCACCCAAGTAAATGTAGTGCTGATAAATGCAAAAATTCCATGTTGCCCAGAGAGGCTGTGGAGTTTAGCACATTCAAGATATCCAAAAGCCATCCAGGACAACCTGCTCTAGGCAACCCTGCCAGAGTAACAGGGTTAGACGAGGACTTCCAGAAGTCCCTTCCAGTCTCAGTCATTCTATGAAATAACAATCACTTGTTCCCAATGAAATCCTACTTTGACTATGCACATGGTACCACCATCTTAGTATCAGGTGAATGCCCTGACCATCCTTCCTTCACGTTTTTCCATTTGAAATAACAATTACAAGCACAGAACAAGTCCTACCAACCATTGTCTCCAAAGCTTAACTTCCCCAATCACAAAACAGGGGAAAACTCCCTAGCTGAGATCTTCAAATGTCAGGAGAAGCTTCTGGCCTCTTCTTCTTTGGAAAGTGCACTCTGATGACATTTAATTTTATGTAGTAAGGGCTTTTTTTGGTCATTATTTATTTACTAAAAAAGAAACCCAACCTCCATAGAATAGTGTTTTCATAGCAGCCGGTCAGTCATCATTTATTAATGCATTTCATACGTAGATACCTAACATCACTAGACCTTATCAGGAAGTATCAGTTTTCCACTGAATATATTAATACCTTAGAATTTAATACATCTGACACAATGCAGCACTATCTGAATATGAAGCAGCTTTAGGAGAAAAAAAGATAAAGACATAGTTACTCAGTATTTGCATAACTTTTAGAATTTAGGGATTTGTTGGCTATGTTTTTTTAAGTGAATATTATGTCTCATTAAGATATGTAGGAAAAAACAAGTTCCAACACAATTCCACTTGTGTTTCCAGATCAGTTTTAAGTTCTGTAGCCCAGACCCACACAAACTAGAAGCTCATTTAGGTGGTTTGAACCTACAGTCCAAAATAAAGCCTTAGTTCACGCAGTGTTTTCTACAGAGGTTTCCAAGTGTGAGGTCTCTGCATCATCTCAGACCATGCAACTGGGAAAAAAAAAAAGAAAAAAAAAGAAAAACACCCCCCCCTCAAAAAAAACAACCTCTCACATATTTCTCAACTCTATAAAATCAGAAAAATGAACACATATAATAAATTTAAGAAGAAAAGCTGAAAATAAAGAAATCAGCAGTTGGATTTAAATTAGGACCTATTAATAAAGAGATCTTACATACTGTCCCCATGATAGTTTGTATTGTATAAATATTGACAGGGAGTGGCAATCTTTCAGTTAAAGCAAACCCTTTACAAGATTTTGAGTATCAGAATAGACTTTGACCTGTGCTCTACTCAGAAGCTGGTACCAGTCCTATGCTGGTTCTCCCCTACAGCAAAGGTAGCTAACCAGACCAAGCAACTGCCACTTGTCTAGACAGTCACTAGACTCCTGTAACTGAAGATGCACCACAGCATATTATACTCTGCTGATGCCATTTTGGATACCCATCAATACCGAAAAGCCCAAGAAGAAACCTGACTTAAGATTACACAACAGGAGATCAATTGTCTCAGCAGAGCAAAACATATGGACAACAAGAGCTCCAAAGCATTCTTCTTCCTCACAAAGATCAAGTCCCAGCTCTTGTTCAATTGTCATTAATTCAGGTGACTATTGAAAAAGCTAAAAGATGGTATTATTTACATTTGTTTTAATGAGCTATAACTGGGTGCTGCCTGCATAGCACTTACAGTTTTACCAATGTTGTTTAGTCACTCCTTTGACTTTATTGCTGTTTGAATGACTGGACAAATTAAGGCAGAGACAGAACAGTTTTCAAACATTTTCTAATTTTCTTCTCAAAGGACGAAGTTCAGTTTTTCAGTATCTCCATTTGGAACCGCAATTTCATGATGACAAAGGAGTTTTGATAAACGGCACCAAGCAACATCCACCAAAAAATAGATGTTTTTAATTACATGCTTTGCAACCTCTCAAATTCAAGATAAACATCCTGTATCGAGACAAACATCTCAGTATTCCTTGGTAAGAGACCTAAAAAAGCTTTTCATTTTATGTAGTACTAAATGTCCTAGGGAATTCTGCTAACAGCAACTGTGTGCCCACCAATATCAACAGCGCACAGTACTTCTAAGTATTTATTGGGTTCTCAATGAGTGGCTCACGAAACTATCATTGTCCTCAAAAGACTTACAGACCAACAGGTTGATTTTCACTTTGTCTAACAAACAAATTCCAGGTGTTTCCCTCTTCCTTCCCACCACCCCTAAAAGACCAAAACACTCCACAGTTGCCAGGGAAAAGGACATTGTTTACAAATATTTTTACTTGATAAGAGCATTTCTAATCTACTATAGGATTTGAGGTCCCTTTTTTACTCCTCTTACTGAAACATGCCTTAATATCAGCTATCTATTATCGTTCTTGATTAAACCTTTTTACAGGAAAAAATAATTACATTCCTACAGCCTTCAGTTTCATGAGCAGAAGAGCTGGCTAAGGTAATTGTTGTTCCTGTACAGAACCTACCACACACTAACATTTTGACAGCCCTATAATCCCTTCTGTTAACTCTCCAAAGGCTTACGTAATATTGAAAAAAGTCTTCTAAGAGGTGCAGTCTGAAATGAGAATCCACCAACTTACTGCATTGCCAAAGCCAACTTCAAGTTGCATTTTATCTTCGATGAACATACCAAGTTACACATTTTATCGTTAATTCCACATCAACCTATATATTTCATAATTCTTAAAGGTAAGCAGACAGTATTAACCTGCAATTATAATCAGGTTTGCATATAAAGCTTGGATATGGTAACTTGAAGAGACAGAATTACACTTCTAAGTCAGTCACAAGTCTATTTTAGACAGAATCTCACAAAATCGTTTGGGTTGGAAGGGACCTTTAAAGATCATCTAGTTCTAACTTCCATGACCACAGACCAGGACATCTTCCACTAGACCAGGTTGCTCAATGCCCTGTCCAATCTAGCCTTGAACATTTCCGGGGATGAGGCATCCACAATCTCTGAGCAGCCTCACCCAGTGTCTTACCACCCTCACAGTAAAAAACTTCCTTATGTCCAATCTAAACCTACTGTCCTTCAATTTAAAGCCGCAGACACTTGTCCTGTCACTACAGGCCCTGGTAAAAGTCTCTCTCTGCCAGAAGACAGAAATATTCAAGTATTCTCTGAATATCCTCAAGTCCTTCTCCACAAAGGCTGCAATCAATCCTTTCAACACCCAGGCTGTACTGATACTCATGATTGTCCAAACTCAAGCCTGGGACCTTGCATTTGGATCTAAAGAACGGCAGAAACGTGTCCAAGGAGATTCAGTCCTTTGTCAGATTTTTCCTTATTTTGCACTACCTCCAGACAACTTACAGCATTCTGAAGTTGACACCCTGCAAATGTTCACGCACTGCTTTTTTTATGCATGAGCTTCATCAGCCAACGAGCAAGATTCCCAGATACCAAGTTCCTCCAGCATTTTACCACTCAGGTTATAAGAGCATAGTTAACATAGTTTCAGCGATGGTGATTTTCAACAGTTACTTTGATAGATAAGAACTTCTGAGGTAAAGATACTTTGAGTTAGAGTCTTTACCCTTTTCTCTCTCTTTTTTTTTTTTTTTTTTTAAAATCAAATCCCTGACCGTAAGGTCTTCAAAAGTGCTTTCTAACAATTTAAACAGATGGGAAAAAAGCTCTAATGACAACAAAGATTTACAACTCCAAATTCCAAGGAGTACGCGATCGTCTCACCTTTTTCTGTAAAAGACAGACGAACATGAATTCATCTAGCTAAATACAAAATAGACAACAGATCTAGGAAAAACACTTCAATCAAGCTCTGTACTTGTGCAATTCTGGTGCAACAAAACTGGAAACTTCTTAAGACTAGGTAAACCAAGTTTGTCATATACGGTGTCTACTGCTGTCAGTTAATTTGAAGCCAAACCACTCAACAAGTGAAACATTTGACATCTTTGAAGATTAAAACCATCAAGAGTCTGAAGTTTTAAAAATGAGCTAAGTCATGGACTACATACTTGAAAAACTGAGGTACTCAAGTCTCTACATAAAACATGAAAAGCCTCTGCTCTGATAATAACTCACAAAGAGAGCACCAAAAAGCATTTTCATGAAAATGTACTTGTTATTTTTGAATAACAAGCATAGACAGCTTCATATCAAGATGTTCCCCATCCATTCACCTGTTACACCCCCTCTCACCACTCTATAAAAATCAGAAGCCCATAAACCCCAGGCATTTACTAAGAAACACAGAATAAGTTCGTTTCTATTCCAAAACAGTTGTAGAAATATGCTCATTGAATACTACATTCCCTTGCTTAATATCATTAATGAGACACTAAGCTCAAGTTAATAGCTAGTTACTCACATTGCCTTTGGCTCTACTTATCACATCTATGGTATTCACCAGTATCTGATCGTTGCACATCCTAGAGTGTGACTACCTATCTAATGCAGCATCCACAGTCTTACTAGATCTTTTTAGGACTGTAGGATTCCTAAGACCCGATATCTTGAGAGAAAAAAGCACTACACTATGCTGTGGCACACGCTTTATGCAAAACTTCAGCTTTGGTCTCCTCCTGGCTCATCAAAAAAGACAGCCTATCTAAGATCTCCTAGCCTAGTACTAAATTAAGTGCACGGAAGTCCCCAAAGAAACCAAGTTTAGTTACAGACAGTTGCAACTTAGTCCAATTTCTTACTCTGTTTTTATCACAGTTGCATAAGAGAAAACAGGAAAAATAAACACATCTCTCTTCTGCACCTTAGCTTTATGAAATTTCCTTCCTGCAGCTTGTAAATTGAAGTTATATAGTCCTCAGTGTGTCTTTTCCACCTGTTCTGTTGACAGCACTCTTCTTCCACACCTTCATGAAATATTAACACACCTTCCTTCCTATCACCCCCCCATCTTCTTTTCTTGCTGTTCTCATACTGCTTCATATATAAATTTAGAACCTTTCTAGCATATTTAACCTAGCTTATGACACTTACAGAAACCAAAGTGGTTACAAAACTGACTTAAAAGTTCTTCTATGCCTGCCTTTTAGTCTGCAAGAGCTACAAACTCATGGGGAAGAAAAGTAAAAACAGAATCAAAATTAAGCAAAGCTAAAGAGGATAAAAGCATCCTAAGAGAAGCCAAGGACATTGCTGCTACTTTTCTTCACAGAGCCAAAAACCATGTTTCTCGAATCTAAAGGAATCCCAATATTTTAAGCCTATGTGTACTGGATATCAGATGCTGAATTTTAAGTGTCTGTGCATCAGTTACTCATATACCACCACTCAGATAGACACAGTTAGCTAAGATTAAGGAAAAGTGAAAGCAACTATAAATAACATCAATTCACAATTTTGATCACGGGAAAGAAGGGGTTTAGATTTAAGAGGTGTTTTGTTTGGTGGTGGGATTTTGGGGGTTGTTTTTGGTTTGGTTTTTTTTGTTTCTTTTTTTTTTTTTGTTTTTTGTTGGTTTTTTTTTTTTTATGTAGACCGATCATAAAAGCTTGTTTTTCTTTCCTTTTTAAGTGTACCAGGCCTAGAGCCTGACAAGTCTCCCTCTTTAATTGGGGACTTCAGGGAGATAATTGGGGTGTTCATCTTAGAATAAAAGATATTTTATGCATAGGTCGATTACACCTACACCTAAGCATTTCTTCCTTAAAAACATATTCACACAGATTACAATGGATTTGATACATAAATAGTACATTGGGCCAAGAACGATGCTTGTAGCATGAACCATCACATTAAGAACTAGTGTGAAATATTTAAACTCTTCAGAAAGTGTTAGAATACTTAAATTCTACAGAAAAGAGCCCAAGAAACAACTCAGGATGAGAAGTATGAAACAAAGTAAAAGTCCAGCCAGCAGAGAAGTGGATATAGCAACCAAACACACGAAGTTAACCTACCAGCCTGTTTCTTCAGAAGTTAGCACTTTCTTTTTTATTTGGTATTATTTTACAAGAACAGTTTACAAGTCTAGCTCGGGGGGAGGCGGGGGAACCACACCACAAACCCAACATAGTTCTGGTGACTGTACCATAAGAAGCTGCCTTTAAAAGAATATGCAAAGGTATGCCCAAAAATCTCAGAAGATTTCTGAAAACGTGTCACTTTAAAGGACATTCTAAAGATCTGGATGCAAACACATTCTAAAACTTTACACAAGCATGACAGGAAGCATCCCAACAAGTTCATTCCCAAACTGACTAGAGCTTAGCTCCAAATAGCAATTCATCCTGGAAATAGGGCAAATCCTTAAACTGATTAAGAGGTGAAGGAATACAGTTTAGATATACTATCAACTGCATGTTTGAGCCATGGTCAACGTAAAGCTCTGGACACCTAATTGAATCTATACTCTTGACATCTACCAATAGAAGCTGGGTGTAAAAAAGTCAGATTTGACAGTAGTCTTGAGCTATCAAAATTCGCACAGTATATCCTAAGCACCATGGCTCTTCTCATTGCTGTGGTTCTTAGATATGTAAACTGGATCAAAAGCAGCAAGTTACCTTGAAGATGCAGTGCTATTTTCCTTTGTGGTAGCAACATCCACAAGGCTCACAAATCAGTAATAAGCTAAAACAGACTATACATTATCATGAACTTGCAGATTCTTTTCACCTCTCCACCACCTTATGTTCAAGCAAGCTTTCTGCTAAGAGCCACGCAGCAGAAGATGATGAATGACTACCTCCACCCCCACACCTCCCTTCCTCCCCAAACCCAAATGTCAGAGTTCACACTAGGAACAAATTCAATTTATTTGTTCTCCTCTGAAAACAGAAAGCCAAGAAAAAAAAAATACACTAAAGAACTTTTATCCTTTGCTCCAAAGAAAAGAAATTATCTACTTCAGCCCACAAGCAAAAATTACAATTTGCTACTATTTACCAGCATCCTTAGACATATCAAAGTACCCAGTTTCAGCCCAAACAAATTGGCTGGATTTGGCATACACTGTACTGAGGTACTTTTTATAATCAAAACTAAAATATCCCCCGCTTTTGTTAGCTAGCAAGTGATGTTGGTTTTATGTCAGGAAGCATTATGGTTTGCTTCCTTATGATGCAATTATAACACTGACAGCACTGGTTCATACCACTGAACCATCAGGTATGATCAAGCAGGGAAACAATAAGCAAGCAGCCCTCTCCCAGGCCCAGCACACCAATTAGTTTAAATCGCTGCCATGATTATTTCCCCACCTGTAAGGGTACATTAATCTCAGAGCTGTGTTTTACATGTCAGTAGTTCGCATTTGCAAACATCTCCGCTAAACAGGCTGAAGTCAATGGTGCAGTGCTTAACCATAACATAAGAGGACCTCACTCAAAAAAAAAAAAGTTGATGAAAAGAGAATTGGTTTATCAAAGCTATTTACAGTCTCCTGCTCACACACACAGGACTGGCGCTCAGGAATTGCACCTTTGCAGAAGGAGTCCACCGCCCCTTATGACAGCCGGTGAAGAGGAGAAAGGTGCGTGAAGCGAAAGAGATGACAAGCCTGAGGCAGGACTGGGCGGGCGCCTCCTTGACATGAGAAGCCGCTCTCCCTGCGCACAGACATCCACGCACCCTCCGCTCAACGCCGAGTAAACACAACAGGGAGTTAAGGAGGGTGGTGACTCAGCCGGGAGTGCGAGATTCGGTCCCACAGGGTAAGAAATTCGGGGAGACGGGACCGGGGGCCCATCGGCGCTCCCTACTCACCAGCAAACAGTCCACGTTCACTTCGGATTTGGGGTCCTTTAAAGTCACGTCGATTTTTTCAAACCGAGACTCAAAACTTTCTCCCGTCGACATGTTTCCGGAGATAAAAAGTTTCCCTTATTCCAGAGTAAAGTAAGGTTAAAAAAAAAAATAAAAATAACGCAAAAGTTAAAAACAGGAACGAGCGAGCACAAAAGAGAAACCACAGAGCCTTCACCAGGCTGAGGAGCGCTTCCTGCAAAATCTCTTTAATCACAAAAGTCTCTTCTGAGGCGAGTCCCCCCAGACGCTGCCCCCGCCGAGGGGAGAGAAAAACCGAAGGNGGGGGGGTGGGAGCGGGGGGGGGTGGGGGGGGGGGGACGAGGCTGCTTCTCCCCCCTCCTCCAGGCACGCAGGCACTTTCCTGGGCTGCTCACAATCCCGCAGCAGCAGGTTTCCTCTCCCTCCCTCCTCTACTCGGGCCCCAGCGTCTCAGCAACCTCATTTTCCCAGCCGGGGAAGCCGCCCTGGGAGCCAGCGTAGCGGTTCCTCCTCCTCCTCCTCCTCGCCCTGCAGGAGCGGCGGCGGGTCGGTGCCAGGTTCTGCAGCGCAGTTTTCTTTCCGGAAAGNCCCCCCGCCGCTGCCAACGCCGGCTCCCCAACACCCCTCGGTTCCTCCACCTCGCGTAGGGGGACGGCAGCCCGGACCGACTTCAGGACCGAACCTCGCGGCTGTGGCGTGAGGAGGAGGAAGGCAGGCGGCGNCGCCCTACGTACGTCCGCCCCGGCTCCCTGAAGGCGCCTCGCAGCCGCCCGCCGCTTCCTCTGAGAGGAGCTGCGCCCGCGGGCCCCAGCTCACCGCCCCGGCCCTGCCGCGGGTGGGAGGGGACAGGTGGCTGCGAGGTCACCCAGCTCTGGGTGCCCGGGGAGATTCTGCCGGTCTCCGTGCCTGGAGAGCTCCAAAAGGCAGCTGGATACCACCCCGGGCAGCCCGGCTGCCTTGCTGGAGCGGGGACGCTGGAGAAGTTGACCTCCAGAGATGTCTTCCTACTGTGACCCTGTGTGCCCCGGGGAAGGAGAGGCCTCTGTCTCCAACAGCAGAAGTCCAGAGCATTCCAGCAAGTGTCCTGATGAGAGCCACGTGCAAGGTAGCACACCTAGCTCAGAGAGAATAGAGATACAAGGTTAAACACGTAACCCATGCGGCATCTCTCCCTGTTTCTAGTTCAAACCTTATTCTCAGACTCTAGCAGGGACTGTTTCTTCAAATAAAGAAACTGCAGTAAAGTAGTGGTTTCAAATAATATGTGACAGAGGCCGCTGTACTGGTTCAGTTCTTTGGCTTCCACTGCAGTTCCAGAAATGGCAATGGCATCTTTACAAAGATTAGTAAAAATTATGTAGGGAACATCAAGTCATTAATCTGTGGTCACTGAACAGTTGCCAGTAGCAAACCTGAATCGCTAGCACTGTGAGTTATTTTCAGAATCATTGTTAAGAAAGAAATGATCTGTAGCCAAATGCTAGGAAATCTGAGCTATTCCATCTTGGATATTGCTATCTAGCTTTAGAAATGATGTTGCACATTTTGCTTTGTCTCATCCACAGCTGCCTGCCTCTTTGTTTTTGTTTTCTAATGAGAAGTGTATGCAGTTAAAGCAAAAATACATGCTGCAACATTACACTTGTGTTTACCTCTGCTTGTTTTGCCCTGGCTAATACCACAGCCCTTTGATTCGGAGGGTTTGGTTGCTCTTGGAAATGCAGATGTTCCATTTCAACAACCACAGTCCAATTAGAGCATCTCATGTACTCCTCAAGCTACAGTGTGTAGGCTTGGGATCACTTCATATGTGATGGAGCATGCAATTCTCAAAATACTAGGAGAATGCTTCTAACAGTCCTCATATTAAACAGGATTAGGGTTACAGAGCCAAATTGGTAGTGCTCTTTGGCACCCTGTCTAGGCATTAAAACGTTTATGATGCCAGGTCTCAGCAGGGTGATGGAAGTGCCTCACTGTAAAGCAGGCAAAATTCCTGAGGTCTGTAGGAAGAGGAAGCCTGAAGTGACACAATCCTGAGCTGTGCTCCAGATGCTGTTTATGTGTTTTAACCAATGTCTGTAGGAAGACGTTTAGGTACTCTTGGAAATGCAAAACTTTTTTCAATCCTCTGCAGGATGCCCTACAAGAAAGCTACGTGGGTCTTACTCTCACTTGCTCTTTGCATCTTTGCATTACTTTTTATACAGCAGCCCAGCTTCAATACAGTAAGTGGAGAGAGGCACCAGTGCATTTGCTTAGCAACTTGGAGAATTCCCAGGGGGCGGAGAGCTTGGTGTTGGACAGGCCCAGACTCAAACGTTTATTTGCTAGTGAAGGTTCTTGCCACTAGAAGAGTACACCCAAGTACCTCTGCCGGTGTTTGTGGTGAGGGCAGCTGCTGTGTTTGTGTTCAGTTGTGTGCAAACTCAGTGTGTTTCAAACACGTCTGTCAGATCCGGCTTTTCTCATTACTATGGTGGAGTAAAAGTGCTGGTTTGTCTGTCTTGAATAGAATAGAATTTGTGTGGGAGGTACTTCACCCAGCTGTCTAGGAAACTGAGCACTGCTTTGAAAATGTAACAGGCAGGCTTTGGCTACAAAGAGCAAGAAGGAAAATAAATTCTAATTTTAAAGGCAGGTATGGGTTAAGTGTCTGGTGTAATAGAGTACTCATGTTGTAACTTAAGAGTGTAATGTAATAGTTTCTAATCCAGTGGATGCTCATTAACATGCTTGGATCTTGAAGCCCATTTTCACAAACTTCTGCCGGACTATTTGTATCTATACGATTAGGAACTTGGTTTATTTCTCACCTTGTTCACTTAGAAATCATAGGAAGTTCCATCCTATGTAACCAGTAATAGTGCATTGAAGACAATGTTTCAGTTTCTTTCTTCTTCCTGATAACAAATAAACTAAAAATAGGTAATTTCTTCTTCCTGCATTTGTTGTGTCACATATTTTGGAATTGAGCTAGCTTTTGTTGATTGAAATGGAAATCACTTCACATATGTATGACCTGATAACATTGAGCTGCTCAAGCATGCAAGCCTGAAAGAAATTTTTCTCTCTCTTCCAAAGTATGTAGTCTCTAATTCTTGAAAGTATCTCTGTGTAACCTAATGCCCATGCTTAGTAAACAAGTGAACTGACAATCCTAGTCAGTCCTAGGAATCATAGTCCTCATATCCATGTTGTCTTGCCTATTTTGTAAGATATTTAAATGCTCTTGCTTTAGCGTGATACAAATATGACAAACTGGCACTAACTTAAGACCTGACTGTTTGGTGGAGATTGAAATTTCCTATTAACAGAAAATCAGTAAACTACAGAATTACTACATTGCCTTCCTCTAAAACTACATGTAATAGTGTTTATTGTGTAAATAGCATTCTTATACTTTAGAGAAATTAGACCCTGCATCATAAGAGGTTTCAGTAGTGCCTGTTTCAGGAAATGAGTGAACAGCAAGGAGATTAGAGCAGTGAACACCCAACAAGTGTTAGCTGGGCCCTCTCTGAGCAGGTACTGTTACCCCCATCCTCTTGCGAAAAAGCTAGGAAAAAGTAAGTGAAAGAGCTTGTAATAAAGTCAAAGGCTGTCTAGATTTTCTAGGTCACTGAGTGTGCATCTCTAAAAGGTATGCGCTCTCAGAATGAGAGAAGAGGCTAGGGTACAGGGGTTTCTTATGTAACTACTGACTTCAGAAGAGTTACACAAGGCAGAAATGAGACTATATCCTGTTCACCATATTAGGCCAAGTTAGTAATGCATGATCTACCTTCACATTCAACTTCCTATTTAGTCAACGTGAAACCTACAGCAGTTAAATCATGTTAAGCCTGCCTTTGGTCCACCACCCTCTCTCCTTGTTTGTTGTACAAAACTGGCTCATGTTTGCCTCAGCTTTAGTCCTGTGGATAGTTAATAGCGCAGGTCAGTACTGCTCAAAACTCTGACATGAAGACTGTGGTCAACAAATCCAGCCCTTGGGCAAAGCACTTTACCATTGCTAAAGCTCATCTGTGCAACAGAAAGGCCTTTTGCAGGCCTGCTTCTGGCAAGGAATGATGGCTGCTCATGCAGACATATCTGAAATGACTTTTGGTCATGATGAAGCCGTACCAATATTGACCTCGCTGTGCTTGCAAAATCTGAAGAAGAATGGCCAGCTATGGCAGTGAAGGCTGGTGGCTGTATACAGCTGATTTAAAGCTGCTAAAGTAGCAGTGTTGACTGCAGTGCAGCCCCCTCACCTCCCTGGGACACTCAGCTACGCCCTGAAAAAGCTCCTCAGAGAATTGCAGACTGCAAGCTCAGGGTGAAATGTGCTCCCAGCAGCCAGCACACTAAAATGCTCAACCAAGAAAGAAAGAAAGCAAAGCAATGTGATAGATATTAGTCCTCTTGCTGAGAAAAGGCAGCTTGGTTCTTCCAGGATGAGGCAAAACACAGGAACTAGATCAGAAATAGCATGGTAATTATCTAGGCAATAAAAATTTATATCAATTTTTGGCATTAATAGATATAATTTTTGGTATAATTGATAGCAGCATTTGGATGTAATAGATCAAAAGAGAACGTCGCATGGATAGATACTACAAAAGTAGTATCTTTGAAACATTGCAGATGCTGAAACAGTGCAACGTACACATAAAAAAATATATAGATCTGTATATTTCTCCTGCTTGTCACTAGCTTTAATAAAGATGTAAGGCTTCTGGCATTTAACCTTGCATATTCCAGCGTATCCCAGCTTTTCGACAAAAGGCACCTTTTTGAACTTTTGCAATGGTCTGGTTTGACGGAGAGGGTCAAGTCTGAAAACAAACTGTTGCAAGGAAGGAAGTAAACTGGATAGGATTGTCTGCTCCAGTGCAAACATAGATGCATTTGCTGCCAGCAGACAAGGGCATAGTTGTATAAACAGCACAGCTTAGGCATTCCCAAAGTAACTTCTGTATCTGGAAAGGAGGGGAGCTGCGAGCCCGGAGATAGATAGCAATCCACAAGATAAATATCTGGTCACCATATGGCTCAGGCCAATATCAGCTACGACTGTGTATACAGCACAGGCTCCCTTTGCTTTTATGCTTTAAAAGTACTGAAAAAAAGCCTGTGACCAATGTATGGCAAAAGCTCACAAAGTGATTTGAAATCAAATCAAAACAAAATTCCACTGGAACGCTGAAAGCTTCATACCTCAGTAAGGACAATTTCCGTGGCAAATACTGTTTTCCCACTGAAGCCACTTGGTGGGTACAGAAAACGTTAAGATGCCAGAAATTCCTCTTTTACCCTGGGAAAAAGCTTTTTATTTTCACTATCCCAGAGCTTAAAAATGGCCCAAGTACATCTTGCTTCAAAAACCCAAACAAACTCAGCTCTAAGTCAAAGAAAAGCCATGGAAAAAAATCGCCTGAAAAAATGAAGGTTTCAGAAAGCTAGGAATATATTAAGGCAGGAGATAGAAATCTCCTGAAGGTATCATCTAGCATGATACAAAACATATTATTTGTGTCTCTTTATTTCCATCATAAGTCGAGTGATTGCCATCATTAATAGACTTCTTCGACTCTTTGCAGATGAAGCCATCATGAACCTGACTTTCTGCTCTGCTATTAATTTGTTAGCTATGAATCACTTACAACAGTAAGAATTGTTCTTATTTCTCCAGTTCTTAGCCCTAAGCGCTCTCTCCCAGAACAAATTTCTCCCACCCCACCTTACTCCTACTTCCCCCACATACACATATCATATTTCCTGTGGCTGGATTAGTTTTGCAGTCCTTGCTCAAATAGTTGTTCTTCTGAACACAAAAGTTAAAAGTAAACTGGAATGAGTTTAAAAGTAAACTAGCTTTGATTGTCCTGGCTTTGGTTTTATGTGTGTTGTTCTAAATATCTACACTCCCTGTAAATGCTTTGCTCTGCCGAAGACTATGTCAAATCCATAAAAAGCCATGGTTTTATTCTGGGACTGGTAAATATTTAACAGTTTCAGACACTGACAGATAATTAACTTCTAAATGACACATTTCATAACTTTGCTGGAATAAATGGAGTGGACTTCATATGATCCTTCTCTGGGCAGAAGTTGTAGTTCTTGATACAGTGTAAAGTTTTGCAACACAAGTTATAGACAATTCTTTTATGTGATGAAGCTTCATGGGATTCTATGTAGCTTGTGTCTTAAATTTAAGGCACTGAAATGGCACTAAATATGCAGCTTTTAAAAACCCATGTGTATGATGTGGCTATCTTTCAGATATTAAAAATTATTTTAAAATGTTTCATCACCAACAAAGAATTGAAATTCATTGCAACCACAGGAATTATAAATGAGTCAACTTAGTAATGTTTGGTGGCTTTTAATAACTAAATAACAGAAGATGAATTACTGAATTTGTTTACACTCAGGATATTTTCAAATTATTCTATTAATCTAATGCCACTAGATAGTGAACTAGCACTTACTTTATGCCAACATAACCACCACTGTTAATGTCTGTAGAACTCCACTACTCTTACAGCACACCTGAAGGCTTTGGGAGAGTCTCATTTTGGAGGACAAAGAGGATTTTAATGTTATTTTTATTATAATTCTGTTTTCATTCAGATGTAACAGCCCAAAACCCACAAATGGAAGGTTTATAGGTGTGATCACAGACAGAAAACCACGTGTATGAAAGTGTGAGCAAACTCCTTCTCAGGTCTAGAATCAAAGGGTTAAGCTTTCTTCTTCTCTCCTTCCCCTCCTCAAAGATAAAAGACACTAAACTTCCTAATTCTTGTTGCAAAATGCCATGTGGGTCTGTTGGGTAATTCAGCTCTTAATACTTGGAAGGTGGCAGTTTTCTATCAGTTTTCCCTCCTTGTTATGCTGATTATTTTGAGTCGGCGATACTGGCTTGAACTGGTTCAAAATGGAGAAGCGGGCTCATAGACTCCTAATTTAAAGACAGCAAAAATTGAAGGCCAGGAACAGGCCTCTTGCCAAGGTTCATTTCAAGAGCATGTTAGACCCAAAGTACCTTCTCAATGGCAAATTTTTAGGTGCAAGATAAAAAAAAAGAGGCAACTCAGCCTCCTTGTCTATGAGAGTCAAATACAGCCCATCTACCAGGATTGTCCTAAGATGCCTCTGATCAAGCCCTGGCTCCTGGCAAAGGTTAGGAGAGCTTCCAGGGTAGCTTATGGTTTAACAAACTCTTCGTCCAGCACTGATCAGGCTTTCAGCCCAGCGGAGAATCCGGCCCTGCAAACCCAGCACCATCAGCACTTAATGCAAAATCTGCAGCAAGCTCTGTCAGGGGCATTACTAGACCTGATGATGACCTGTGGAATTTCCCTCTAGGTGTAGCTGCGCATTGAGTATGTGAGGTGGATGGAGCATGTGGATAAAAGGCATTATCATGAGCTTGGAAGTACAGAGGAAGCAAGTAGAAGGAAAAGAATTGCTTGGAAACACTCTTAAAATATTTATATAAGCTTGGTTTTGTGTGTCTTACATTTAATCTGTAATCTCTGGAGTAACTGTGTCAGAGAGAATTTTTTCTAAAGAGAACTGCATTTTAAGTCCTTTGTCCGAACCTTGTGCTGTGATCTCCTGAATTTTCACGTTTGCTCTTTTCTTCCCAGTAGGTTTGTAATGACACTCCTAATGTACCACAGCACCACAAGAGTAGAAGAGGCTGCTCTGTAACAACAGTGGATTACAAAAAGTACAAGGTGGCTGACTCATTCATGGCCCATGGCGGTACAAATGCTTGCAAAATCGCTTCTGACTGATGCTCCTGCGCCTTTCCATGGTAACAAGGGGTCCCACGAAAAGCAGAGCTGTCCCTCAAGAGTCTCATAAAATGAAATCATGGCTGTGAAAATGCATTTGAAAAAACAGGGTTTGTAAACAGTTAAATTATTACACCTCTGCAGTCACTTGTTTTGTGTGCCAAACTATAGAATAAGAACAATTCAGAACTAGATTAAGTGCTTTTAAACAAACTATTGAAACTACCAGTACTATGTCCAAATTATCATAGAATCATAGAATGGTTTGGGTTGGAGGGGACCTTAAAGATCATCTTGTTCCAACCCCCTGCCATTGGCCAGGACACCTCTCATTAGAGCTGGTTGCTCGAAGCACCATCCAGCCTGGCCTTGAACACTTCCAGGGATGAGGCATCCAAATTCCACATTATGGGATTTGGGTTTGTTTTAATGAAAATGTCTTTTGTTTACCTAATTTTATTTACTTCCCAGCAATCCTATGCAGAGGCCATGCTGTCATTTTATACCCCTGTGAAGGTAGAAACATTATAGTCCCTGCACTGTAAGATGCCCACAGCAACACAGATCACATCCTCACCTCACTGGCCAACATGATGGTGTAACCCAGCCGGCTGAAGTGGCAGCAGCTGCATCCTCTTACCTCAAACCTGAGTTGGCCACTAGCCCCAGGTTGTAAGACCAGAACTTTGTCCTTTTGCACATAAATGTGCCTGCAGGAAAGGGACATACGGCTCTGCACCTCCAGACTTAACCCAAGGTAGTTTCTCACCAGTTGGCTGGGGTACCCACAGCAGCAAAACTGGCTTCTAGGAGCCATCATGTTACTTGCCCAGGCCCCAAAGCCTGTGCTATTGCAGCTTCATGCAGCTGTTCTTCAGCCAGCTGGATTACACCATCACATCTGCTGAGCGCAGTGCCGACGTGGTCGGAATTGCTGTGGGCATTTTATGGCACAGGCAGTAAAATGTTGTTACCTTCATACGTGTGTGAAATGCTGGCATGGCCACAGCAAAGGTGTGCTGGGAACTGCTTCACATTGGATAAACACGAGACATTTTTCACTGAAACAAACCCGGACTTTGTAAGAGTTGGGATATGGTGCTTGTAGTTTCAGTAATTTGACTATAGGAATTACAAATAGAAATCCATCCAATTATAAAAATTCCTGCAGACATAACAGTCAGTGGTCACTGATGTTATCTGCACTGTGGGTAAATATGGAAAGAATGTCTTGTGGCCAATTTTTCTACTATTTGATGACCACATGATTATTTTTGGTTATCTGTTACTATTTCCTTCTTGACTCATTCCTAAAAGGCACTGAAACATCACCGTCTTATCACTCAGACAGCAGTAGCTGCAACCACTTTTAAATCAGTTTTGCAAACTCACATCCAGAGCATTTCCTACCAGAAGAGTGTGTGCTCTGCATCTTGTCAACTTGAAATTCCCTCCTCCTTTTGACGTGAGCCATGAGATCCAGCATTTCATTCAGGCTCATTGAGACTGGACTGAGTTTGAGGGGCAGCCGTCTGCAACGCTCTGGAGGTAATGCCACACCACAGGACAATGAGGAAAGAAACATCGGTCTTGTGCAGTGGGGCAGATGATCAGTGATTCGCTGCCGTTCTTCTCAGCTGGGTGAAGGTTTTAATCCCCTTCATCCTGTCCCCAGCAGCCAGTAGATCATCTCACAGCAGTCATCTTTGTAGCTTCTGTGTGAACGTGGTGGGCTGCCTTGTACTTTCTGAGCACATGGTTTGTTAACTGTCTCTTTCATGTCCTGATCAGACTGTTGCAAAACCCCGTAGGCAGACTCCCCAGAGTGAGTCACGTCTGCCGGCAGGGAGGTCTGCAAACTGCCTCTCTCTGCCCAGAGGTGCCGAGCTGTGCAGGGAGCATGGGAGACCACCACCCTGGCACAGCACAAGAATGTATTTATTAAAGAGGATGCCTTAGTGGAACAGCAAGGAGCTAGCAGGTTGTCGATCAGCTTCCAGATAAAATTTAATGGGTTCATTGTGATCCCCAAAGCCCTGCTTGACAGTGTGGCTGCCACAGGGGCTGCCCTCCCTGTGAAATACATCCCCTCTGGCATCTGCAGAGATTTTGAAGTTGTGTTCTGGAAGGGTGACCCTCAAGAGGGACTTGGGGCACTGGAACATGATCTGCTCTGCACCTCCAGATCCCCGAACTTTCTTTGCTTGTGGCATAGTCTGATCTGTCTGGTTTTAGATCCCGCTGTCTGCAAGAATTTTCCTGTATGTTGAATCCTACACCAGGAGAAGGAGCTGCATTACTCATACATAGTTTCAAAACTGTGGGTAAACTGGATGGTTCTTTGCTCCCATAGAGGTATGACTTCATCCTCTCTGTCTTCCCAGCTTCATGCACTAGCACAGCTGGATATATAAGATGAACCTCTTTGCTTCAGAGGCAGATCCACGCTGCCTCATCACCAGCTGAACAAGAATTCCTTCCTTATCACCGTTGAAGTGGAAGGTTCAGCGTGTGTTGAAGTGGAGCAGCTAGGTGGTACCTCTTGGTTTCTACCTGTCAGAAAATTCATTCTGCATTCAGTTTCAATAACTTGCCTTGTCTTGGTACGTTGTTTCATTTCTTGTTGCTTAAACAAGAACAGAATTGGTTGGTACAGCAAAATCCAAACCCTCTAAGGCATACTAGATTAATACAGTAATGTCTCCATATTGAACAAGTGAAAAATGTTTCTCACTCAGTGACTCCTGAGCCTTCCACAGCTCAGGTAACTGGGCAATTTACTCAGGTTATTCATGAGGAAGCTGTGATTAGCAGTGTGCTATTAATTGCTCAAACCCTCTGGTTTGCTGCTGTTGTCCGTAAAGGATAAAAAAAATCTTAGGCAGCCCAGTCCATTTCAAGCCCTACAATTTACACTCACTAAATTACTAGAACCAAATCTATATTCAGAAACTGTTCCATCCTACTCTGTGTGCTTCCTCACTCTGTCTCCTAGCATCTCTTTCCAAGCCTGTTTTGGGCAATGACCTTACATGCAGAAAATGANCTCCCTGTAAATGCTTTGCTCTGCCGAAGACTATGTCAAATCCATAAAAAGCCATGGTTTTATTCTGGGACTGGTAAATATTTAACAGTTTCAGACACTGACAGATAATTAACTTCTAAATGACACATTTCATAACTTTGCTGGAATAAATGGAGTGGACTTCATATGATCCTTCTCTGGGCAGAAGTTGTAGTTATTGATACAGTGTAAAGTTTTGCAACACAAGTTATAGACAATTCTTTTATGTGATGAAGCTTCATGGGATTCTATGTAGCTTGTGTCTTAAATTTAAGGCACTGAAATGGCACTAAATATGCAGCTTTTAAAAACCCATGTGTATGATGTGGCTATCTTTCAGATATTAAAAATTATTTTAAAATGTTTCATCACCAACAAAGAATTGAAATTCATTGCAACCACAGGAATTATAAATGAGTCAACTTAGTAATGTTTGGTGGCTTTTAATAACTAAATAACAGAAGATGAATTACTGAATTTGTTTACACTCAGGATATTTTCAAATTATTCTATTAATCTAATGCCACTAGATAGTGAACTAGCACTTACTTTATGCCAACATAACCACCACTGTTAATGTCTGTAGAACTCCACTACTCTTACAGCACACCTGAAGGCTTTGGGAGAGTCTCATTTTGGAGGACAAAGAGGATTTTAATGTTATTTTTATTATAATTCTGTTTTCATTCAGATGTAACAGCCCAAAACCCACAAATGGAAGGTTTATAGGTGTGATCACAGACAGAAAACCACGTGTATGAAAGTGTGAGCAAACTCCTTCTCAGGTCTAGAATCAAAGGGTTAAGCTTTCTTCTTCTCTCCTTCCCCTCCTCAAAGATAAAAGACACTAAACTTCCTAATTCTTGTTGCAAAATGCCATGTGGGTCTGTTGGGTAATTCAGCTCTTAATACTTGGAAGGTGGCAGTTTTCTATCAGTTTTCCCTCCTTGTTATGCTGATTATTTTGAGTCGGCGATACTGGCTTGAACTGGTTCAAAATGGAGAAGCGGGCTCATAGACTCCTAATTTAAAGACAGCAAAAATTGAAGGCCAGGAACAGGCCTCTTGCCAAGGTTCATTTCAAGAGCATGTTAGACCTAAAGTACCTTCTCAATGGCAAATTTTTAGGTGCAAGATAAAAAAAAAGAGGCAACTCAGCCTCCTTGTCTATGAGAGTCAAATACAGCCCATCTACCAGGATTGTCCTAAGATGCCTCTGATCAAGCCCTGGCTCCTGGCAAAGGTTAGGAGAGCTTCCAGGGTAGCTTATGGTTTAACAAACTCTTCGTCCAGCACTGATCAGGCTTTCAGCCCAGCGGAGAATCCGGCCCTGCAAACCCAGCACCATCAGCACTTAATGCAAAATCTGCAGCAAGCTCTGTCAGGGGCATTACTAGACCTGATGATGACCTGTGGAATTTCCCTCTAGGTGTAGCTGCGCATTGAGTATGTGAGGTGGATGGAGCATGTGGATAAAAGGCATTATCATGAGCTTGGAAGTACAGAGGAAGCAAGTAGAAGGAAAAGAATTGCTTGGAAACACTCTTAAAATATTTATATAAGCTTGGTTTTGTGTGTCTTACATTTAATCTGTAATCTCTGGAGTAACTGTGTCAGAGAGAATTTTTTCTAAAGAGAACTGCATTTTAAGTCCTTTGTCCGAACCTTGTGCTGTGATCTCCTGAATTTTCACGTTTGCTCTTTTCTTCCCAGTAGGTTTGTAATGACACTCCTAATGTACCACAGCACCACAAGAGTAGAAGAGGCTGCTCTGTAACAACAGTGGATTACAAAAAGTACAAGGTGGCTGACTCATTCATGGCCCATGGCGGTACAAATGCTTGCAAAATCGCTTCTGACTGATGCTCCTGCGCCTTTCCATGGTAACAAGGGGTCCCACGAAAAGCAGAGCTGTCCCTCAAGAGTCTCATAAAATGAAATCATGGCTGTGAAAATGCATTTGAAAAAACAGGGTTTGTAAACAGTTAAATTATTACACCTCTGCAGTCACTTGTTTTGTGTGCCAAACTATAGAATAAGAACAATTCAGAACTAGATTAAGTGCTTTTAAACAAACTATTGAAACTACCAGTACTATGTCCAAATTATCATAGAATCATAGAATGGTTTGGGTTGGAGGGGACCTTAAAGATCATCTTGTTCCAACCCCCTGCCATTGGCCAGGACACCTCTCATTAGAGCTGGTTGCTCGAAGCACCATCCAGCCTGGCCTTGAACACTTCCAGGGATGAGGCATCCAAATTCCACATTATGGGATTTGGGTTTGTTTTAATGAAAATGTCTTTTGTTTACCTAATTTTATTTACTTCCCAGCAATCCTATGCAGAGGCCATGCTGTCATTTTATACCCCTGTGAAGGTAGAAACATTATAGTCCCTGCACTGTAAGATGCCCACAGCAACACAGATCACATCCTCACCTCACTGGCCAACATGATGGTGTAACCCAGCCGGCTGAAGTGGCAGCAGCTGCATCCTCTTACCTCAAACCTGAGTTGGCCACTAGCCCCAGGTTGTAAGACCAGAACTTTGTCCTTTTGCACATAAATGTGCCTGCAGGAAAGGGACATACGGCTCTGCACCTCCAGACTTAACCCAAGGTAGTTTCTCACCAGTTGGCTGGGGTACCCACAGCAGCAAAACTGGCTTCTAGGAGCCATCATGTTACTTGCCCAGGCCCCAACGCCTGTGCTATTGCAGCTTCATGCAGCTGTTCTTCAGCCAGCTGGATTACACCATCACATCTGCTGAGCGCAGTGCCGACGTGGTCGGAATTGCTGTGGGCATTTTATGGCACAGGCAGTAAAATGTTGTTACCTTCATACGTGTGTGAAATGCTGGCATGGCCACAGCAAAGGTGTGCTGGGAACTGCTTCACATTGGATAAACACGAGACATTTTTCACTGAAACAAACCCGGACTTTGTAAGAGTTGGGATATGGTGCTTGTAGTTTCAGTAATTTGACTATAGGAATTACAAATAGAAATCCATCCAATTATAAAAATTCCTGCAGACATAACAGTCAGTGGTCACTGATGTTATCTGCACTGTGGGTAAATATGGAAAGAATGTCTTGTGGCCAATTTTTCTACTATTTGATGACCACATGATTATTTTTGGTTATCTGTTACTATTTCCTTCTTGACTCATTCCTAAAAGGCACTGAAACATCACCGTCTTATCACTCAGACAGCAGTAGCTGCAACCACTTTTAAATCAGTTTTGCAAACTCACATCCAGAGCATTTCCTACCAGAAGAGTGTGTGCTCTGCATCTTGTCAACTTGAAATTCCCTCCTCCTTTTGACGTGAGCCATGAGATCCAGCATTTCATTCAGGCTCATTGAGACTGGACTGAGTTTGAGGGGCAGCCGTCTGCAACGCTCTGGAGGTAATGCCACACCACAGGACAATGAGGAAAGAAACATCGGTCTTGTGCAGTGGGGCAGATGATCAGTGATTCGCTGCCGTTCTTCTCAGCTGGGTGAAGGTTTTAATCCCCTTCATCCTGCCCCCAGCAGCCAGTAGATCATCTCACAGCAGTCATCTTCGTAGCTTCTGTGTGAACGTGGTGGGCTGCCTTGTACTTTCTGAGCACATGGTTTGTTAACTGTCTCTTTCATGTCCTGATCAGACTGTTGCAAAACCCCGTAGGCAGACTCCCCAGAGTGAGTCACGTCTGCCGGCAGGGAGGTCTGCAAACTGCCTCTCTCTGCCCAGAGGTGCCGAGCTGTGCAGGGAGCATGGGAGACCACCACCCTGGCACAGCACAAGAATGTATTTATTAAAGAGGATGCCTTAGTGGAACAGCAAGGAGCTAGCAGGTTGTCGATCAGCTTCCAGATAAAATTTAATGGGTTCATTGTGATCCCCAAAGCCCTGCTTGACAGTGTGGCTGCCACAGGGGCTGCCCTCCCTGTGAAATACATCCCCTCTGGCATCTGCAGAGATTTTGAAGTTGTGTTCTGGAAGGGTGACCCTCAAGAGGGACTTGGGGCACTGGAACATGATCTGCTCTGCACCTCCAGATCCCCGAACTTTCTTTGCTTGTGGCATAGTCTGATCTGTCTGGTTTTAGATCCCGCTGTCTGCAAGAATTTTCCTGTATGTTGAATCCTACACCAGGAGAAGGAGCTGCATTACTCATACATAGTTTCAAAACTGTGGGTAAACTGGATGGTTCTTTGCTCCCATAGAGGTATGACTTCATCCTCTCTGTCTTCCCAGCTTCATGCACTAGCACAGCTGGATATATAAGATGAACCTCTTTGCTTCAGAGGCAGATCCACGCTGCCTCATCACCAGCTGAACAAGAATTCCTTCCTTATCACCGTTGAAGTGGAAGGTTCAGCGTGTGTTGAAGTGGAGCAGCTAGGTGGTACCTCTTGGTTTCTACCTGTCAGAAAATTCATTCTGCATTCAGTTTCAATAACTTGCCTTGTCTTGGTACGTTGTTTCATTTCTTGTTGCTTAAACAAGAACAGAATTGGTTGGTACAGCAAAATCCAAACCCTCTAAGGCATACTAGATTAATACAGTAATGTCTCCATATTGAACAAGTGAAAAATGTTTCTCACTCAGTGACTCCTGAGCCTTCCACAGCTCAGGTAACTGGGCAATTTACTCAGGTTATTCATGAGGAAGCTGTGATTAGCAGTGTGCTATTAATTGCTCAAACCCTCTGGTTTGCTGCTGTTGTCCGTAAAGGATAAAAAAAATCTTAGGCAGCCCAGTCCATTTCAAGCCCTACAATTTACACTCACTAAATTACTAGAACCAAATCTATATTCAGAAACTGTTCCATCCTACTCTGTGTGCTTCCTCACTCTGTCTCCTAGCATCTCTTTCCAAGCCTGTTTTGGGCAATGACCTTACATGCAGAAAATGACATCTGTAAAACTTCTCTTGATTTTTTAAATGTTTATTCTCCTGTCATTGCTCAAAAAAACAAATTACAAAGCTATGTACAAACTGGTGTTGAGAAATGGTAATGCAAATTTACACATCTTTCCCACTCAATAGCTGTTTCTAGTACTCTGCCTTTGTCTTTAGGATTTAATTAAATCTCTCACAGAAAACAGAATTTGCTAGTACTTGACCTTTGTTTTCAGAGCCCCAAAACACAAAAGGCATTTAGAATCAGTTGACAATGTACAAAACACAACGCACTCCACTTAGTGCTCTGGGCAACACAATGTCCATCCTTTACACGGAGAGATCCCGGGTTTAAAAGGATTAAAATTAAGCCACAGTATTCTTTTCTAGGTCGAATCCTGAAGAATTGCAACCCCTGCTTCAAGCTGATTCTACACTACGCAGTCCACCAGCGCATAATGCCCAGCATTACCACTCAAGTAATCTCTCTTTCTCACTACATAAACTATACAGCCCTCCACTCTTTATTTGTCTGCACTGGCTTCCTTCCTGTCTCCTAACTCCTCGCTTCAAGCTCCTCATCCTCTGCTTAAAGACCAAACATAATCTCTCTGCTCCCATTTCTGTTCCTGCTTCCCCTTCCTCCCAGCACAGCCGCCCACAGCCTGCTTTGCTCCAGCAGCCCCTCTGCTTTTGTTTCCCAGCTGCTCTCTCCTGCATATTTTTAGCTTCTCTTTCCACCACTTACATCCCTTTCCTACATGGCTTTTCACAGAGACACTTCACACTTTTTCTTTCTTTTCTCACACCAACTTCTTGCTGGGTTGTTTTTTTTTCATATTCTTTCCTTTGGCATTAATGGCAGAGATTGGGTGGATTTGTGATGAACAGTCACTAAAGAAAAAGTGAATAAAATTTTAATTCTTGCAAAACTCATTGAAACATATCTGAAAATTAATGAATTCAGCTAAAATGAACACTGGTGGAAAGTTAATTAAGGGAAAACATGATGTTCAGTGGCCTTGAACTGTGAAGAGAAAGATCACTGAATGAGAAGCTACAGAGAATAATTTTGTTTCTCATCAAGTTCACAAGGGACAGTAAGCCACACGTTAAATATATTCCTTGAATTGGGAGCAATTTCAAGCCTGAAACTCTTCTTACTGGTTGCAAAGAGGCCCATGGCAGGATAAAGGTGTGCTTCCTGCTGCACCAGCCATCTGGGCTTGGAACATTTCCTTCTGTGTGTCTCTTAGTCATTTATTGTCCCACAAGCCGCAATGCAGCCCAGTCACCGCTTCTTTCCCACCCAGCAGCAAGCTGCACCTCTCCCTGCTGTTCATGCTCCTGGGGAAAGCTCATCTGCTTCCCCGAGGAAAAAAGGGTCTTCCTTATATCTTCTAAAGCAGAGTCACTCAGCACTGCTTGCAGTACCAGGGTTCACAGCCTGGCTTTTAGCTTAACCAGAACCTGGGCATTATTGTTGTTTTGTTTTCTAATTTGCTGTGTGAGTACAAGAAGCAACAAATACAAGCTTATATAATTAAGGCAAATTCTTGAAATAATTCAGATTACATTGTAACTGATGTTTCCATCACCAATATCCTGCAGAAGGATCCTCAGGTTTGCTTTGGCATTTTCAGAACCCCTGTAATATTGCTTACAATATACACTGTCGAGGGGCCTCCTCTGTTTATGGATTCTGGGATCCCGGGTTCTGGCCCATGAGGTACAAATCACATATTTTGAAGCCTTCTGTAGGAAAAGCAGGTGTCCACAACTTAAGAAAGCGAGGAAGACTGGGGGAGATGCATTCCACAGACAGGGTGGCACTAGTCCCATTTCCATCCTCCTTGTTGGTTAAACTGGAAAATACAATTATTTTTTTTAAACAGATTACAACCATAGGTAATTTACACAAATACCTTCAATTTCTGCATTAAGCCTAAAAATCCACTGTGGCCTTNAGGAAAGAAAAAAGCTCAAACTCAAGACACATCCTGTACCATGACTGCACATGCCTACCGAAAATGCTCCACGTCACTCTGCTGCAGAAGCTGCTTCTCCAGGGCTTGCTTTTGCTTTTCCTATGACGAGAAATAGCAAATAACAAATCAGGAAACAAAACCTCTACCCACTCCTGAAGCCCCCTGCATTCAGTGGAAACCAGTAAAAGGCTGTTATTCTTCAGCATTTTTACAGTAATCTATTAAGCTATTCCCAGATTGCTTGAACCAAGAATAGCCAGAGAATGTCAAGTCCTCCAGTACATGGCTGTACCCTTCATTTCTCTGGGAGATACATATCTAGGCAAGTGAACAGGCCTCAACCACTACATCAAATGTTCAGATCAATAAATGTTACGTCCAAGAGGTAGATAATTTCCCCCCTGCTGTGTTCAGAAACAGGCAATATTCTCCAGCCCAGCTCCTCTGCTACTTCCCATCGCATACGCCAGTCACCCTTGTTTTTGTTAATTCTGTCTTCGTCCAGGGTTTTGACCTCTGATTGACTTTGAAGTTTACATACGAGGAAAAACAGTCAGGCAGCTGCTAAAACAAGCGAGGAGAGATCAAACGGTTCCAAAAGAATTAAAAACAAACAACTTTTATCTTTTTCTTTTGTGTTTACCAATACATTAACAGATCCAGATAGATGAAGAGATACACAAATGCACATACATATATTTAAATGACAACATAAAATAATGACATTGAAAGAGCATTGTTTAGATTAGCGCAGCCGAACATTGAAGGACAAGGAAATTAGGAAAATTAGGAAATACCAGATTAAGATTGCTATGCTAATTTATTTCTGCCACTGGGTGTGATTATCCTGTGTTGTACGGAATGAGGCATGCATCCTGTGGGAAAGTCTAAAATATGACTGTGTCATGGAAGGGTTTGTAAGAAAACATATGTGCATGGGGAGGGACAGAAAAAGATTACCCGGAGAGCCTTAAATCTGCTCTTTTCTAATGCATCAGGAACTGACACTGCAGCTTCAATGACACTATTTAATGACTGGGGCAGAGGGAATCAGTTATCCTAGCTTGTTTTTTATGGAGAAAAAGCTAGGGAAAGGTAGCTCCCTGCAACATGTATAGAGAAGCAGAGATCCTTGCCATTTATTCAGCAGCACAAGCAGCCATTGCAGACGTTTATTTCATCAGCTTTGGAGTGGAGATACGATGTCAGGTGGAGTTATTTGGCCCAGATCCTGGAGCTTGAAGACCGATTAGCAGAAATCAGGTTTTGTTTCCTCTACCCTCTGAAACCTTCCTAACCCTCTTCTCTATTAAATCCAGTCCAGAAATTTCATTCTGCTTTTGCTTATAACAGTTTCTCCTAATGCTTCATCGCCTATTACTATTTTAGTGTCAGTGAGAACTCGGGTCTCTAAAGTAGTGATGTTGTCCACTTACTATATTGGCAGACTGCCCTGACCTTTGCTGGAGACACGAAAAAGAGAAAAGCAAGTTGCCTTTTTTTTTTTTTTTTATTCAATAAGATTTGCCTGGCCTGCTTAATCTGAACTCTAACGTGCTCTGTAGCTTGGGACAGAGGCAAACCTGTCTGTGCGCTCTCCTGCCTCTTGATACTGCTTATACAGTTAAGATAATTTCCACAGTCAGCTAATTCAAATCTGCTTGCTTAAATAGCGCTAAATTATAGGATGCATGTCCTAGAAAGTGTCAACTCTCTGCCACAGATGAGACATTGTCTCTCAAATATGCCATAATAAACTATAAAAAGGGGCAGTTTGGATAAATGCAACTTCATTTTCCTGTGGTTTATTTTGCTAATGCTGAATTTCACAGACTGTTAAGATAGGCTTTGTAAAGCAGAGTATCACTATAATCAGAAGTAGAATATCTTTTCAGTATTAGCTTCACAGCTGAAGAACTTTGTGCACAGCTATCTTCTCCATCTATCCCTTGGGCACAAAAGCAGCGAAAGAATTCTTAAAGAAGGGGAGGAAATTGCGTTGGTCAAGATCAAATCAGTCAATAACTGTCCACCAGATACCACTGCAGGAGACTCACCAAGATGTTAATTGTCCTGAGGACTGGAGTTTGATGCTTAACAAACATCTCCTCAGTTTCGTTGTGGAATTAAAGTTATGAGAGCTGCAAAGACTGCTTGTCTTAGTTGGATGTGCAATAGTGAATGGTGTTGCGAGAAAACCTGATCTGAACTGAAAATCTCTGCCTGCAAACAGTAGCTGTTGGTAGGGTCCCTGCAGAGATGGGAAGTGTAACTCCAGAGCTTCAGTATGTGGAGTCAGTACAAGGCTCCAAGGGGAATTTGGTGGCTTGAAATTAACTCAGACTCTGGAGGAGCATGTAATTTTGTACAGCTCTTTCCACTTTTGAAAACATCAGGTTGTATCCGAGAGATGGTCTCACGTAGCACAGTGAAGTCATCCTTGTCTGTAACAGCTCAAAGCTGCATTTCACGGTCTTTGCATGGAAGTCTGCAGGTTGCAAACCTTGCATCTTGCAAGATGTCATTTGTCACCTCCCATCTCCAGATGCAAGGGCCAACAAACGGAGAGGCTACTTTGTTTACTGTTCTCTGAAGCAACAAGGTCAGTCAAAAGTCCATTAAAAAGACTTACGGTGAATAAAATATTCCTAAGAACAGAAGACTCTTATAATTTGACTTCTGCTAAGCAAACCCGCTATTCATCACCTCCGTGCTGAGCAGTGTACACAATGAGAAGAAATATTTCTCCATATAGGACAGAAAATGTTCTCATTTTGATAGCTAGGATCTCATCCCAGATATTAAGAAAAATCTGTCCACACTAATTGTTATCTGCATAGATCTGCTGCTCGTGGAAGGAGCAATGGCCTCCCACCAGCCAAGTAATTGTTGTCCAGTTGTTGAATGATATGGGCTCTATCTGATATTTGCCCCTTCCACCAGACTGAGAAGAATCCTTTTAAACATATGTTAAAACAACTGATTTGTTGTAGTTGTTACTGTGTAAATTGTACACGTGGGCTTGGATTCTGCTTTTGGCTGGAGAAGGTTTAACTGCAGAAGGAATACTTGGAATTACCCAACGGCTGTCACACAGATGCTGGATGAAGCACGTAGGTGATCAGCACTTCCCATGGGCACCAGTATAAAGTCAAATTCCTTTCCCGTGATAATCTTAATTTCCTACCAGTGTTATTCTGAAGCAAAATTTGGTACTTAATGTTCATCCACAGCCTGTATCCATGATTGTTTCTGTTTACTTTCTGTATAAAACCCCACAGAAAATAATATCCAGAATGAGATTAATTACTTTCCTTGCTGAAGATACCATTATCTTTGCTGTGATATTCATAGACAGAGAAAGCTCTTGGAAACACACGTAAGATCAAATAACAATAAATAATGTTGAGAAAAAATAAAGATATCAAACCAGATGAATTACTGAACTGCAATGGTCAAAAGCTGAATCTTCCTCAGGAATACATCCAGATGCCTAAAACCAGCGTGCACTCAAAGTTCTGTTCACCTGTATCGATGATGAGAAGTTACAGTCATGTCACGGCCACTCTATAATCACTATTGGTTACTGAAATCCATATGTAACTCCAAAGGATGCCATCCAGCAATCTCAGTTGATCAAACTGTTACTCATTTTCCTCCAAAGCAAGAGAACTTGGCAGCAGTCTGGAGCTCAACCTGGAGTAGGCTGGACGAGTTGTGAGGTGGGGAGAGCAGCTGATGATCCTGTTTTTGTTTCAACTGCTGCTTACGAGGAGGTTATTTATCCTGCTACACTTCACAGGCTGCTCCAGCTTGCCATAAGGCTTTTCTTTCTTTCTGCAGCACTCAAAAGAGGCAGGACTGTAAATTGTCTTCTCCGAACCATGTTAGCCTGCTGTATTTTGTGTAAGGGTACTCTGTAGTGAGCTTGGGGAGGCTCTATCAGGCAGGCGATGCTGCTGCGCCTGCCCTTTCCCTTCCTGCTCCTGCCTGCAGCACCCCTGGGGGAGCAGGAACCCAGGAGCAGCTTTACCCCTAGTGCCAGGGCAGCTCTCAGGGCTCCCCTGCGAGAAAAGCAGGGAGGAAAACTCCACTCACCTGCCCTCCAGGGGATGCACAGCCAGTGGAAAGGGTGACCGGAGAGGAACCTACACAGTGGGGAGGCCATTCCTCTAAGAGAAAAATCTCCTTCGATGCTTGGAAACGTTTTGTTTCTGACTGCCAGGGAAATACTGACATTTATCTTTGGTACTGGTGCCAAGTAACATGCTAGCTTCCTCATGCTGAGAAGCTTTCTGGCTTGGAGAAAGAAGAAAAAGACAGCAGGTAGGCCATGAGGCTCCTTGCTGCCTTCTGTTTTGCCCACCTCTGGGCTGCTGCCTTTCTCCTGACTCTGCAGTTCATGTGGGAGGGGGAAGAAGTGACTGTAGCGGCAAAGCACAGCAATGCACAACAGAAACTAGAAACAATAACCTGAATATTGGGGCATGGTGACCAGCAACTCTGCCAGGAGCTGGGGATAATCGCTGGGGCACGGTAACCCACACTAACAGCTGGGAGAGCTACTTGATGTGCTCCCAGGTTTGCTGGCCTGTCCTCTCACAACTTCCCAGGGAAAGGTGTGGAGCTGCTGCTCGCTGTCAGCCCCGCCATGCACCTCAAAACAGTTTCTCCCTGCACTGAGTACTTGCCTCTGGGAGGTGAAGAGTTTTGGTTTGCATAAATAGTTCATATTTTATGATTATAACTCACTCAAGCATAAAGTGCATTGATTATTTAGTTTGCTACTGTAAAGTGTGATGTAGTTTATGTAAATACAGTTGATTCTCTAACTCCAAGTTGGACTGCTGGCTTTGCTTTCCTAGGGAGGAAGAACCCTTGTTTTGGGAAAGTATATATCCAACCTCAGAGCAATTGCCAGAGGTTCAAGACCCAAATGCTGCCTGCATGTGCTGTACAAAGTGGGGGAAAGGCCATTGGTGATGATTCCCTCGGGCTGAACTGAGGATGAGCAACAAAATCTGTGGAACACAGCCTGCAAAGGGGTGAATTTGTCGGCTCTCTCGTCCTGGTCTCCTCTTTGCTCTCAGTTACAGAAGGTGTTGGCTTGGGTCAGTTTGTATGTAGACATGTTTTTTCTGAAGGGAGCTTAGCCTGGGACACCGGGCTAGCTAGGAACAACTGCTGAGCAAGAACATCCACCACTTCAGTTTGAGCAAAATACTGTTTACCCCTTTCTCACGCATCTGCCTCTCCCATTTACCTGTTTCTTACTGGAGGCGACGGCTGCCTGAGGCATGGGAATACCAGCAGATCCTGTAGCTCTTATGGCTGTTGGATCAGGAAGGGCACACCAAGCCTCACAGAGCTGCCACTGCGCTCCCAAGACCCTTGGAAATCTGTTGTCTTTGCTACATGGTCATCTTACCATGCCCAGAGCACCCCTACACAAAGCCCCTTGGGCAGAGGGAGATGCCACTGTACAGCCTGACCTTCATACACATACCCCACCCTGCCTAGGGCACTCTCTCATTTGCTTCCAGTTGCTGTTGCACAGCATGCTTACGCACAGCTGGAGATGATCCCCTCCTTCCCACCACCACGTCACTGCTCTGAGAAATGAGCAGAGCAGCCCCACAAATACCTGTAGCAGAAGGTCACTAAATGTCAATTCTGGTCCCAGGTCTCAGCACAAGTTTCTATCATTCATGGGAAAGCAGAGAAGAAAGAGGCTCAGTAACTAGACCTGGCACTTAGACTTCTCTTTCTCTGGGGTCTGGCCCCCTCCCGCTTGCCCACAGCTCTTTTTCAGTCTTGCTTGTCTTTGCAGAGGACACGGGGAGGCTTGGTTCAACTAGTTCTGCTTATGCTAGGTGAAGTGGCTTGGGATCTGGTTCACCAGCACCAGTTTCTGCTTATCTGCAAGGTTCTTTACTCATCACAGATACCACCATCCATGCCGAAACCCCAGGCCCTCACGGAGGACCATGAGGGAAAGTACAGCTTGCCACCAGCCAGTCCAGATTCCTCAGTGAGACACCTGATGCCAGCAAGAGCAGGAGAGCTCAGGAAGGGGAGCCCAGCTAAGCAGCCCTGGCACAGCACTCATGTGACCTGCATGCACAAAGGATCTCAACTCCCCATGCTTGTGTTTTTGAGTCCTCCCCATGTTAAATCTGACATAAAAGGTTTGCAGGAGCTGACTCTGCCAGCTTCAGAGAGAATGCGGTGGATTCAACCCACCCAGCACTGGAGCTGTTGGGCACTGGCAGCTGCTGTTGGGCACTGCCTTTCCAATCAGGAGCCAGATGCTTTTGTCCATGGACTTGTGCCTTAACGTGACACTAGAGCCAACATGCTGAGGGTTGTTTCTACTGCAAGAAGTTTGTGGTGGACCCACTTTTCCCCTGAGTTAGTTACAGCTCTCAACTCTGTTTCCTCGAATGCAGCAGAAGCCAAACAGCAGAAAGCAATTCCTTTGCTGTCCCCAGCAGCTCCTGCTGTCCAGAGCTCATCTGAAGAGGCTCTTCATTTCATTTTTCCTCAGAGGCACACTCCCCATTTTCCTCCCAGACCACAGGATCCAGTATTCCCTTGTTGCTTCATTTCTCAGATTCTCCCATCTTTTCCACTTTTCTTTCATATATTTCCAGCATGCACTGAACACTGGCCATAGTAGCTTCTCTCACACATCTTGGATGTCTGATCTGCTACAGGCATTGACTTGCTCCTGTGTTTGGGATGGAGATTGCTACTGATTTTATGGTCTGGCTACAGAGAGATCCCTTTTCATGGAACTATCTTAAATAAGGGACAGCAGTTAGTCAAATATATAGCCGTTTAAAGTATAAAATACCCAAGTTCTTTGAAGACTGCTCACCCAAAGTTAAAAGAAACTTTTTACTTTGATCCCCCTGTTCCATTTCACGTATAGTGATGACAATCTTTCACTTCACTTGTAGAGAGATAAAGAAATTTATTTACATGTGAAACTTTCAGATATTGTAATAGTGAGGAGCATAGAAGAGCCTAGGGAGAAGCTAATACTTTGTCCTTTGAAAGTGGGGCTTAGGTCAGGGGAAATTCGGATGCAGAAAAACTCAGTCCTACCACAACTTTTTCTTTCTTTTCCTGCCAAACCTTCAGCCCACCTCCTGATATTGTGGGACACGGGGGAACAACTCGGGTAGGAGCGATTGCGTTGCCTCCACCCCAGTGCAGCAGCAGAGATCCCCTATTCACCAGGGAGAATCTACTGTGGGAATCTCCAGTCGGTTTAAGTTCATGCTTTGCTTATGCGTGCATAAGCAGAGCAAACTTGGCAGGCTGAAGAGCCTGTCCCTTAGGAATATTGACAGATGAATGTAAACTCAATTACCTTGCTTTTTCATTCCAGTCGGGTTACTTGCGCTGTGCACTAAGTGCATCAGCATCTGGAGTCACTTTGAACAACAGGAGAAAGCATTTTCCGGTGTCAGAAGCAGAATTTTGTACAGTATTTATAACTTGCAAAGAGTCAGGGGTTTGGCTGTGCTTTGTTTCCCACCATCCGGAAACAAACAAACAAACCAAAACCTATCTAGAAGGTTCATCACCTTCAAGGATTAGGGGTTTTTTGGGTATAGCTAAATGGCTGGTAGCTGTTTTGCCTATGAGCCTGCGAAACTGAAAGATGTAAAACCAGCTCCTGAATTTTCCTTACCTTTCTCACCACCATCTTCACTATCCATTAACCCGGCTCATTACTGAAAGCTGAAAACACAAAAGAAGTAAACATTAGTTAACGAGGTTTGCACCTGGGGGTGGTAAACAAAGCTGCTCTCCATGCCTGTGAGCTCTTGAAGGGAAACTTGCTGCTGTAGGAAAGCAAATCTTAGCACAGAAAGGACAGGTCTGCCTGGGGTAGGGTTATATGTGCAGAGAATGGGAAGAATATTTTCATTTTTCTGATTTTATATTAGATAGAGGATGATGAGGAACAAAATCTTTCCTAAATTTGTCCCTCCAATTAGAAAACACATATTTGCCTTGTCTTTGTTTTCATTGTAGCTAGAAGCAGAAATTGATGCTAATCTGATTCCTTACTCCTCTGTAGTTTGGGACATTTCAAATCCATATTTTTCATTCTGGGGTTTTGTCTCAAACGGAGAGAATTGAGACTTTGTCTTGGACTTAAAGAATCAAGACTTTGTCTGAAATGCTATAGTATGGCGCATGCTGAACAGAACAAGTCTTTGTGTACCATTGTTATCAAAACATTATAGCACCAGGAAACAGCTAGACACGGACTTTCCTTTCTAGTTAACTGCTACTATAGATCTGTTAAAGTTCAACTCATTTTACTTTTAAATCCTATTGCCGTAGCTGAATGCTTCGAGAAAGAAAGAAACAGCCTGTGAGACAGTTCTTTACAAAATAGCAATGCACAAATAAAACAAGCATGTTTTCACCTTACCGTTTCCTTCTTTCAATCCTCACACTTTTCTGAACGGGACTTTCACTCCTGTGCCCTGTGACCTCTCTCCTGCCTGCCCAGTGCAGCATCACCAGCGAGCAGGGCAGGAGTCCCCCTGGGCTGGGCATCAGGGCCCCTTCGAGCATCGGTGGCCAGAGCCAGGCTCCATCCCGGTATTGAAGATGCTGCTGTGAGTTGTTCAGTGGAAGAAACACGCTGCATGCTTTGATTTCCATGGCAGAGTCTGCTCTCTTTTTCAGTGCTTTCTCTTGTGCAGGGCTACGGTCTGAAAGAAAAGCAAACTGTAAAGGCAGA
Organism: Thinocorus orbignyianus; assembly: GCA_013400375.1. Lineage (NCBI taxonomy): Eukaryota > Metazoa > Chordata > Aves > Ciconiiformes > Thinocoridae > Thinocorus > Thinocorus orbignyianus. The sequence goes on along the minus strand of VXBW01000688.1, from coordinate 819,554 downwards.
GCTCCCTAAGCATACACTCAGGGATGGATTTTCTTCTTCTCTTCTGCTGGTGCTCAAATCAGGGTGAGGATTAACTCCACTGAAGACAATGGGGCCAAACCAACACAAGTCAAAGGAGAGTCAAGCTGCAGCTCTAAGAAACATCTGTTCCCATTACTTCCCAGACTTTTATTGCTGCAAATATACAAATCTTTGTATTAACGGACTTCAAAGATCATAAAGCCCTAATTGTGTATGCAGCCCACTAGTAACGCAGTGTGCTGCTGATGCATAAAACACGCATAGATAGTACACAAATACACTCTGCCTGGGCTTAAATTTAGCTTCAACCACACAAAAGATATCTTTATGACTAAGAATGATGGGAAGAAAGATCTCATTCCAGACCAGATGAACAACTCATTTTTTCACTGATCCTGGATTTGGCTGACCTGACTTAAATGTGACCTAAGACATTTCTTAGTGCTTTGGAAATTGCATCAACATACTTGGGTTGGAGATGCCACAGTCAGGAAAAAAAAAACAGGGATTCTATTTTTAAAATTCTGCTGTTCCTTTTTAAAATAGATCAGTGAAGCATAACTTTTCCTATAGCTGTAATTTTTCAGGCTAAGCAAACTCCAGTAATTTCAAAGGCAGTGGGAACAAGGGGTCACTTGGGGCCAGACAGAAAAAAAATTAACTCTTTGCTCTTTTCCAGTAAAAGCTGTTGTCATGTTATTATTGATGAAAAGAGTCAGCTTATAAATGAAAAGGTAAGCTTTTCCTTGCAAGAAAGAGCAAAATTAAAATATGTAGCAGTCACAGTCTCAGAGGTGAACAAGAATGTTAGTGAGGGAAGAGAAACACCATGAGAAATTTGGCTATGCCCATCACTAGTGCAGGACTAGATTTTGCTCCATGACGACTGTCCCTAGAGAGCTGGTGTCAACAGGAGACTGCCAGGAGCCACAGACACCTTTCTGCAGCAGGAGGCTACGAGCCACACAGTGGCTTTTCCTGACATTTCCATCGGTGCTGAGACCTACAGAGCCTTTCCCTAATAACATATAGCTGAAAGTCTTCAGATTCAAGGGGAAGAAAGCCCTGTTCCAGCAGCGTGACCCCCTTGAATATTTAACACAAGTAAAACAGATCCTTGTTTCATGACTGTTTTGTATCCGAGAGTTAAACCTGCTTCACATAACTCATAACGTTTTATGCGTTACTGTGTTGGGTGATTTTTAGATCATACATTTTATACCAATGTCCATATGGTCACATGCTGAAACACTGGAAAACCCAAGCATAGGTGAGCAGGCTGTCCTTGCCATTAGGATGTGTTTAGCTGAAGGATGGAGTCTTAGCCTGAATTTACACCTTTGAGGACTCGCCATCCTCCGACAGGTAAAGTTCCTTGGAGTAAAACTCTGTCCTGGCTTGACCTGTCAGCTCTAGCTTGGGTCTGCTGATTTCAACTAGGATTCAGTTCACATCTGTGTAAAAGTTATTGGCCATCCTCCCGGCAAGTCGTAGGGTGGATTAATTTCTTTCAATACTTTTTGAGTATGGGAATGGCATTAAAAAAACCCCAAAGAAATCCCAAGTGGCTTCCAACTGGGTGAAGTAATGATAGTTTGGAACTGGAAAGTCTTGCCCTCTGCAGCTTTAGAGCCAAACTGGGCAAGGTGGGATAGACATTCAGGCTTTGAAAACACCAGTTATCTTCTGTTTGTTTGTATCTACATTTACATTGGGATAAACAGCTCTCAGCAGAAGAAAATGCAATTTAAGTATTTCAGCCAAAGGACAGCAATTATAGCAATAAGGCACTCCTTTTCCCACCTTCAAAGCATTTGCTAGTATCAACAGTGGACCTGAGACCAAGTCCTTGGGGCTTAAATGTCTTCCATCTGAGCCAACCTGACACTTGAGAGATCTGTTACTTGGATTAGATGCTGTGAAATGTTACAAACATTTTCTAGTTAGAGCAGTTTTGTCCCACTGATTACAGAGCAGAAGTTACTTTGGTGCACTGCAATGACATTGCAGAGTCCTTCAGAAACGAGCTTCCTCATGCTGTAACTGCAGAGTGTGATCTTCAGTCTCAGGCCATCTGAATGGTTCCCTCTGAAACCCCCACAATTCCTTAGTTGCCAGAAAATTTGTTTCTTTATTAGATCACATAAATGATTAATGATATTTTAACTTATATAGCTCTGGGCATGCATTGTTTCTAAGAAAAAAAAAAAACAAACAAATGTAAAGATTTGAAGTTAGAAACCCTTGGTGATCTGGAAGCGCATACCAGGAAGGAATACCCTGTAGCAACAACTTGCAGTAGCTCCTCATGTTGGTCGTTGACAAAACAAGAGGGAGCCTTCTCCAGTGTTCCTGAATATTCCACGAATTGATCAGACGATGCAGAGCCCTTTAAGCAAAAATCTCTTTTCTTTATGAACAAGTGTCTACAGTGTGTGAACTATTATAACGAACAATTTGTAAAGGCTCAGTCAAATATAACTGTATTACATGGTATCCAAATGCTAAAGATAACTTCTAAAAAAGAACAGTGTATTTGATTTATGCAGTGCTGTTTGATTAATGCTGTAATATATTTTGATCCTCAGAAGGGTCTAAGGTGCATAAAGAACATTTTTTCACCTTCCCATCTCAGTAGAGATAAAATAGTTTACAGCAGTGACAGTCAGTGCAGAGAACTACGAGATAAGACAGTTAATAGCGTTTCATTCTGGTTTTGCCTCTTTGGCAGAGCTGCAGCAAGTAATTCCACTGGGTTTGATTCAGTTTTTCTGCCAGCGATATTTGAGCACTTTTGTAAAACATTGTAAAATCTGTGGTTGAAAAGTGCAAAATAAAGGTTAATTGTTTGTTTTCTGGCTGTTACCGGAAAAGCTCTCCTGCGAAAGGGAAAAGTAAGTAGTGTCTTCATTCTTTTCAAGCCTTTCGAAATGTTCCTTTTTGGATCTTGCTTCTAAAATAGGATTGTAAATATTGCGCCATAATTACATTTGTGAATGACCCTAATTGGTGCGATCAGTAGCTCAGTGCAGACTGCTGCTCACATTCACAGACTGCAGCCAGACCCTACGAGCAACACTCCCCTGAAAATCTACTCACCTCAGGCAACAGCTATTTTCAGTTGTATAAGCTAAATAGCGCCAGACCACCAGTCAGATGAGAAATATGCAAAGATATTTTAAGGATATTTTAAGGGGCTGCGATTTGAGGACACAGTAAATTTGGCTTTAGGACTTCTAGTATTGAATCTGAAGTTTGCAGTCACATACTGTAAAACATTTTGGTAAAAAAAATGATTTCAGCTGAATTCTGTTTGAAACAATGTTGACTTTGTGCAGGTGGACCTTCAGCTTGTACTGATACTGCCAGAACAAGTTTCATCAGCCAGTTTTTGACTTCTTGTGATTTTTTCGTCTCCAGGTTGTTGCTGGTCACTAGTGTCCTTCAAGTGGAGATTCAAGTCAGAGCATCTTTAATCTCTGTATCGCAGCCGTTCCCAGCTGCCAGCCTCACTTTGCCTCAGATACTTTGCATGCTCTGCTTTTGACCTCTTCTTTTGCATCCCCCCTTTGCCTCCATCCTCACATGCTGAAGATGATGAAGCAACGTGAGACAGCCACAGAGCCAGAGCTGGGTTCCTATCAACAGAGGGGCACCCTATGGGTCACGTGCACCCTTTGTATTTCCCTGGCCCCGTCTGCCAAAATCCAGCCTGGACCCAGATGAGGAGCTGGACATGTGTTGGCAGTGCACACCATGATGGAGTTTACAATACCATTTCCATGTGGATATCACAGGGTGGACACCAAAGACTGGAGTGGTGAAGGGGCAAAGCTTTGCAGTGGGGCTACAAGAAATGGAGTGACAGAAAGGGGTGGCTTGATGCAGTAACGTGCTGCTGGTTCCTGAGGAGACCGGCTTATCAAAGTGGATACACTGGTAATTTGAGGGCAAACTTTCCTTGGAGATGCAGCCACAGTGGAGAAAGGCAGATAGGCAGCGCCTTCTCTGTCCTTGGGTGTTGCTTAGAGGACTTCAACATTAAAAAATAAATCAATCTGTCCCTGGCCCAGGTAAAGAAGCTGGTTTAAGAGCTCTTTTCTACTTTCTTTTGTTTGTTTGTTTGTTTTCTTTCTTTTGTGGGGCTCTCCAGTTTTCTGGGCACATTTCCAGAGGTTGCGTGCTTTGCCAAGTGGCAGCCTTGCGTTCCTGGGCAGCAACATCCTGGTTCCACCCCATCCTGAACGGGGTGTGCTCGCACACCCGCCTGTGCTGTCAAGCAGACTTTATTTCAGCCAGACGTTTGGTGGAGAGAAGTTAGGCTAAACCTACATTTCTCCCCCGAGCTGACCTTAGTTAGTGTATGGGCAGCTACAAAATGAGCTGTACCTTGACACAGGGGTCCTGTGCCCTTTGGAGAGATGCTCCTCAGACGTGCCTGTCCTTTTCCACGCTGAGGTTCACAGCATCTCCTCAGGCAGCCCATGCTGCTATCTTGTGGCTTGGCTCAACTCACACGGCGAGGGACTTCAACCCATCAGAAAACGATGCGCATCGCTGCCACATTCTCCATCCTCGCCCCACAGGTATTTACTGTCACCAGGGCTGGCCCGGACAGGGATGGAAAAAACCAACCTAGCGATGCAAAGGGTCTAGATAGAAAGGAAAAGGATTCCCTTAACTGCGTGGCAGAGAAATGAACCGCTTAAGCTTCGAGGCAGGGGCCACCAGGCGGCACTGCGGCAGCGCTCCCCAGGGCTGCGGTGACCGGCAGAGCTGTCACACCTCCGGAGGCTTCTTTGCTTCGTTTTGTTTCCTTGCGAGGCATTGGTGCTTGTGGGGAGCTGTGGAAATCTATTAAGAAAACCCATATTATATATTAAATAATAATAATAATAATGTCTGACTTCCATCCGCAAGCATCGCCAAGGACGTCACCCTCCTTCAAGAGAATTTTTGTTAAGAGTCCCGTTTTTGACTCAAATTTGTCTGGGATTTTCTGCTTATGCACAGTATAAGATGAACAAAGGGTGGCAGCGGGCTTACTTTAGGGATTTCAATAAATACTCCAATTTTGTATTTGGGGGGGGTGGGGAGAAGCACTCGGTGCCTTAAAAATTTGTAAACAACAGCTGTGATACCAGACGCCTTAAAATCAGAAAGTATGTATTGTTAGCATCCCAGAGATTTCAAAGAGCTGACAAACACTTTTAGCCACTAAAACTCACTTTCAGAAGAAGCGGAAGTCCAGGGATCTCCAGGGAGTGGGAAGGAAGTTCACACCAGAAGAGTATTTTGAAAAATGGACAGAAAAACCTTGGTAATTCATGCTGGGAACTTCCATCCAGCCTGTAGCCTGGATTCTTCTGGCTATGGGCCTGATGGAATTCCATAGCCTGAAATGTGTGCTGCCCTAAATGACTGTGTTAATAAATACCAAAATAAAAGGAAGCGGGTTATTTATGCCAACTGATATGGATTCACAGAAAGCAGATTTTGCTGAGATAATCTGGTATGCTTTTCAGAAGAGTAAGAGCTTTATTCATAAAGACAGATAAGAAGACGGCTATAAAGCATGAGGGTTTGGTTTTGTATGAAGTTACTGCAGATTAATATGCCAGATGGTTCAAACTCCAGTAGTTAACTCCCTTTTTAGTCTTCATGAATCACTTGCTCAGTAAGGGTGTTACTAGTGGAGCTCCACCTGGAGTGTCTCTTAGCCATTTTCCATCCTGATCTGTGATACAGAAGAAAACATAAACTCATTGCATTGCAACAGAGGTGAAGACCAGAGGAGGAGAAACAGAAATAGGTCACTGGTGTAACCAGCTGGTAAACAGAAAGCAAGCGTGTAATATATTGCTTGCTCACAGGTAAACATGAAGCTATAGATCTAAGAGTAGAGAATGAAAACCACATTAGTAAGATGGGAAACTATTCTTTGAAGCAGTGACTCTAGAAAAGACTCAGAAAAGAGGGGCACAGCAGCTGAACAGGAAGGAGTAGCAGAATCTTTAGAGGTACAGGTAGGGGTCTTGAGTGGGGCTAATGAAGTTATGGTATTTTGGGATTTGGCACTCATTTTGCCACTAAGCTGAAATGCTGGGTCCTAGGCTCAGGTCAGGAAGGATGTTGACATGTCACTGGGGAAAGAAGTTGGGTGTTATTTTGCTGTGTTAGATCCAGATCCAATGAGGGATGCTCCAGTGACTTCAGTTACAGACAAGAAAACGGGTCTAACATAGCGACCAGAATGACCAAATTTGTGAAAGCAGATCATTTTATATCTGAAAGACTGATTTCTGATAGCTATCAGGAATTACTTTCCTGAAACTAAAACCACTCAATATAACTGAATCTTTCTCATAGATGGAAGTAAGTACCTTTAAGGATGATATTTGCACGCTTGTCCCCTGTGAATGGGGACAAAATTATGTTCCCCAGCACAGTTACCTTAAACGTGGAGAACTTTATACATTTCTGAGGATAAATGTGAGACCATTTCTTTTGCTGGACTTTTGAAAATACCAGACTAAATGACTTGATGGAGTTTCCCACATCCAGGGGACAGAATTTATTTTGTCCTTCTGGCACTTCTTGAAAAGGAGGTGCAGAAAGGAAGGGTTTAGCATGTACATGAGTTCTGTGATCAGCTCGCGATGCTGGTTATATTACCTTCCATTAATTTGGAGCTCTTGCTTAGTTTGCTACAGGGGCTCAATTCAAGCATCTTGGAAACAAAATCTGGCAAGAACAAGAATTCACGCTTTTTCCAAGGTTTTCTTCAACTTCAAGCACCCCTCCCTCCATCCTCATATTTTGCTGCTGGATTGCTTTGCTGCAGAGCTAACATCAACACTTGCATGGGTCCCTGCATGTGGGTTTATGTGTGTGCAAGCCACCTGCATCTTCACATCTCACCACTGCATCACTTTTTTTTCATGTTAGCTACAGCAGCACAGCCGATATTACTGGAAAGTTAAAAGTATCTAAAAAAGCCCATTCATGTTTACTGAGCTGGTACACACTTACTTACTGCTGATTGAAAAAAGGGACTCCTGGAGAGCACCTGCTCCAGCTCCTGCTCAGAGTGGGGCTGAGTGTGGCGGTATCCTCTCCCTGTTATTCCCCTCCTTCCCCGCCAGGCTCCTGCTCAGGCCTTGGCCATCATAACATTGGTTGTGATAAGCTGCACCTGGACTTTGGGGGGTAGCTGGTAACAGCCAAAACACTGTCTGGAGTGGGGACCTAGATACTTTGTTCACATGAGAATATGACTATAGGTCCATTATCTTACTGTATAAATAGTGGACAGCCCAAGAGCCCTTTGAGCTCTCTGGTATGGCAGCAGGCTGCACGCCAGGATCTCCCCTTCTGCGAGGACACTCACTTCAGGTTCTACTCGAGGTTGAGAGATTCCTTACCACAACAGATTGTCAGTAAGTGACTAATAGCATGGTAAAACTTGGAAATCTCTGCTAAGTAATAGAAAGGATTGATTGTGCGTATATAATCCTTTAGACATAAACTGTTGACCAAATCTGGGATTAGGATTGGATCCAACCACACCTAGACTCCTCTCTGAGGGGTTTAGAAAGCAAGGGGGTCCTTTCTGAACCTCATGACTCAACGGGAGGGTCTCCCTGACAGCTTGTCTGACCCTGTCCTCTATGCAGTAAATACACAAGTGTACTTTGCCATCGAATCTTGTAAAATACTGTTACATTTACTACTAATTTTGTTGAATCTCTGTTTCACCTTAATAAATATTTCACTACTTCTCTCTTGTGAGTGAAGTCAATCACTCTGCCTGCGACACTGAGTTAGCACATGCTGCTCAGGATCTCTTCCAGTCAAGTTGTAAATATGCCCTAGGATGGAGATTCCTCAGTCCCTCTGGGCAACCAGTGCTTCAAAGGCTTTTTTTTTCCCTAATGCCATGGTGGAATTCCCCTCCTTGCTCCCCAGTAGGCAAGTGTCAACTGGTGTTTACAGGAGAAGGCAATATGCTTGATGACGATGTGATGAAGGACAAACTTCTTCGCAGGGAGGTGGCATTTACATTCTTCAGAGTGCTCTTGGTCTAACTTGTTGCTCAGCAACTCATCCCCAGTGAAACCAGATAAGATTTGAGTAACAACATTGTTGTCCCAGTCAGCAGGCAGTTAAACGACCAGGTAGCTGACCGAAGTGTTTGATAAAGTCAAAGTAGATTCTGTTTCGACCACTACTTTAACGATCACTGTGTTTACCCATCTCCATTTCATGCCCATCTTCTCATGACACTTTTAGTGACTTCTGGTTCCCTCTCTAGTAGCATCTCTTGAAGGATTTTAGAAACCACTCTTGGTATCTGTCTGCTTTCATCTCTGACTTCCCGACAGCTCTGGATTCCTTCCTCAAGTCTCCCACTCACAAGTGATGTGCTTTTCCTTCTACCCTCATCTTCATTTGGAAGTGAAAAGCTCAGTCTTGTGATTTTCAGTGATCACAGCAGATGTAGGAAGGACGCAAGCACCAAGAGTATAGATGTCTTGCAACACTAGAAGTTCCCACCACAGCTGGAGCCACCATTTGTAAGCCAACACACAGCACATATGGTGCTCCACAAAAAGTGTTACTCTCACATGGTCCCTTGAAGAGGTTCCTGCTGAGCCAGGCAGCAGTATGCCTCATTTTAATTTTGGGGTGCCAAAACCCAAGAGGAATCTTCTGACTTTCAACTACAAAATGTTACATAAAACTGAATTTACCTATGAGGAAAATCCTTCCTCAAGGGCTAAGGGGAAATAACACAACCAAATAAATAAAAAAAAGCAAGCAAAGGAGGGCAGAGACACCATATGTGTAGGATTACTGATACGAAAACACTACTGCTCTGGAAGCAGAAGTCCTGTTTATGTGGTCTAATATTTTATTTCAAGTTCATAGATTGCTAAGTATCATGAGCAAATGTATTAGAGACTTACCTGGCTTTTTATTACTTCAGATGAACAAAAACTTTTGCAAACAAACAAGAAAACTCAGAGGGATTTTGGTTTTTTGCATAACCTGGACCTACACTTTCTCTGGAGCTGCTGGGACACGGACCATTCTATACAATAAAAACACATAATAATGGAAATGAATAGAGAACAACTATTTTTATGTTAAAAACAACCGACAGCATTAATGACTCCAGTTTTTGTAGCCCTCGGGATTTTCTTCCCCTTTTTGGCTGACTGGGCAGCAGCTGTTTTTGGAACTGTTTCCAACCAGCAGCGCAGGCTTCCTTCCCTCCTGACAACAACCATAATCCCATCAGTCTCACTGGCCAGAAGGTTTGTAGGCACAGGGATATTGCGGCATTTAACTTGTTGGGTGGGTTTGGTTTTTTTCCCCCCCTTTTCTTTGAGAAACAAGAGGAACAGCTGAGAGACAAGTAGCTAAAATATTCTGTGTCTGCACACCTGCAGAGTGCAGGTTAAGGCAGCTCAATGCCAAGACCCTAGAAGCCATCCAAGAGAGGCGTGGCGGCTCTCAGACATGTTTCTGAAGCTCTGTGGGAAACCTTTGCTGTGGAAAAGCCAGCTTTCAGGTCACACCCCACAGCACACACCTACCTTTCTTTCTGTGCTTCAAGAGAACTGAGCCAAGCCATCTCTGCATTCACACACATCTGTAAATTCTTCTGGAGAAGATGGGGAATTTATAAATATGGGAGTAGACAGCTCTGTAGGCTCAGAGATTTGCCTCGGCAAGACCAAGAGAGTGATCTGCTGTTAACAGGATCTGAGCCCACTGAGACATAGGGAATGCTGGACCTCCTCCCCCTAACAGCTAAGCTTTTCATTAGGATAAAGTCTGGTTTACCATGATGTGTGTACCTGGTAAGAAAAATTGGGAAGGGAGTGACTGTTAGTCCTGGCAGCTACACAAGCCTGGGGAATTTACTGTAAGCTGCTTTAAGTGGGAATTTTGTCTGTGTAAAGGCAAGAGTGACAAAAGCAAGAATGGTTAGGGCTTGTGCAGTCTTATCCACCTCACCTCAAAAATATTTTCCACCTCTAAAACCCTCAATAGCTCAAACACATCTGTGACTTTCTGGCAAAAGAAAGTAACAAACTAAGATGAAAGTTTGATACCCTAGATAGATAAACTTCCAAAGATTCTAGGTAGTGAAAAACGTAAAGCAATTTTTAAAACACTAAAAATGCCCTGCAATACAAACATTACACAAAGGCCATGGGTACAGTTAGAGATCTGTTTTTCACCTTTAAAATGCCATATTTCCATGGCTTACCTCCAGTACGGATTCAGGGCCAATTTCTCTGCTATTGTTAACATTCTTGTTAGCTCATGAGCAGCACCTCTTATGAAGAGCAAATAACTATTTAATAAAAGGCAGTGAAAATAAAGTAGCAAGTGAACTCACTGCCATTCCTCAGTCGGGTTCAGAATAAATATTCCATCATCAGCCAGCACTGACTTATTCACTAATGAGATTCACTGTTCTTAGTGATAACAGCTACAGGAAACATCGCAAATTTGGAATGAAAAAACCCTTTACAATTGAGATGCACTCATCAAACTATATCAGTGCCATGAAAAAATAAAACCAAACACCTTCGTAAACTCTGAATTTAATTGCTTATATGACACTGCCAATTGTCCTTTTCCTCTGCAGACTAACAAGCCAGGGCACCCACAATGCCTGCGAGTGGTTCTGTCACGCATGTCAAATGGGGAACACTTACCCCTCATATCTACAGACCTCACGAGTGTTCATGCTTTTTAAAAACCCCTGGTAAGTGTGGGGTGATCACAAGGGGAGAGGCTGCATTCACCCAGAACTGGTGGTGTATATGTGTGCAGCCTAATCCAGGTCTCTACACTCCATCAAAAATCAATTTGGAGGAGAACAAGGGGAGAGGGGTTCTTTTTGAACGTGTTCATTTAAGAATGGCATGGAACTGCCTGCTGGAGCTGATGAGTTATTTTCACTGTCTATAAATAAATAAAGTTAGATTAGAGCTCAAATTTTAGACAGCTTATAGATAGGCGAGACTGCCTCCTCTGTAAGTAAACCCTATTTAAAAGGATTATTTCACTCTAGGCTATAAAATAGTTTGATTTGATTATATGTTTGGCAATGGAGACGTGTCATTTAGGGGTGATGGATCTAAGTTTCAGTGGTGTCTCTGAGGAGGCAACCCAGGGGATGGTGAAAGAGCCAGAGTATAACTACATGTTTTATAGAATCGTCAGTAGTATGCATACTTTTCATTTTGTTGAGGTTGCATTTCACATGATCTCGCACATTTAAACAGAAGGCAGTATTCCTTTTTATTACACCCAATTTTCACAGTTTCTAAGTAGCCATGGCAAAACTCCTTTTTTATAATATCTCTTGATGAACAAAAACTAACCTGTATCTAGATATCCGTGGGAGGAAACAAAAAAGCCCTCATATCTACAGACCTCACGAGTGTTCATGCTTTTTAAAAACATGTGGAAAATCTTTATAATCTAGTTAAAGTGAACAAATCCAACTGCAACCAGAAAACTCTTCTTGAATACTTTTAAGTGGTCAGTTACTATGTTTTTAATTTTCCTTTTAAAAATTATGGACTACTGATATCATTTTGTTGTAAGTAAAAAATCAGAATATGTCTTCCCATTGCAAGAGATCAAAATGCATTGTGCTAATTTCATGGTGTATAAAAATCAGGCTCAATTGTAAAAACTGAATTCACACTCGTTTCCATCAGCCACAGTCTAAAGCAGTACACAGACTAGTTATTAAAAAGGATTCCACTGAAAGATTCATGATTTTTGAAAATTATGAAATAAAAATTTATACAAGGGAAAAAAACCACCATAAAAACTATGTAGAGGCTTGGTTTTGACAAATAATAGCTTACAGACGTTTCCTGAATACAGAACTTACCTTTCCACAGTAGCTCTGACAGTACTAAAGAGGAGCAGTCCTTCTGCACTGCCTTATCTGAACTAAAACTGAACTTCAGAATTATTTATAAAATTGTAAAGAGAAACACCGTTACAGACTTTCTCATGCAGCACAGTTATACAGGTACCAAAAGTTCTTGCTGTTCAAAGAATACCTTTGATTTAGGTGGGGCAACGCATTTTCTCTTTTGCTGGCACAGAATCTGCTGTTAGGGGCATGCTCCTTCGCAAGGGAAATGGCATCCTACCGGGTCTTGCACGACAGCCAGGGTACAGTTGCCAACCTGTAAACAAGAGTTGACATTGCAATACAAAATATTTTATAAGAAGTTCTAAAAAACCCTGAGAATCTGGCTATAGTTTCTACAGGAAGGGTGACTGAGATTGTAGCAACCAGCTCCATGACTTTTCCAGAACCATCTGTTTCTTTTTGTGAAATAATTATCTTGTAACAGTGGTCATTCTCGTAACTCCAAGCAAAATCAAGAAGGAATAGAAAGCATTTGTGTGCCACTGACTATGTGCTACTCTTTAATTACCTGGAAAGCCTGCTGATTAGTTGTTTAATTTCTATGGAGTGAGTAATGGAAAGATAAAGCAAATATGTTCTTGCTAGTTTTAAGAAACACTCTGTCTCTTTCACCTTACCGTCCATTTTTTTTTGGTAGGAGGTATGTTAAATATTAATGTTAAAAACACTGATGCCAAAATATGTATTTTAAGAACATTTCAGTAAAAGAAAAGATATTGGAAATCTTAGATATGATGACATTGGAATTACAGCAACGTCTAAGTATCAGATCTGAATTCAGGTCTTAGCTGTGCCCCCTGCCCTATGCAGAGTGTCTGCATTAAAAACATTTAATTTTACATATTTCAGCCCCCTGTCTCCATCACTGTTTCCTGCTTCATCCTACCCACCTATTTCATCCATTTAGAATAAATGTTTTTTTAGGGAATAGCTCTTAAGTATTTGAATAGTACTCATTTCATAGATGCCTAAATGTTAAATAGACCAAACACACCTTTACATTGTTACAGCCAGGGAAAGAATAACTCACACCACAATAATAAAGGGATGAATCATAATAGACCAGCGGTAATTCATGCAGAAAGATGAAAGTTATTTAGAGGGCTCATACCAGGATTAGCCACCAGGATGGTGGGATTTGCTTTAGCCTCAAGAAAGGAGGTCAAAGAAATGTTTGTGATCAGCTTTTAATAATGGCAAGACCAGGTCTGTGGAATTCAGACACTTCATTCAGGTAAAGCTTAAAATCAAAGGTTTCCTCAGCTGGATCAGACAAAATATTCATACTGATTTTTCTAGGATAGAAATTAGGGGATTTAGTATGTATAAAAGTGATAGTTCAGGAATAAAAAGAAATTAAAGTAGGGAGTTCCCTTGTGTGGGTCTTTGTTTATTTGCTTACATTTTTGAAACCTAATATCTGAGATTGGATACATCAATTATCAGTGAGTATTTAAATGTAACAGGCATGACAAATATAAATACAACTGCCACTTCAGAGAATGATCTAAGATGAACTGATGAACTTTACTTTCCGGAAACAAGGAGGAAATCTGTCGGGAAGTTTGCATTCACAGCTAGGAAAGGAGGAACTGTCAGTTCCTACTACCCACAGTATTTAGAACACTATAGCCAAAAGGATCTTCTTCCTATTGCTCTCAAAACCAGCAAATACGAAGAAAGTGAAGAGATACCTAAAGGCAGTGGGAGCCGCAAGGCTCAGGACTGAAGGATACTCTGTTCCACTGGGGGCCTACAAATCTTTGCACAAATGGCAGCGTCATGGTAGGTCCTTACACAGCCCTTCATACTTCCTATCAGAAGACAATATGTGCAGTGGTATCCTGCCTTCTGAATATGAAAATGGCCAAAACCCAACCCATGAATAACAATTTTCTTCTACATTGCATAGTCAGGGATCTGAAAATGCTGCTTGCTAAACCAGGTGCTTTTCTCATGCTGCTGTGTGTTGCCTCCGTACTAATTGACCTTGCCTCCCAAAGCGTGCCTCTAATTGCTGTGTGACTGCGTGTGTGCTGTCAATAATTCCTAACGATTGACTCCAATTTCTCACTGCTGTAAGTTGCACTTTCTTGTTCCCTCAAACGTTCTTTTGTTCTCGATGCCTGCATGCTCCCCAAACTGTGTGGTCTCTCTCTCCTTTATACCACTCCACCAGCTGCTTTGGCATTCTGCGTCTTCTATTTCAGATACATTTGTGTTGGGAATATCATGGCTTCAAACCATGAAAGACTTTTATGTACCCAAACGTTCTTGTTACAGATTTTATCCTGCCATCTGATGTGCAATATGGCCCACAGATGGTACAGATGAAAACACCCTACAAGCTGTAAATGTTGATAGTCAAAATAGAAAGCTAGAAGAAAACAAATAATGAATGTTTCTTCCTTTTTTTTTTTTAAAAAAAAAAGCAAAATAAATTTAAGTCCAAATAAGAAAACAGTTACTGCATTAATGCTACCAGAATAATTCTCACTCATTCAGTAGATACCTCTAAGTAAAATTAAACCATTTGAAATGTCAAGGGAAATCTACACAGCAATTACTGGTATCAATTTAGATATAACTAAGTAATTTAGATCACACGCCATAGCAGGTATTCTACAGGCACCCTGATATGCTTTCAAATCTCTCATGAACTTTTAAAAGCACTGATAAAGTCACTGTCTAAATCTGTCCAGGGTCACATGGCAACATAATCTCAAGGGACTGACACTGATATTGCTTAATTTCACTATATTTTGCAGAGTATCAGCAGCATAGTTGACACATGCAGCATACAGGTGGACATGTTAGAACGGCAGCCTAAACTCTTTTGCAGCTGCTACTTCCAAGATTCCAGAAAAATTTAGTGCAAAAATTAGAACAGACAAAGTGGCAAAACTTTAGGACTTGATCCTAAAGCCTGATCAGATTTGGCAAAGCCTTGTGAATTCTACTTCAGTCAAATTTTTAGTTATCTGTTGTTAAGGGTCAAATTATTAACAACTTTAGAAATACACAGATATCAAGTTAGGCTAATGGAGCCAGCACGTCTTCAGATAATCCACAGTTGAAGCCCAACTCCAAGCAATTCAAGTATGTGAATAGTCCTGTCAAACCAACTGATTTAGCTATTCATATAAACATTAACATCATCTCAGAATCAAAGTAGCCAATGAACAAACTAGTGGCAAAGCTTTATTTAGGAGGTACCTTGTTTTTGAGAACAACAGTGACATGAGAATATATGTAAGAAAGTTCTGGAGCTCATGGTACTAAGTACCAAAGTACTACAAAGAAGTGCCAAAGAAATTTATAGGAAACCAACTTGCTTTTGCATCTCCTACAAAGGGAAAAAAGCGTGTATCCATAAATACAAATTCATATGGATGCATAAAAGGCAGCCATGTATATATTTTGTTTCTATGTGTTGCATCATCTGAGATGGCTTGAAGATTCTGAAGTTTGCTATGAACGCTACGCCCCAGCCTTTGATCTCTAACCTATCTACACAGATACACAGACCCATTAGCACACTTCCAAATCCCATTCAATGAAATGAAATGCCAATCAGCATGTCATAAAAAAGCACTGCTCAAATTAAACTAAAACAGAACCAATAGTGAAAACCTCCTTAGAGGCAGGTTTTCTGCACACAGAAGAAGTGTGATTAATGCAGGGAAAGGCTAATTTTGATGAATGTTCAAAACCATCTATGTTATCAGTCAGACAGACCTGCATTTCTCATTTCTGGACAGAGCAGCATCACTGCAGTGCCACACCATTGCTGTGCCACACCATTGCTGTGCCACCCCTACTTTCTCAAGAGGTAGGGACAGTTTTTTCCCTCCCACTTGTGGATGGAAAGTCTCACTATCTGTGGCAATAAGAACACTCACGAGGCTGCTGAAACTTAATGTTTTGAACATGAAAAGGATGTGACAAAAGTACTGGGCATCTTTTTTCTCAATGTCACACAGCAGCAGGTTCCTGTCAAAGAAAAAAAATGTAACCACTTTCTTCTCAGCTGTTCAGGCAGAAACATAGGACATCGCATAAGACTGAGCCCTACAGTCCCGAGAAAATGCAAAGGTTTTCTGAAAGGCTCGAAGAAATAAGCCTTTTGAAAAGCGTAAAGTAAAATAGAGGAGATGATTCATCTGGTAGCTTAATCAAAGGTAAAAGGAAGCAAATACAAAATCATTTTTCAACAATGCAATGGATATTTTCCTCCAGAGCACCCTGCTGTATTTCTACTCTCCTTCCCATGCTCCCACCAACTCCAACCTCCATCTTTATACACACTCAGAATCCAGACCTGCTGCTTCCCCATGTGGACTCGGGCTCCATTTACAGCTTCCGATGTTCCATCTGTCCTGTTTCAGCTCCCTCCGATGCACTCACATCCTCTCATGTCCACCTGCCTTGCCTTCAGCCCTGCTCAGTTCAATCCCCGACACAAATTCGCGCACAACCTCCTTCTCCACTCCACCTCCAGCGCCCTCCCAGCATGCTAAGCCCCTTCAGCTTCTACTTTCCCACGCTTGGACTAGTTCCATTGCTAACTAAACCCAAAACAAGACATGAAGTGGCCCACCCAACCGTAAACTCTGCTCACACCCCTGAGCCACCCCACACCACAGGGCTGCCTCTGTCAGGGTGATGGAGATGACATTTCACCATCTTCTGATGGCACCTTCTGCCGCCCCTGGCTACCCAGCCAGGCTGGATTTCCAGACAATCCCAGGCACAAATACAGACTGGGCAGAGAATGGCTGGAGAGCTGCCCTGAGGAGAAGGACTTGGGAGTGCTCAAGGATGAGAAGCTCAACATGAGCCGGCAGTGCGAGCTGGCAGCCCAGAAAGCCAACCATATCCTGGGTTGCATCAAAAGAAGAGTGACCAGCAGGTCACGGGAGGTGATTCTCCCCCTCTGCTCTGCGCTTGTGAGACCCCACCTGGAGTCCTGTGTCCAGCTCTGGAGTCCTCAAAGCAGAAAGGACATGGAACTGTTGGAACAGGTCCAGCAGAGGGCCACAAAGATGCTCAGAGGGGTGAAGCACCTCTCCTACGAGGACAGGCTGAGGGAGCTGGGACTGTTCAGCCTGGAGAAGGGTCCAGGAAGACCTGATAGCAGCCTTGCAGTATCTGAAGGGAGCCTACAGGAGAGCTGGAGAGGGACTCTTTCGCAGGAAGTCTGGTGATAGGACAAGGGGTAACGGTTTTAAACTGGAAGAGAGGGGATTTGGATTAGACCTTAGGAAGAAATTCTTTCCTGTGAGGGTGGTGAGGCACTGGAACAGGTTGCCCAGAGAAGTTCTGGATGCCCCATCCCTGGAGGGGTTCAAGGCCAGGCTGGATGGGGCTTGGAGCAACCTGCTCTGGTGGGAGGTTCCCTGCCCATGGCAGGGGGGCTGGAACTTGATGATCTTTAAGGTCCCTTCCAACTCTGACCATTCCATGATTCCATGATTTCTGACAGGGCTTCGACGCCTCCCGGCTCCCCCCTCGGCTCCCCCCCCCGCTGGGCCTCAACCCTCCTCTACCCACGGACGGCAGCACCCAGCTCGCTGTCTCCTCACGGACCCTGGCCGCCATGTCGCCCTTCCCCACCGCTCCCTGCCCACCCGTGCCCCGTCCCCAACCCACCGCCTCGGTCCCCCTCACAACGCGGCCTTTCCCCAACCCCGCCGCCCTAGGGCCCAGCCCGGGAGGCAGCCCGTCTGTCCGTCCGTCCGCCCGTCCCTCGGCTCCGCCGCCCGGCGGGCACCCCCTCCCTCACCTGAGCCGGCCTCCCCTCACACCGCCCCCAGACCCCTCTCCCTCCCGCTGTCAGCGCTGGAGGGGC
>VXBW01000688.1:788833-801101 GCA_013400375.1 Thinocorus orbignyianus | reverse complement strand
TTGCTTTTTGGGAAGTGGAGGTGGCGGGGTAGGGGGCACACCCGGCTTCGCCGGAGCCGCGGCCGGGTCCCCGGGTGGGCTGGCAGCCCTGCGGGACGGCAGTGCTTGGTACCGGGTACCGGCCCGGCGCTGCCGCCGCTTCCCTGAAATCTCTCCCCAAACGTGGGAACTTTATTTAAGCCACAGGATTTCGGCTGACCCCCAGGGTGGGCCGCGGGCTGTTGGTTGTTGAGGCCCCTCAGCCCGCATCTGTATTCTGAAATTTCAGGATTACCGATGGTCAGGTGTGGTTAAAGCGTGGGGACTTAAGTCACCTGATAGAAAAATATTTCCCACGTCTGTTGCTTGTCAGTGTGTTTGCTTTAGTTCCCCTGAAGATGTGACCCTTTTTTACGCAATTTCCTTTGGCTTTCTTTGAATTGGTGACTCTTAAGTCTTTTCCACTGAATGATATTTTAAGCATTCTTGAAACAGTATTTAATAGTCTTCGTACTTCATTGATACCCTGTTACGAAGAGCTTTTAAAAAGATTGAAATCAAAGGCTGCAGAAGAAAAAGTGCCGTCTCTTATTTCTCGACTTCATTCATAACCGAAATTATATATATATATTTTAATTACAATTATTACTGTTGTTTAGAGCTGAGAGTGAAGTGAGTAGGTGCATGTTTCAGTTGTGGATTTAGTTCTACTTGTGACTCTGAGACGATGGTTAAAAGCTTTCTGCACTTTTAAATACTGTGATGCATGCTTAAGTTTGGGTTTTGTTTTGTTATCCCCTCAAAGATAAACAGGAACGGATCTTCTGTTGATTGAAAAGCTTATTACATGTGCCGTAGTGGGATTAAAAAATATTCTTTGAAAATATTAAACCTAATCCTGAACAATTTATTGTTGAGCACTTACGGAGCTGGTGGATTAACTTTTTTAATACCTCTTTGCAAAGGAATAAGGATTGTGTGAGGGTTCTCAGAGCTGTTGAGAAACATCCATTTATTCTTCACTTTAACACTTGCAGGTTTCAAACATGCATACTTTTTCTTACATGTTCTTTAACTGTTTCCAACCAAATGCTCCATAAAGTCAATAATTGTTTAGTATGTACCTACCTGTTCAAAGAGTTGGGCTCGGAACTGTGAAGGTTTAATTATACATTTGTTAATACAGATAAATATGTTGTATGTTTTTGTTTATTATTGGTAGTGTTTGTGCAAAACAAATTCTTCGCTAAGGTGTTTCACAGAAAAACAATTTAGTTATAAAACCAAGTATATACGTACCAGGAATTTTTATTAGTTGGTTTTGGCTCTAGATAAATAGCGGTGATTTTTTGGTCAGACAGTTCTTAAGCTCAGGATGCAATACTAAAGGAAAGAAGCAGTAATAGGCAACCTGAGTACTGAGCTTTTACTGGGGTAATTAAAATATGTGAAGTTTCTTAAGATCTCATGAGGACATCACAGATGAAAGGAGGGGTGTTCTGGCTGTGTGAAACGTTTGTCTAGAATTTAAAAAAAAAACTCATTCGGTTCAAGGTCTTCTTAAACAGCTAACTATTGGCATTGATATTTGGTGGTTCAACAAGTCATGTCCAAAGTATTTTGCAGATACAAGGAAGTAGAAAACTTGGAGGTATAATTTAGGAGACTCTAATTAGTTGCTATGGGATGGAGGGAATTAAACTATTTTTAAGGGAAATCTGGAGAAATGTCTGTACCTTAAAGCCTATCATATTATGAGTTCTGAGTTGTCCATCTAGTATAAAACTAGAGTCTGTATAATGTCAAAAATATCCTCTAGCAAGTCTTATTAATGATAACTGAAAAATATTGAGTGCATTTCTGTATAATTGTTGGTTTCTAGGAAATTTTAAGTGCGTGTAGAACTGTAAGGGTTTTACTTTCAGCTGTGTAACCTTTTGTAGTATCTTTCATAGTGAACATTTTAGAGTGCTTTTTAAAAGTGCTTTTATGCTTTGTATGGTTCTGTACCATATGTTTTGTATTTAATTCTTTGAATGACCACTGAAGTGCAGCCAACTTTGGGTGAATGTGGCAACTGTTAACTAGCGCTTAGCAACAGTGCACAATTATCAAGACGGGAAGTGAAGAAGAATACCATGTCTAATTGAAACTACAGGGGGCATTTAGGTAGGTAGGATGTAATTAACAAAACCTGGGGCTTGGGCATGATATTAAGGCATCACATCCTTACTCTTGTGAAAAGGATTGTGAAATCATTAATGTAAAAAACACTTCAGATTTCTGGTGTTATACCCCAGATGGATAGCCTTTGACATACGTGTTTTGTCTATTCTTGCGTAATCATTTCTCACCCATAACACAGAAGACACATTTTTCTTGGCTTCTAAAACAGAATCATGAAAAAGAGGGCTGTTGAGGAGACTGACAAATGAAGGAGTAATAAGCCTTGACATTCTGACAATGATGTCTTTTAGAGTATTAGTCCTGTCGGCTAGAGTTCATTAACTATAGTAAGTGATTAAGATATCTCTAATATTCTGAAACTGATTACAGTGGCAGTCATAAAACAACACTAAATTTTTGCAATTAATGTGGTGTAATTTTGAGAAAAATTGACTTTCCTCAAATCCTGTCCTGTCATGACATTCCTTAAAGTGTTGTGGAAAGTGTAGCTTGAAAGAATATTTGTTCAAAACACTTTTGCCTCATACTTTCAGTTTGATTTTTTTCTAAAAATTCCAAATCTGATCCTTTTGTTTCTTGCTATATTCGATGTGGAGATACATTCATGGACCATTTTTATGTCTTGTATAGCCCAAATGCATCTTGTTTCTAAGAACTCTAAAAATATCTTTATATAGTGAGGAGAGAACTAGTAAATGAACTTTCAGTGAGTGATTATAGAGGCTTATTTGCAACTCTGAGCATGGCAAGTATAGCCCCTGTTAATGGATTCAGACTTGCAGGTAGGTAATGAAAATGACCCAAAAAGAAGGAGCTGTGTTGTAAAGGTGAACTTATAGTGGTGAACTACCAAGTACCATTAGGCTTTTGATCTTTTACTTGAACAATTAATACTTTTATAATCTAAAAAAAAAAGCACAGAATTATCTGTTGGAAAAACCTGTGGATGACAGAAATTTGGAACAGTATTTATTCACAGTGGGAACAGTAAAATCTTTTACGCTACTGTGGTTGATTGATGTATCAAATGGGGTTATGGTGTTCCTTAGAGAAACGGCACTAAAATGTAATTATTTTTTATTTGAGTGAATCCTCAAGCTATGACAGGTGATTTCTGTTGTCTAACTCTGTGACGTGGTAATGTCACAAGTTCTGGGAAATTCTCTGGGGATGTGAGACGCCATTGAGAATAGTGTAAATGGCTATTTTCATTCAAGTGTATTTAATGTAATTCTCATTGATTTAGCATTTGAAGTTTTGCGGTGCTTTAGAGGTTTGATTAAAAAACCCCATATACCTAATCTGAAGATTTAACAGCACTTCTTGTCTAATGCTTTGGTTAATTTCCATTTAGTCATAGAATAACAGAATGCTCNACTCCAGGTGGGGTCTCACAAGCGCAGAGCAGAGGGGGAGAATCACCTCCCGTGACCTGCTGGCCACGCTTCTTTTGATGCAACCCAGGATACGTTTGGCTTTCTGGGCTGCCAGCTCGCACTGCCGGCTCATGTTGAGCTTCTCATCCATGAGCACTCTCAAGCCCTTCTCCTCAGGGCAGCTCTCCAGCCATTCTCTGCCCACCCTATATTTGTGCCAGGGATTGTAGAGTCCCAGGTGCAGGACCCCGCACTTGGTGTGGTTGAACTTCATGCAGTTAATATGAATATAGAATTTTAAACCCTGGAAGTTGCCATAGCCTTCCCTCCCACCATGGCAGCTGAAACCAGGCCTCAACCCCCCGCTGCTCCATGTGCTCTGCCCTCGCTGCTGGACAATGTTTCTTTTTAAATTATTTTTATTGCAGTTATAGTACAGTAAGTAATAAAATATTTGTAAAATACAGAAGATGGGAAGAACTGTATGTTGTGACGCTAAATCACCGGAACAGTAAGATGGCATGGAGCAGCCTGAGTCAGTATGACAAGATCTGATAGAAACTTCTAATTAATATTCCCCATGCAAGGTTTTAGGGAGGTTATTTTGAGGTAGTTTTTCAAACTGGTGGAGCTATGAACAGCAAAACAGTGTGGGCTGAGTTAAGATACTGTTACTTAAGAGATTACCAGACATCTGTCGTAGTGGTTCTATGGACAAACCCGGAGTGACTCATTTTTTTATAGAATGCTGTGCAAAGATCTTCCCGTCCTCTCACTCTTGTCTCCATCATAGTCTATAATTAGCTCTTTTCAAGACCATAAGCGTGATCTGAGCTGAGCACTTTGAGGCAACTGAAGAAGTTACTTACTGAATGTAATTGTGGTTTGAAATGCACTCTATTAATACTGTTGGGTGGGTGGTTTTTTTTTTTCCTTTTTCCTTCCTTTCTTTTTTGAATGAAGATCATCTGTACATCTTACCAAAAGTAATAGGACTTCCCTGGAACGTACAGTGGGAAGTTGTTAAGGTTCATTAGATTTTAAACTGATGTATTTTGGATGGCAAATGTAATTGAATGTTTTGCCTAGTGCCTCTGTTTTTTCACGGAATTCCGCTGTATCTACCTCTGCAGCGCAAATTTCTCTGTTGACTGGAGTGTACGCCACTGGAATTTCAAAGAAATCAGTTACCTTCTTTGGAAGACAGTTTAGGGTGCTTTTTTTTCTCTAGAACTGTACAGCATTTAAATTTGACTTCATAAAGAAGTATTAGTTTAGAGAGAAAACTTTTCATAGGTAATGTTCTGCATCTTTGAGAGACACTAGGCTTCCCTTCTCCTTTCTCCTCTAATGCTATCTCAAACTTTGAAACCTGCTTTCTTGTGGAGCCTCAAGCCTCTAGATATAAGGAAACCTAAGGAGACCTTTTCTGGGAGTTTGATAGTTAAATTATGCTTTGATCTGGTGGGATTTTTTCCCCTGTTAATTCCAGCTGTCCTTTAAAAGATAGCTTATATGCAATTTTAATGCCAATGAGCGTTGAGGCTATGTATACTCTGAGTTGTATGGTTCCTTCCTTGTTCTGTTACCAGTCGAGGTTAATTAGTAGAGTGTTTGGAAATTGTGGTGTGCCTGGTCCTCCGCAGTCTTCCTAGTAAAGAGGAAATGACTACTTCTTGAAAACTGCAATGAGGCATAGCATCCATAGCTTGGTGAGGTCTGAGCTCTTTGGAGCTTCCTCCGTGGTACCCACTTCAGAGAGCTGTTGTGTTGGTGAGGAAGAGCAGCTGCCAGAAGCAGAGTTCAGCTGCTTCTGATGCTGTACAGAATATGGGCAGCCACCTCTATACACTGCAGTCACTGGTGAAACGGACATTCACAGCAGGGTTTTATAAGTGCTGCTGTTGTCTGCTCGTATTACTGATGTCTCAGGATGAAGAGCAGATGTGGTAAAACCTGGTCTTTATGGCTGTCAGTTTGGGGTCTGCAGAGAGCCAAGTGCTCCATTCCCTGTCCTGAGCCCTGTGGCCTTCCACTGCTCAGATAGTACTTGGTTGCTCTTAGTTCTCAGCTTACTGTCTCCTTGGTGATAAGCTCTAATATGGTCATAATACGGTATTTTGCAGTGTATGATTGCATCTGCCTCTTGCCGTACAGGAGATCATGCCATCTACTTTTACTGCTTTTGTTCTTGTCTCTCTGACCATCTTCCTGTGCCTTGTCAAGAAACCCCCTGAATTCTGTGTTCCTTTAGAGCCTTAGGTGGCTTTATTCTCCTGTCTTTTCATGCCTTCAGTCCATTTCGAGAACAGCTGTTTCATGAAGGAAGCTGAATTTTGTAATTTCTTTAAGCCACTTATATAGAATTGAATTTTTAGTGCAATGAGGTGACACCTTTGAGAAGACTTGGAGTTAGGTCTTGATTTCTTCACTGGATCAAGAAAAGGGAAACATCTTCCTGCCAATCATGTTGTATGTGACATGGAAGAACATGGTGGGTTTCTAGTCATTTAAAAAAAAAAAAGCTTTCAAAAATTCACTTGTACAGATGAAAAGTTAAGAGATCACTGTTATTACTTTTTCTAATATTAATCTCTTGGCAGGAAAATTCTGGCTGTTAGAATAATAAGAAATTAGGTGGGTTAGGCAAATGGTCAGTACCAGCTCACAGAGGAGCAATTTTGAAGAAAACCTAAGAGGAGGGAAAGGGCAAAGGTATTCAACAAGACTTTAATGCCTTGGATAGGGGCACACAAAACTACCAACAGGGTATTTAAAAGCAGTGCTTCAGAGTCAAAAAAAAAAACAAACCCAAAAAACACCCAAAACCAAAAAACAAAGTGTATCCTCATAGTCTTGACTGCAGTCATTTTCAGCAAATTTTGAAGGTTAGTTCCTGCTAAATTTGTTGTTGAGTTAGGAGACTCAGCTCTTCGTTTCCAAGCTTCTCGAGGAGGGGGAAGATGAGTCACCTGCTAGATTGTTATTTCATCTTCTTCCTCCAGGTCCACAAGCGTGATTTTAGCAGGTGTGTGAGGTAAGCTGGATTTCAAGGACATCAAGATTAAAACACTAGCTGTTGTGAGCTTTTGTATCAAGGGCTATGGAATCTTTCCTAATGGAACAGCAGGACATATGAACATACAGGGTTTTCTTGTTCTGTAACGTTAACTTCATAATACCTTTCTTACTTACCTTCCCAGAGTGTTAATGGGTGCTCAATGGGAAATGCATGGGCAGTTGCATCCTACAGCTTAAAGGACTTCTGGAGACTTGACAAATCAGGGAAGACAGTATGTGTGTGTACGCATATATCAAAGAGAAAAGGACATGAATTAGAAACGCTGGGGTCTAATATTGTAATAGGTAATAGACTTAATTATCTATAATAATTGCTCGGCTGAGATGGCTTATGCTGGTCTGAACTCTGACACTGTGTTCATGCTTTGCCTTTATATGCGTGTACGACTAGACTGGGAGTTCTTAGTGTGTAGTAGATGTGCCACTAGGAATGCTATTCAAAACAGTGTGCCTCAGAAGCTTTTAAACAAAAGCCACCACCAAAAAACCACTTTAATTCTGAACAACAGATGTGATTTTGTGGCAGAAAAGCCTGGGAGAAAGACAGACAAACAAACAGAAAATCATTCTTCTGGCTGCTCTCCATTATTATAATGGACAGTGCTTGCTTGCTGACTGTCTGGCGTGCTGGTTTTACTGAGAGATGTCAGAGGCCCGATGGCTGTGGAGATGGATGCTCAGTTTTCATCTGCAGCACAGCTGGCTGGCTTTGTCAGACCTGGTTTTGGGGTGATTCCAGTTGTGATGTGGATTTGGTGCAGAAAGAGGGAGACTGTGCTTTGGTAGGGGTTTAGCACTCCCCTACACAGTGCAGTGTAGGTTTTCAGCTCCATTTGCTGTCGCTGTAGTAAATCCATTTCTGATTATGTGCTAAGGCCAGGCAGATTAACTGCCGAGTTGAACTTGCACGTGTGTGTTGCCAGAGTTCTTCCTGCTGAAAAAGGGGAATCTATATAACCTGTAGGTTCAGAACAGCTGAAAATTCATCCTAGTGTTGTTGCTTTGATGTGTGCTTAAAGGGTGAAAAAAAGGTTTGCTTTTGATTACCATGCTTAAAGGATGCTGTCCCAGCAACATAATAAATGAGAATTGGATCTGGGACTTACTTGCAGTAAAAGACAGTATTCTTCCAGATGCTTTTTAATTGAGTTGTCCTCTGAAAATGGACTTAACTTTGAATTCAATAACATGCAGTTCAGGGTCTTAGGGCTGAAAAAGAGAGAAGAATGCAACAGATGCTGCATAGTTTTGATACTTCTGATGTCTGATACTGATATCTCTAGGTTTGTGTTCTTTCTTCTGATTCTCTATATAAACAAGTACAGCATGAACCTCAATGTATAACCTTGACACATGACTGGATGTTTGCTTTGTAGTTCATTAGGAGTTTGTCCAAATTGCAAAAACTGCATATTGAGAAACAGAAAAAGTATTTGCACCAATAAAACATCCCATTTTCTTTGAGGAAAAACTGGATTTTGTGCCTTGGACTTATTATTTTTAAAGAAATGGACTTTCAGTTCTTGTTTCATTGCAGTCTAGCTGAGAATTACCTAGAACCTCACATTTAAATCTGACAGGCTAATAAGTCAAAGCTATCAATGCAGATCAGCTATGAACCAAAATGCATCAGAACAGTCTTTTACTTCCATAGACTTTCCAGTGTGGCCCTGCCTTGAGTGCGAGGTTGGACTAGTTAACCTTCAGAGGTCCTTTCCAGCCTAAATTATCCTGTGATTCTGTTTTGTGTTGTGGAGTGAGGTAGTACAAAAACCATTACACCTTTATAAAATACAGCCTCCTGAAACAATTAATCTGGCCCAAAAGCTTTGTGAACATACTCAGGGCTACTGACAGCATGAAGTGCTTTGGTAACTTGCTTTCCACTGTCTTTTTTTTTTTTCTCACCATTTTTCTGCTGTGTGCTAGATGTCCTTTCTGCATGTCATCGGAAATACGCGCTGATGGCATGTTCAGTCACACACATCAATGGAGAGACACACTGAGTCCTGTTACTGGTCTGCAGGTCTTGTTGTGTTACTACATGGCAACCCAGAAATGGTCTGGTGATTGAGGCATCGCTGGACACATGTTAATCGGAAGGCTGCAAAGCTTGAGTGACTCCTTAAGAGGTTGTTTGGCCTGTCCGGAATGAAAGATTGAGCATCAGAGAGTAATAATGATACCTGATGGATGGACTGATGCATTGTTTGAATCAGTCTTTGTAGATTAGTGTTCAAAATCAAACATTTTACGCTAAGGATATTTTTAAAATAAGCCCAGTACTATTAATTTTAAACCTTTTCAGGGCTAAAATAAAGCGTGCATTAAAAGGAGATACTTGATTATGTTATTTCAATCAATCAGTTTTGCTTATATTTTGTTTATTGGTGAGGTTTGGGAACTGCTGTTCTCAGTTACATGCCCTTGTGCATCTCTCGGGCACACATACAACTCAGAAATCAGTATGTTTTATTTTTCGGGACATACTGATTCTTATGTGATGATTCAGTGTGTGTGGGTTGCAGTTTCCCTCTAGCTGCCATATTCCATCTGAACATACTCCATATGTAGCGTAAAACCAGCCAAATGTGGAAAGAAGGGAGTTGTGCAAGAGGAATGGGAGCTGGATGACAACTTTTTTTTTTGCTCCAAATGGTTGTCTAAATAAACTGTGGGAGGTTGCAGTTTTGTGGAAAATAAACAGGACAAGGGATAAAGAAGAGCTAGAAAGTGGCAAGTAGAGATTAGATGTTCTTTGAGAAACTCAATTTTAGGAAGAAGTTGACTGACAAGTTAACAAGGGCCAGTGCGCACAACTGTTTTGTGATTCATAGCTAATCCTTTGCCCCAAGGATGGAAAATGAGTGTATTTGAGGTCAGTACCTGGAAGGAGGCTGGCCTCCAGATGAATTCATTAAAATAATTCTGTCCTCCCTGTTCCAAAGTGCAGTTCATGCTGAGAAGGACTGATAAATTTCTCATTAAAAATTGCTTGTTGAAAATGAGGTCTATTCTGTGTGTTGTCATGCTGCCTTTCTGATCTGGAATAAATAACATAAACTATGTTCAGTCAGCATGTGGAGATAAGGGAATACCCTGGTGAATCTTCTTGTGTCCATATTATCATTGTGTGCCAGGAAAAACAGTTTCCAACTATGAATACATAAGGAGAAAATAGTTTAAGAAGCTCTCTTTGAAACAAGGATGATGTGAAACTGGTGAGTAAACAGTTAAATGCGATGTCTCGATAGAATCACATGAGGGATAATATTCAGATTGTAATTTTCTTTGTTTTGGAAATGAGGCTTGCAGTGATGTATCTGCAGTCATTACTGGCTTACCTATCCTTAATGTTTTGTAATTCTTTCTCTGTTTCTACAGCTGGATGTATTTTTACTCACCAGAGCTTTTAACTGATGATCGCTGTTCTTTACCGTTCTATTCCTCTTCCCATCCTTTCTTGGGGGGAAGTACTGTTATGATTTTAATAAGATTTTTCTATTCACTCGATCTTTGGGCTTCACTTCTGTGTAGCAGAACTACTTGCTATTGAGAAAATGCGTTTCTATAACTTTAGTTTAAGCTTAGTCCACCTGACCAGAGCAGGTCAGCAGCAACTGAGGAACATTCTTGTGTTCTGAACGTGGCCAAGTGCTATTATGTTCCACGGGGGGAAAAAAAGATGGGGATTTCTTTGGACCATTTACAGATAGTTTATTTAGCTGGAGAATGGCTTAGTTCAAGGTAGAGTGTCAAGTTAAATGTCATGTAGTAACAGATTGAGTTAGAAGACCTAGAGTTCTAAACTAGCAGTTTCAGAGCAGGAGAATCCAAAGAAAATATGTTGTGGTTATTATTTTTTTTAAATAAATTGATGCTGGAAAGCAGGCTCCCCAGACCTCGTGTCAGAGGGAGATTTGAGGTGAACTTGTGTCCTTTTACTCTTCTGCCAAAAAAATACACAATGCGTCTGGGAATTCCACCTTGGCCGAAGAATATAGCAGTTTGGTCGCTGAAGAAAAGCACAATGGCATGGTTAAGAGGGGAAAAGGAAAAAAACCTTTGTTTCCCCTCTTACGTAGTTATTTCTCTCTTGTCATGGCAGAGCAGTATAAAGAACATACATTTGTGAATGTAAAAGAAAAAAAAACCTTCTAAAGCTGTGATAAATGCACATGCAAAACTACAGTGTAGGTTTTTTCTGTATAATGGACTATGTACTGTCATGTAAAGAGGACTTCTGTTGCCATGGTGTATTTCACACTATTTACACTTAAGTTCCAAAGAAACAAAACTTTCATACTCTGTAAGCTGTTAAATATGCCAATACCAAATTACTAACATGTGTTAGAGGGAAAAAAAAAAGTTGTTTTTTTTGCGTCTTATTTGGCCAAATTCTGAATGCATCAGAAAAACAGGTATATTAATTCCTGAATAACTCTGGGGTAGCTACAATTGTCTGCCAGATTGGTTTCAGTGAAGAACTGGGTTTCAGCTACAGGGCTCTCAAGAAGCTGTGAAGAGGCAAGGAAAAACAACTGTAAAAATTATGGTGTTGGCCATGAATGTACATAAATAACAACTTGCTTTCATTAGAATGCTGATTCTAACGAAATGCAGTATCAAGGGTGATACTGCAATGTGGACTTGGGTCTGCAGAGGATCTGGTTTAACTTCTAAATTGTGCCGCTGAGAGAAGACACATGGCTGCTCCCTACCTCAGATGAGGAGGGCAGTTGTCCTGGGATTTTTTTGAAGCACTGTACTATAGTAATGATTAGGCGTTATGGTCTGTGGCTGAACCTAGAGGGTCCTTACTTCAAGTCTCCTGTCTGGACCTTGGGCTGTTGAGCTTCAGGCTTCTGTCAGTAAGCTTTAGGCATCGTAGACCAAATTGTGTTCTTGGCATACGTACAAATGGTTATTAATTTGGCTTTTGTGTTCAAACCTTCTGTTTAATTTTAGTTAACTTAATTTTAATTAATTGAATTTAAATGCCTCAGTCTCTGGTTTCCCTGTGAGATCTGGTTGCCGTGTGGGGAGAGCTGGGGCAGCGTCTCCACTGAGATGGCTTTGTGGTGAAATGGATTGGAAAGTCCAAGGCCCTTCGTCTGCGAAGCAGCCGGGGCTCTGTTTACCCACCGGAGTGGTGTGAACCGGCATCTGCACTGGTGTTAAAGGGATGTGTGAAATAACCAGTGAAAATAGGCCAGGCTGCGTCTTGCAGAAGGTCTTCAGCTGGCTAAAGCAAGGGGAGGGAGTCAATAAAGCGTTTTCAAGCCACATGCTGTCACAACCTTTCCCTTCCCCCCATACCCTCTTTTTTTTTTTTTTTTTTATTTGGCCATATGTTTTAGTAGTCTAAGGATGTGTCAGTGGTAATCCAGGCTCCACGCTTTTAAAGGATGATTACCCAGTTTGTTGCCTAAGTGAGACTTTTCCTTCCCTGTTTAATTTTTGTGAGGGTTATTATTGTAAACCTCTCTCTTTTAATTTTCTTGCAGGTTACTCTTTGCATGGCAAAATTTAACTACATCTCATTTTGCTGTTTGCATGATGGGGGTCCAACAAACGGGTTTTTTCTCTGGATGCTAATCTGAATTTCAGAGCCTCTGTCCTTCACCTCCCCTCCGTTCCCCCCT
>VXBW01000688.1:628694-788762 GCA_013400375.1 Thinocorus orbignyianus | reverse complement strand
ACCCCCCTCTCCCCTTCTTTGCTCCCCTGCCCCCTGGCAGAACAGTAAATGATGATTATCTTTTTATCTCTTCCTGCTCATCCCTTACCTCGAGTAGCTGATTCTCACTTAGGGTGGTTGATGCGCTACAGAATTAATGCTCCAAATATTCAAATGATGGGTAGGTCTGCTGGTCTGTACGTTATATTAAAGATACCACAGTGCTTTTTGGGGATTAAATTTTATGGATTTTTACAGGTTGAAGCAGGTACAGGGTTTTATGATAACTTTCAAAGAAAAGGTCACCTCTCTTGTCAGCATGTGATCGGGGTCATATTGGTTTTATATAAAACAATCACCAGGGGTTGTCCTTCTCAGGGGAGTCATTTCTCAGGTCTCCGGTGAACCTTGGCTGAACATGGAGGGGCTACTGACTAACACTGGTGCTTGCCTGGAACCCACCTTCCCAGTAAATCTCATGGCACAGTTACTGTTAGCCACCTTCTTGCATCAAAAAAGGAAAAGTAGGCACACAGAAGCACGTTGTCAGTGAACAGAATAAACCTGTAACTTAAAAAATAAACAAACCCACAAACATCCTGGCCTAGTAGATTGAAATGTATGTGTGTTGGGGAGGAGGGGAATAACACATAGGAAAAGATTTATGCCTTCCTTTGGGCTGTTGCTTGGTAACAGAAAATGCCTCTTAAGCCTATTTTTGGAGAGGGGAGGGGTGAAACTTGATTCAGTGACCATCTGTCCCGAGCTGGTTGATTTCCTGTTGAGCTCTCCTTTGTTTCTGTCAAACAATTGATTGTTACCCTTTACAGATAAGAATACTGTTGGTGACGTTGCCCTGAATCAGCAGGTTGGCTTGTGGCAATCAAGAAATAGGCCTATTAATTTTAATTATTTTTTTTTAATGTTTAGAGGGTTTTGGTTCTCCTGAAGCCACTTTGTGGCTTTGCTGGTGTTTATTTATCTGTGTAGGGATTTTGCTTTGAGGCTGGGGTTTTTTTCCCTCTTGGGGAATTCCCATCAGTACAGTAGGTGAGTGTAATAAATGTAATTGAAACATTTTTTCAAAAGGATGTAATAACGTCCCTTTTTTGGTCTGAAATTGTTGGGAAAAAGCAGCCACAGTTTTGGGCACACTAAGCCTTTTGGCAGTGGGGGGGAGCAGAAGTTAATTGAAGTCACTGTTGAAGAAATCCCCTCTGTTTCTGTGAAAACAAACCCCAGATTCTTAATTGCAAATGGAATATTTGCTATTGTTCTTGCTTAATTGTCAGAAAATAATTTTCTATTTGAGTACCTTCTGATGTTTGCTTGGTAGTAGGGTGCTGAATAGGTTGGAACTCCAACTAGATTATTTTTAAGTAATCTGCTTTATTTATATTGCAGAAGCTGGTATTTTTCCTTTAGTTTTACGCATGAAGGATGCAAGGTACATGCACATACAAATATGAACTTGTCCTCTGTAGCCGCAATTTGTTAAGCATTCCAGGGCTATTTTCTTCCCTGCCCTGAATTTGAGCATTCGGAGAAGTGGTTCGTAGTTCCAGGTATCTGCTGAAGAAGCAGCAAGGGAGGTGTGTGTAGAGACCGGCAATATCTGCAAAAAGAGCATGAACTCCCTCAGTGCAATAGGGTAATGATAGTCGCTGTTACTTCATTCAGTCAGTGAAACTCTTTCCTGGAGTATTTCCGTGGTGCTGTGTTGTAGAGGAGAGCGAGAAGGAAGGATTTTCAATACAAATGTCTTGGCATTTTACAGGTCTTTGCTTATTTGACGTTACCCTATTTATCACTCGGTGTATGTAATTCCCAAAAGTCACTTCAGAGAGTGGAAGGTGTTAGGAAAGATAATTTACTTTTCTCTTCTATTTTTCCCATGTGCTCTTCAGGTAGCTTTCTGCAGGTAGAAGAGCTGTAGTCTGCACCTTTTCCATGTGTATGTTGGATTTAGCAAGGTGCCTACTTAACACTGATCCGGTGAATGCTGGGCCAGGCGTACTTGTGAGGTTTCCTTTCTTTCTTTTCAAAGTTGCACATGGTAATTAAAACTCTGTGATGTGATATAAGGAAAGTTCACACCAAACCATATGGATGAGCCTGTGTGACAATACTGTGGCTTGCTGGTCAATTAGCTCTTGTATCCTCGTTGTGGTTTGTCCGTTTCCTCACCTTGCCCTCAGCCTTCCCCATTATTTTGCTGCTCTTTGGCATACGCTGGGATCTGGCAGAGGGACTGATCCACTTGAAAAAAAACCCCAAACCAACCAACCAAACATTTTTTTCCAGGTTGCTTCTTTTGTGGATTGATTCCTTGATCCACTTAAGTAGAGTGACACACCAAGCTTGGCTGGTGCAGTGGAACGTGTAGGGGTGGAAGTGATCAGTACTCAGTAGAATCTGTTTTTTTGAGGTTTTTTGGTTCCTTTTTTTAATCATTAATGCCAAGTATACTGTGAGATGTTTTCAAACGTGCATCATCTGTCAGAGAAATTCTACTTTGGGATTAATTCAGAAATTTTGTAAACTGTGTGGGTGTACAGACATCACTTCTGTAAAATAAATTGAACGTGCCTATGTGCTGCATTTTCCCCCTGTTTTTTGGTGGAATAGGTATGACCAACATGCCTTTCGGATATTTTCAGTCTATCTTAAATTACACTGAGGTCAAAAAGCCATTGTAGAGCTAGTGCCAACTAGGTTGATGTTTGGGGTTCAGGGAGTTTAAACTTAGCAGTGAAAGGACTGTTCTGAAGTGGTTTGAGAACTGATTAATTTTTTTTTCTTCCTGCAGAACTGAGTTTCTGGGCAGGGCGGATGGAATGAAGACCTTGGGGAATTTTATTTCAGCCTTGGAAACCTTATTATAGATATTTGGAACACAGTTTTGTTTCTGGAGTAGAAAAATTGATGAGTGGTTGCTCTTACCCAGATTTTCGCTGTTCCTTTAGAAGAGTGTTATTAGGCTGTATAGCTCAAATTGTAGCAAACTGAGGAGAAACTGTTCTCCCAGCATCTGGTGTGAGCAGTTGAGTCCGTGGCCTGTGCTGATGACAGAGCAGTTAGAATGCAGGACTGTGCTTATCTTTGTGCTTTCTCAGGTCGGGTCATACTGCACCTCTCCCATTAAAACAGACCTGATGTGTCCTTTGTTCCCAGATAAAAGCAGCTACAGATCTGCCTGTCAGAAGGCACAGTGCCTGTGGCTTGCCTTACATGCAGGAGGGCAGTAATTCTAGAAAGGGAAGTAGGTAGAAGACTGGCATCTCCTTGTATTCACCTTCTCGTGTTGCTGTTGCAAGGATGGAATTATTTATGTATATTTTTTTTGTCTTCTGAATGCAGTCAGTCAGTCTCTGAGCAGTGCTATTTAATGTCAGGGTGTTCTGTGGGGACTTTCTTTTGGGGTGGGGAGGACAGAGGTAGGGTCATGATCAGCTGCTTTTCCATACCAGGTGAGTTTACGTGCTCTTCTCATGGATGTTATTGTTGTGCTGCTCCCACTGCAGCTCTGCCTCAGCCTCCATTTGTGGATCTGATAGCAATGCTGTCCTTGATACCAGTTTGAGAAATCTTCCTTGCCTGTGATTGTGGTTTGCAGGAGAGAGTTTGAATGCTGTAGCAATGGCTTCCTGCTGTAAGAAAAATGGTGCTATCTTTTCCTCCCAAGCTCCAGATCCTTGTGTATCAAAGGTGAAAGTGTCAAGGTTCCCTTGGTTATGGTTATGGCCATCAGTACTGGTGATAGGCTTTCCAGAGAGGAAGCAACAAGACAAAGGTTTTTAGAGAACCTTTTGTTTCTGACAAGTAGCGTTCAGCTGAAGCTTAACTCTGGAGAGAAAAGCCACTGTGTTCTCAATGGAGCTATGTGGCTGACTATTTCATAGTTCATCATAACCTCCTTCTGTGTTAGCTGTCCTCCAGGTAAAAGTATTAGAAAAGGTTCTGGCCTTGGGCATGCTGGACTGCTCTTATTGTCCTGTCTTTGCTTTACATTGTGTTGGTTACAGACTGAGCTGTTCCTCTTAGACCACTTCTGTCATCTTTATTTATTTTTATCTCATTGAAAGTGTATTTTGGGAGAACAGTAGTCATGATCAGTTCTGCTCTGTGGTCTTGGTAGTCCTCTGGTCATCTAGCATGCCTCTTGGTTGATAGCTGTGAGTGGTGGGACTGTTTGGTAATGGGCAACAGTCTCTGTTGAAGATGGAAATTTTTGGGTCTGCTTGTGACTGGTGCTTTTATGACTTTTTCACCTTTTACAGTGCGGGAACAAGATCCATGGAGAAGCTTCATGGGGGTTAGATGAAATCAACTGATCTAAGTTCGCTTCAACTTCCTTTCTACTTATTCGCAGTAGTCATTCTGGTTGTAGGTACTGCTGGGTGGGAATCTGCCCTCTTCCTTGGTAGAGGAACATTTTCAAGCAATGGCCAAGTAGTGGCAAGTACACTGACCCTGGTCAAGGCTACGTCAGGCCAGGCAGAAACAGTGCGTACGATACAACTCTGAAACTATGGAGCAACCTGTGATAGATTTGACAGAAGCTTAGAAAGAAATAACATAGATTTTCTGGTGACTCATGCAAACTTATACCTGGTTTTAATACTATGATTCTGAAAATGGTTTGTACCGCTAAAGAACCTGATTTAAATATTTTAGGAAACTTTCTTTTTTTTTCTTCTCAGAATTTATAGTTTCCTCTGAAATCCTTTTCTCCTAAAAAATATTTTATGATTGTGCCTACCTCATATGCTCAGGGAACTGAGTGACTGAAAAAAGGAGGGACTGATTGACCTGAAAATTTGACTTCTGAAGCCTAAGCTTATATCTCAAACCCTAAAATGTCCTTCCTCCTGCATATGGCTGGATAAAATATGCTCTCTTATAACCTGCTGGCTCGTTGCTGGTGTGGATGCTCTTACCATGGTAGAGGTGAACCTGTTTCTGGACACCTGAATGCACTCAGGAGTGGGGAATACCAACTCCGTTCTATACATAACTGCAAATGTGTGAACGGATAATGCAAGAAGTGTTCTTTCATGCATACTAAGTGATTTGATTTAATTTAGTGGGGGGTTTTGATTTAACTTGGAAGTTGCAGTTGCTTGGAGAAGTACTGCTGGTTTGCCCTGTGAGCAGATGGACCAATCTTGTAAAGTGGGCTTTGAGGGTGTAACTTTGACGTTTATTGATGACACTTAACGTGATCCTGACATTCACATAGTGTGGTGTAAAACAGAATCTGCACTACTGCATGTGAAATGGGTGTTGCCACTGTGCAGTACTGTTTATATGTGTGTGTAAATGACTGCGGAAGACTGCAAATAAACGGCAGCAGTAGCTCTTATATGTTTCAATGGTATCCTGAAATGGCAGTTTCTGTGAATCAAAAAGAAATACCTTATCAGCTGGAAGAGAAGCGTGTGAATGTAAGGTAAGCTAAGACCAGTGTCTCTGAACTACTGTTACCATCCAGGCTTCTTGATGCAAAGACTTTTGTCATCACATGAGGACCTAGTAGGCCATTATTTCTACTTTATTTTTTTTTCCTTCTCTCTCACTGAGCAAAAATACATTCCTTCCTCGTTCCTTCCTTTCCACTCCCCTTTTCTCGATCTCCAACACTATTATGCTTTATCATTGTATCTAAAAAGTTAGTTGGGTTTTTAGAGAACTTAGTTTTGATTAATAGGCAGATGTTTTGATTGGCTCTATTGCTGTGTATTTGTAATGTGTAGTTGAGTGTGGAGTTTGTGGGTGAGGAGAGCAGTTGACTTTCTCTAGCTTTCTGAACAGGCCTGGTTTGTACTTGGGGGGAGGAAACTGGACATAAAGCTGTATGTGTAAAGTTCAAGGAGCATTTAGGTGTTCTAGGAGTTGGGTCTAACATAATCCAGATGGTTGAGTTTCTTGCTCCGTTTTGCAACCTTTTTTTGCCTGGAGCATTTTTTTTTCTTTTTTTTTTTTTTTTCCAAGATTGTTTTCCCAAGTGACCAGATAGCAGCAAAGAGCAAGGGGATGGACCTGGAATTAAGCCGGCTAAAGCCAGCGGTTGGGAGATCTTTGTTCTGTCCTGTCTTGCCCACAGGCTTCCCCACAGACCTCAGTGGGGGTGGGGGCATGGATCTCAAGTCTTTATTTTCTTTTTTCCCCTCTGTGAGTAAAATGGAAATACAGTGTTACTTAAGTGAGCAGCTAAATTCTTCTTAGTGTTGGTGCTGAATTGACATACCCGTAAAGCCGGTAAATGAACTCTGGGGTTACAGAACTGTCCCGTGTGGATATGCTGGCTCTTTATTTTTCTTGCGGTATGTTTGTTTGAAGTGAATTATCTGTTAAGTCCCAGGAAAGTGGCTCTTCATTTTGCTCTTGGAATGCGACATATTAGTGATATCCAGAGGGGTCAGTGGCGTAAATAATGTTTGTTTCGAGGCTTGTTGGGTGCAAGGGGGCGGGNGGGGGGGGGATGCTGTTTCACATTGAAGAGAGCTGTTTTGTTTGGTGTGGCTAATCAGCAGTGAGGCTGGAATTGCTCATAGCTGTCATTTGGGTTTTGTTTCAAAGTCCAAGGACCTACTGGGAAAAACAAAAAGCTAATGAAAGCTGACTGTATTTCAACCCAAACCCTGTGGAATCCAAAATGATGTCCTGACACTCCGTGCATTCTTATTCTTCTACATTCCCAGGGTTACTAAGGTAACAGCTTTTTAGAGGCTTTACATCTTCATTGTCAAGTATTTGCTACACTTATTGTTGCTGTTTGCAGATTAGGGCAATTTAAACAATGCCTTTTGAAATGGGGACCAAAAAATACAAAAAGAAATATAGTAGAAATAGATGTAATGAATCAATTACCTTCTCTTCTTTAAATTTTCTGTGCTACTTCTCAGAAGCTACACACAAAATGTCACACTGGTTTAGTGTAGGGATTTTAGGCATGGAGAAATGCTTTTTTAGAAGGCGTGTTCATTACAGGACTCTTTGAATACAGATGTGAAGAGTGCCACACGTGACTTAGTGCCTTTTCCAACCAACAGAGTTGTTGTGAAGAAACTTAAGCTTATATTTGCATCAGGATGTTGCTTCTCCCCTTATAACAGCTCAGATGGTTACCTGAACCTTGTAAGCTGTGTTTGTTATTTTTGCCTTCATTACTGCATCTGTTGAATCATACCTTAAAAATTAAGCATTTCTTAAAGTCTAACTACATACAGAACTCTGTAGCCAAACATCATTTACTGATTTTGATGCTTCTCTGTATCTTTTCAACTCAAGCAGAAATATGCTTGTTCACATCTTCCCTGGAAAACTGGATTGTGGAGGGGATGGTCAGGCTTGTACATGTATCTCCAAGATCATGACTTCTAAAATGTATTTAATTCCTACTGGCTTCTTGAAAGTTTGTGCATTGCTGCAGCCAGCATCTTCTGCATCTCTTCTTTAAAAAAATCGGTGCAAGTGTTAACTCTTTAAACTAGTAAGGACTTTATCACGTGGATTTGTGGGTTGACTGTTAGGTGAGTAATTTTAAACTTCTTGGGTCATAGTTTTCTTTCTGTAAAATACAGGTAATTTCCAGATGTGTGTTTGCAAGGAAAACTGTAGGTTTTAATTTGTGCATATAAAGTGCTACAGGAGGTTTTGATGTTGCATATATAGAGTATTACATGCTCAGATCAGGACAACTATAAGGGGGCTTTAATTAAAAAAAAACCACATAGAAATCACTATACTCATTCACAGCCAACTAGTGCTATGACTGTGTATCTATAACATAGTTTAAATAATTGCTATTTTTGTAAAAAGGGTGAAGTTTAAATCTTTGTTGTTTCATCAGTGTTTTTCAGTAGGGTTTCTTTTTTACCTCCTCTGCTTCCCTTGCCTCCTAGATGTTTTTTTGCTCTTTGCCTGCTGCAGTTTTACAGCGTTTAAAGCATCGGAGTTTGTTAGCACCTTGCTGTAGAGCCACTTATGGCTGATGTTGCTAGAAAGATCGTGTGAACAGACTTGGAAGAGACAGGGGAATCTCTAACGCTGTTGTTAAAGCTCCTCATAGATGAAAAAAAAAAAAAAAATACTTCAAACATTAAATCATTCTCATTTCTGGTCTTTCTCACTGCTAGTAACTGAGTGTGTTGTATCTTTTAATTTAAAAAACTGAGCTGCTTATTAATCATTCACGTATGCGACCTGTGTTCATCTTTAATTCTGTAGCTAGCAGTAGCATATCTGACCCTGCAGAAAAGCCCTTGTTTAAACTAAGTTTTGTTAAAACAAAATCTCCTTCCAAACTGTATGACCTATATGCCAGAATTTCAGAATAAGTAATCCTACAAAGTAATTTTCTAGGAACAAGCAACATTTTTCCTGTGACTGAAACAGTGTTTCATTTACCGACTCTTCTCCCTTTATAGTGTAGCTGTGCCAAAGTCATTGCCTTAGAGATTAGAGTTGCTGTGAGACAGAACATGTGAAGTGGGCTTGCCATCAAGTTTGGGATGCAGTTTGTTTGGAAGCTTTCTGTGCTTCTGTCCAGGCATTGTGGCTGTTTTAATGCTGACTTCTGCTGCATGGTCTGAGGCAGAACATATGCAGCTGAGATATGGAACGTCACGAGTCTTTTTGCCTGGCAGAAATGAAATGCTTCTAGTTGAGAAGAATCCTACCACACTGGGTAAGGTAGAGGAGGTGTTCTCTCTGTGTGTCCTTGAGGTGACTGTTGCTGTGTGCTCTGGAGCCCTTTATTGGGCAAACCCATGCGGTGGCACTGGGCGTGGGTGAGATCTCTGTGCTGCTGGAATAAATCACCACCGCTCTCTGTGCTGAATTCATCCAGGCAAGATTCTCACTCTGAACGTAAGCCCATAGATTACATTTTTTATAATGGTGGGTTATATAAAACAACACTCCTGCTGCTTACTTGTGCCTCAATATAGTTTCTTTGGAAGTGTGAGCTGGAGAGGGCCTGTTGAGTGCAGTTTTATTGCAGCTTTGCAGATGGTGCTGATGGTGGTTTGTGCTTAGCTAGGCAAGAGGTGGTTACCCATGTTTGGTTACAAGAGTTGCTACCCCCAATATCAACAAGAGGTAACTTTTTTGAAGTAGAGGAGATTTAGGAGGCTACTGTGCGGATACCCTTAAGTACAGGGCAGATTACCTCAGAAAAAGGGAGGTGACGGATGGCTGCCACCAGAAGGGTGAAGCTGAACGCAGACTGAATTATTCCCTGCAACAAAGGACAGAGGTGCTTGACACGCATCTCTCACATGTTATCATTTTGAAGTGTTTGTAGGAAAGCCTTAATTTATGTAGTTTTCTTAATAGTTCTGTGCGGCTTGTTGTTACATTGCCCTGGACAGAGGTGTGATTTGCCATCAAAATGTCTATGAAGATTTAGCTTTCTGATAAGCTGTTTATAACAATAATTCAATGCTTCTGGTAAATATAAAAAGCTGAATGAAAGAATGCATATGTATGTATGTAAGTATGTATACTTCTGTGAGATTCCAGAAAGAATGCTTGTCTTGACTCTCATTTGAATGTATGTGCGTGCAGTGCAGAAAAGAAGTAAGATATGCAACTCCAAAAAATTTGTGCAATGCATCATAGAATTAGAATAGTTCATTACATTTTTTTCATTTTTTCTTAAACTTATTTAAACACTTGCAGGGCTTCTTTTATTTAAATTGCCTGCAAGTCTTATAACAAGAGGGGAAAACAGATTCTTTATACCTTGTGAAGCTTCTGAGATCCAAAGCTACTAGTATTCAGCACATGGCAGCTGTAAGCTTACTAGGAGCACTTGTAAATTCCTTAGTTGGAGGGGGGGGGGAAGTCACCAAAGTGTTAAGATTTTTTGAAAGACAGACTTGAATGCAGAAGGTTTCACAAGAACTTGTTTTTTTAAAAAAAAATTGAGAATTCTTACTACTGTTTTACAAACTTGGAATAATCATTGAAAGTTTACGTGGCAGGAGACTGCAGAAACTCCCCATTAGAATTTTTCAATTCTGTAATAAGTACCTTCCCTGTTGGTGAAGGGATGAATGTTCACCCATCTCCAGTGTACAGAGGCCGCTCAGAGGAGACCAGAGCAGTGACCCACTGTAGGGAGTAGGAAGGATGTCTGGGTGCTTTGTGTGTGCACTGGCATTTCAAATATAACCAAATATAACATGAAAGCATTTGTGTGGACCTCAAGGGTAAATTCGCACTTTGCAAATGAAAACCAGCCTTTCTAATTCCCTCTTCTTCTCCCCCATCCAAAAACCAGGAGTGAGTCTTAAGGAAAAATGGATACTTTTTTAACTTTTTTTTCTTAAATTCTGTCTCTTGGGTGTGGTTTGGTGTTTTTTGGGTGGGTTTTTTTTTTTTGTATTTAACAGTAGACTTCATTTACCTCTTTTTTTTATTTAACAGTAACTTTATGTTCTAATCAAACTACATTCTAATTGCTCATCAGGCAGAGGAAATAAATGGAGAACTGTGGAGCTGGAAGCCCAAAACTGTAATAACCAGAATTAGCAGCTATTTCTTACTGCACCTCAGTGGGTACTACAGGCTCATGGGCTTAGATCAACATGTCCAGGCAGAGGCTGTTTGTTTCGCATCTGGGAAGTACAAGCTTAGCCGGTGGATTGTAATGGCTGTCAAAAAAAAAAGAAAATGTCTAGTAACAGAACAAAACTGATCCTCATAAAATTGGTGAGTATAGAGGATCTGTGTTTAAGCAAGTAAGGGTAGGTAAACAGGGAGCGTGTGTGGTTTAAATTAGACTTACAGAAATACTGTTTTCATTTCTGGGAAAAAGAAGCAAATTGACAAATTAAAACATGCTTCTTGAAAATACATAAAGAGAAGCTGAGCGGTTAAAACTCTTTATTCCGTATTCCATCATGCTGGATTTTTATTGTTGTATGTGTTACCCTGTTCTGATTTGTTCAAGGGAGCAAGTTGGTAGGTGAAAGGCAGAGGGGATCCTGTGGCTGAAGCTGAACTGTGACCTTCCTGCAGCACACTGGAACCCTGTTTGAGGGTGCCCAGTGTGGTGGTGCTGCTGCTGCCTGCAGGGAAACCCCTGGACCAGGCAGGGTCTTCTCTTACTGCCCCTACTTTTTTTGGGGATGGGGAGCTAGGTTTAGATTATGGGTTTTGCTTGTTAGGCGTGATTCTGTCATGCACAGAAGTCAAAGACTTGTTATCTGAGGAGATGTCATTAGTTTTTATGAAATGTGTGCTGCTGCTTCACTTTTTGGAGAAAATGTAGTTGCCCAGAGCCAGAATCTACATGTTTACTTGCGTTGTCAATGCAGCAGTGCTGCCATGGGCCTTGCATGCAAGCGCTTTTGAAATACAGCACAAGAAAACTTCCATTTATTATGTGGTAGTTATAGTCTGAATAGGGCTTGTTGTTTCTTTTTTCGTATTATTTTGCTTCGTATAAATCCACAACAAATCTTATATGCAATCAAGTGGAAGAACTTTCCTTTATCTAGAAACCTGTGGCTTGTGTTTTAAAGCAAGTGACCTTGCCGTCGTAACAAACAGAGCATTTAATTTGAACAAGAGGCAAGGAGAATTGCTATGTTAGAAAAGGTGATTGTTATGTAAGTGGTGAGCATCTCCTAGTATGTTGCAGGTACCAGGTAAGCTTCAGCAAGACATTTCATTAGGGCATGACATTGAATTTGACACAAAGTGTTTTGGAGGATGTCCTCAAATTCTGAGGACAGAATTTGGCTCATCATTTCTCCATGCTGTCCTGTTCTGCTCCCCAGCAACATCTTTCTCAGACTTAACAAAAGATAATGGCAGCATTTTAGAGGCTCTCATTGCCTGGTTTATAAGCTGCTACATATGATAACTGGTGCTTCAGCCAGTTGCATTTGGAGAAAGAATGAGAATAGTTGTGCTGAATATAGGTGTTTAAATAAGAAGCAAACAAAGACCTGCTCATTTCTGTTTGAGATTTTCCTTTGCTGAGCTTCAGCTTTTGATTTCATTCCGTATTAGACTGATGAGTTGGGTAGTGCCTGCAAGTGTTGCAGGCATGGCTCTTGAAAGACAATTTCCATTTCTGTTTGTGAAAGTTACAATAACCCGTATACCGGCATATTTAATACAGAGTCTAAGTGAGCTGGCTGAAGAATTTGTTCTGCTTTTCTTTCCATGTAGAAATTAGTTAACTAGCCTGTGTGGAGTACTGCTTTTCTGAAAACATTTTAGTTTCAGTTTTAAATGCCTTCTGAAAACTCTTTCATGATAATCTTAGGAAAGGAGTCTATCTGATGGAATACATTTCTTTTTGAAAAAAAGTATTTTGGGCAAACTGGAATATGTTAATGTAATCATAAGAAGCTTATGCTTTCACATGAGGCATTAGGAACATGTTCTTCCCTTCAACTTACTGATCAATTGTTGTAGGAGATTCTGCTGGATGCTTCGTGTGTGTGTCTTTAGAAATGTATGTGAAATATTTCTGTATATATTTGTCTGGAGCTACGTAAATAAACGTGCCAACCTTGACTGAATTTGAGAACAGGATTTTGCAACTTTAAGGTTTGATTGTTGTGAGTTTATTTTTTGTTAAAAACATTGTGGGTTCTTTTAAATGTAAAATGTTTGAATGCGCTCATTTTTAAATGGCACTTAGAGTATTTATTTCCTATGTGCCTCTTCAGATCTTTCAACAGTAAAATATTATCCTTCAGTGGGGTAGAGCATATTTACCTCAGTAAGATCCAGGTGTGGTAGAGCACCAGAGAAAACAAGTTCAAATGCCAACTCTCTTGAATTGTGTTTGGTTATTTATTTATTTTTCCCCCCTCTTACACTGTTTGGCTGTTCAAAGAAAATAAAGTTAAACTTTGAGATGACTTAGCTGTTTGCGTTGTTACAGGTTGTATGCATTTCTATAGTTCTCTTAAAAGACTTTGAAGACTGAAAGTATGGGTAAAACCAACAAGATTTATTTGCTGGAGTGTTTAGTGTGCACCTCATTCAAATAAGGGTATGACTTTCGTTCTTTGTGAGTAAAACCAACCTAATGCTTTAGTAGACATAGAATTTCTAGAGAAGCAGCGTGCTATGAGACCTGGATAGATGGCATAATCTGAGGAAGACCTAAACTCTAGTAAATTCCTGTTTGTGACTCCTTTAAAAAACTATTCAGATGAGAAAAGACTGTTCCCCTGAACTGTTAGGCAGCCTAGCAATTTATTCCAGTTGACAAAGATGACTAATAAAGGGGCACAGACTTTGCAGGATCAAGCTACAAACTTCATGTCTGCCACACTGGCAGCTCTTCAAAATGCCTTTTGTTGACAAACAAGACTCTTGCAGCATGAATAAGTGTTGTGGCTTGCAGCCTACATTGAACAAAGATGACAGTGTGAGAATACTCTTTGGTTTTGACAAAGTGATTTTTGCTAATGGGAGAGCAGAACACAGAAATGATTCAAGAACTGTTTTGATTCTGTGAGATTTTATTCACTTTATACGTTCTTAAAGCAGCCTGTGCTGAACACCATTTGCTATCAGGAACAGTGAGTAAGACGGATGTTTCTCCGCAAACCAGTGCATGAAGGAGGGATTGACAATAAACAGTGCAAACCTGATCTTTTGTTTCTCATCCTTTTTTTCATCCTATAAACTGACTTAATGGAATTTCCACACACAGCCCTTCTAACAAGGTGGTTTGGGGTCTGACAAGGTGGGGAGCAGCTTTCCTTTTCACCCTGAGCACAAGCAGAGGCACAGGTTGCCCAAGGTGGCTGTGCAGTCTTCCTCCTTGGAGGTTTTCACAGCTTGACGGGGCAAATCCTTGAGCAGCTAGGTCTGTTCTGGCAGCTGACCCTGCCGTTAGTAGGAGGTTGGAATAAAAACCTTACAGTGTCCACCTCTACCTGAATTGTTCTGTGATTCTAAGAATAAGCAACAGTTAAATCTGTTTGACCTAATTAAATGCTAATCTTCTGATGTAAAAGGCAGTTTTCCATATGGATTCAACAGGAGCAAAATCCTGTTCCATTATA
The DNA here is from genome assembly GCA_013400375.1 of Thinocorus orbignyianus. Lineage (NCBI taxonomy): Eukaryota > Metazoa > Chordata > Aves > Ciconiiformes > Thinocoridae > Thinocorus > Thinocorus orbignyianus. Next base: position 774,732 of record VXBW01000688.1, on the reverse strand, counting down.
TTCACCAATTAGTGTATATGCTCTTACTTGAGCCACTCGTACTCTTGATTTGTCTGTAAAATGTATTGAATACAGCTGCATTGGAAATTGTGCTTGGAGGGTCTTGGATCTTCAGCACAGTAATGCTGAGTGGATTGGAGACTTGAAATTACTTGGTCCATCACTTGTGCAACAGTGTTACTGTGGGTTGTGAATGATCTTTGTGAAGTGTAGAAGCTTTAGAAAAACTCTTAAAAAGAGTGTCTATATTGTCAACATGGCAGCTCTCAAATCTCAGTGGAGAAACTGTAGGCTGTGCAGTAGATCTAAAGTAAATTATTCACTGAGTAACCTATTATTTGATATTTAGTGCCTTAATAGGAAAGTGATTATAACATGTCTCACTTGAAACATTCTCACTATCCCAACTGGATGTTGCTAACGATCATTAAATAGGCAATTTCTGTAATATTTGCAGTAACCTATGAATCTTTATCATCATTAAGTATATGAAGCGCTACAGCCTATGGTTGGCTAGATATTGTTGAGATAACCAGCAAAATTTTCTCCCTTAAGGGTTTCAGCTCAGTAGTACTATAGTGTGTGAAACAAAGACCAAACAAGTACAAAAGATTGGTTGCAGCCAACTCTGGTTTGCAGCAGGGGATGGAGTCAAAACCAGCAGGCCAAAGGGGTTGACTTCCATCTGTGCTGAAGATGCAAAGTCATGCTATCTAAAGGGAAAGAAAGATGACATTGCCCTTTAGCCTGGGTTTAATGTAGGTCAGTTGGGTCACCAGATGACATGGCTTTAATGGCCAAACTGCTTTTAACAATTGCCTTGGGCAGTGTTTAATTTCACTGATCTTTGCCAGCCTTCAGGAGAAGAGGGAGGAGAAATCCACCTTATCTTCTGGTTTTCACACGATGTGTGCTCTGCTGCTTCTGTGATCTTTTATGGCTGGTTGGTATAGAGCAACATGTGCCTATGTGATTATCCACATATGAGAAGTGTCATTTACTTTCAGATTCCTCATCCATTGGACTAGTTTGGGGTTTTTCACTTTTTTTTTCTTTTTTTTTTTTTTTTGCTGCTGAGAATCTCAGGGGCTGAGCAGGCATTGAAGTTGTACATTATCGTTGTAATTACTTGTAATTTGTTCTTCCTGAGAGAGGTAAAACTCAGTTACTTAATTCTTTACATAGGGATATTTAAATATACATGTATTTATATTTTGATGACTTAATCCTCTTTGGTACTAAAATTTGTCTGATGAACCCTATTGCCTAGTGTACATTTTCTAGTATGGGATAAAGACACTATATACCTAAGTTAGTCTGTAATAGATTTCAGGCTGGGTTCACGAAAAGGTTTGTCAGCATTTTTGGGCTGTTTGACTGTCATATGCAGAATTTCTAGACAACTTAAGGTGACCTACAATTCATTATCATTTTCACATGCAGCATCTTCCTTCTCATCATGAAACACTGTAACAGAATTCATCACATCCCGTAATAACAGAAGAGAAAGGATAGATCTGAATTCTGATTGTCTTTTTCTGTCCTGGTGATGGACTGGAGTACTAGTACAGGGCACATAGAATGGTCTCTTTCAGAAATTCCTCAGTATACATCTTGGAAAGAACATGTACATGTGTCAGTTTTGTACAGATGCTCTGAATGGACTGTTGCTCAGAAACAATGTCCTGAGATTGTAGTGGGGAGTGCTATTAACATGCTAGTTTAATGGTCCGTAATGGTAGAGTGAGAAAAGACAAAGGAAAGTAAATGTTTAGAGTCATTAGGAGGAAGTGGAAAAAAGATACCAAACCAAAAAAACCCCAGGATTCTGCCCAGTACATGTATCTTTAGTGTGTCTACATCTTAAAGGTCATGTGCAGTTTGTCTCCTTCTTATCTTTTCTACAATAACAGATATTGCTTTCTCTGTATTTTTCCACATTTTTCTAAGGGTGATCAAAGGTGTGGAACTACTATGTAAGGAGCAACTAAGTTTGCTAGACATCAGCCTGGGAGTAAGACAGCTGAGATCCATAAAATACTGTGGGACAGAAGGTGATGGCTGTTCATGTCTTCTGTAGAAAAAGAACTGAGGAGCATCAAATGAAATTAGCAGGGGCCGTGCTGAATGCAAACAAAAGGTGGTAACTGCCAAGTGTGAGGTCAGTTGTGGCACTCCTTTCTCAGGACTCAGGCGTGCTGAAGGTTAGGTGGTTTCTAAAACAGCTGGGTACATTTATGATTGCTGTTAAATGAGCCTTCGGCTGCAGACCAGTGGAGGCTAGGAGAATACTTTGGATAATTACTAATACAGGAATGTCATGGGGTTTGCATTCTTCTCTGGGTATCTGCTGTTGACCACTATGAGATGGTAGGGAAGGAGACTTGTGGTGTGACATGTCGTGTCTGTTTTTAGGTTGTTCTGACCACCCCATTGTTCTTTGCGTGGGTCACTGGGTTGGATGAGGTGGGCTGACAAATGTGTTCCATGCATGGTGAGCAACCAGCAGACATTTTTTGCAGGCAGTGAGCCAGAACAGTTTTCTGCACCATGTTAGTTTTGTACGTAATAAAACTAAGTATTACAAGCAGTTCCAGAAATGGCACAATTAAAGCAGCTTAGTTTCCTAAAGATTTGGATTTCTTTGTTGATAAACCCTAGTTTAAAATATTTTCTGTACTTAGGATGTGGTTAGGATCGGTCCCTCCAATGATTACTTCTTGCATTGCGTTTGCCCTTAGCCAAGACACAGTCAGATATCCTGCTTAACTGGCTAGGTTTCTTCATGAATATTGAGGAGATGAAATACCTTCCAGACCTCTGTACCGCTGTCAAATTTTTATGGAATTGTGGGTTTAAAAGATACTTGACGGAAAATGTGGTATCATGAGCCACATTTCCCTCAAAGAATAGGCAAAAACCAAGTAGTACAAAACAAATAATAAAAATAAGCCCCCAAAAATTCCTTCATTTTGTCCCAAAATAGTGATAATATAGTCCAAAAAAAGGACCTCAAATATTAAAAACATTTATTTTAATTTTTCTGTAAAGTTTTCAATGTAATGCAGTTTAGCTTCAATGTGCGTTGCTGTGTACAGGAACAGTGCAGTGTGAGTGTGACATCCAAGTTTTCTTACATTATTTACTAACCAACACACATGCTGCGTTCTTGCTGGTTGCTAACAGTGTGTGAATTATGAGGCCAAGGAGGTCTTCCTCATGATAATGGCTAATGTTTGTAAAAATGCAAAGGTCGTGATCACGACTACTTTTTGTAACGCCAACTGGATGCCAATGACAGTTACTGAGTTCAACAGATCTTAAATGCTTGGTATATTGACTTACCCACTTTGTGAGCAGTGATGGAATCAGTGCAACCCTCTGACTTCTGTACCATGCCAGTTTGAGTTTGGCCTTGGGTAGTTTTCCTTCATATTTCCATGAAAAACAGAAGCCCCTGATTCACTAGCTGTTGCCACCAGGTTAGCAATATTATTACCATTTTTAAAAGAGAAAAGTAAATGCTCATAATGTGCTGTGGTGACGTGCTCTCCCTGTTTTTCTCTCTTGTCGTCCCCATGCTCTGCCACCCCCTGCCAGCTCCTGTCCAAACCATAACCATGAGTGGGAGTCGTGATGAGTTGCACCTGGACTTTGTGGGAGGGTTGGCAACAGCCAAAACACTGGAATGGGGACCTACGTATTTTGTTCCTGTGAGAATATGACTATAGGTCCATTATCTTGCTGTATAAATAGTGGAGAGCCCAGCAGCCCTTTGAGCTCTCCTGTATGGCAAGGGTTTGCACACTAGGATCTCCCCTTTTGTGAGGATACTTGCGTAAGGTTCTGTTTCTCAAGGCTGGGAGATTCCTTGTCACAATGGATTCTCAGTAAGTGACTAACAGCATGCTAAACTTCCATATCTCAGCTAAGGGATTGATTGTGCATATATAATCCTTTAGGTATAAACTGTTAACCAAGTCTGGGATTAGGATTGGATCCAGCCACACCTAGACTCCCCTCTGAGAAGGAGTCTAGAAAGCAAGGGGATCCTTTCTGAACCTCATGACTTAACGGGAAGGTCTCCCTGACAGCTTGTCTGACCGTGTCCTCTGTGCAGTAAATACACAAGTGTACCTTGGCATTGAATCTCGTAAAACACTGTCGCATTTACTATTAATTTTGTTAAATCACTGTTTCACCTTAATAAATATTTCACTGCTGTTCTCTTACAGGTGAAGCTAATCACCCCACTCAGAACAAGTGCATTTTGTGCTTCTGAGATAACTTTGTTCTCNCCCTTTGAGCTCTCCTGTATGGCAAGGGTTTGCACACTAGGATCTCCCCTTTTGTGAGGATACTTGTGTAAGGTTCTGTTTCTCAAGGTTGGGAGATTCCTTGTCACAATGGATTCTCAGTAAGTGACTAACAGCATGCTAAACTTCCATATCTCAGCTAAGGGATTGATTGTGCATATATAATCCTTTAGGTATAAACTGTTAACCAAGTCTGGGATTAGGATTGGATCCAGCCACACCTAGACTCCCCTCTGAGAAGGAGTCTAGAAAGCAAGGGGATCCTTTCTGAACCTCATGACTTAACGGGAAGGTCTCCCTGACAGCTTGTCTGACCGTGTCCTCTGTGCAGTAAATACACAAGTGTACCTTGCCATTGAATCTCGTAAAACACTGTCGCATTTACTATTAATTTTGTTAAATCACTGTTTCACCTTAATAAATATTTCACTGCTGTTCTCTTACAGGTGAAGCTAATCACCCCACTCAGAACAAGTGCATTTTGTGCTTCTGAGATAACTTTGTTCTCCTTCTAACCTATAGTATAAATTTTCAGTGGAGCAGAAATTGGTAGGTTTGTACTTCCGGACCGTATGTGTGAACGTTGACAGTGGTGTGGTTTTGACAGAGAAACTTATTTTTATCAAATTTGAGTAGGCATCTCTTGAGTTAAGCCTAGACTGTACAGACTCTTCATTTGCCTTTGGCTGGCAGTACGTGAATGTATGTTTTGGTTTTTATTCAAGCATAATGTGTCTGGAGGAAACTGCAGCTGTAGGAAGTGTGGGCATGGGTTGCAGCTTCTCTCCCCCAGCTCAGGTGTTCAAAACTGCATGTCCATGAACTTTGATTCTGAACCAATTGCTCCATGGTACAGTGATCTTGCATCTATGTGTATGTGTGCTGGACAGGATGGGATTTGGGAAATCTGCTCTGCACTGTGTTTTAGCCACCTCTTACAAGGATTAAAAATTAGAAAAGGAGAGGAGAAAGACATTATTTGGCTCTTTGGAAACCATCATTTCCAATTACTCCGCTGGGTGATTTCTGGAGTAGTAAAATACTAGACTAATGTTTTGAGAGAAGGAGTGCAGGTCACACACATCAGGAAGCTGAGTCACAGCTGGAGTGGATACAGCACTAGAAAATATCTTTTTTAATAGCCTGAGAAGACAAGAGGCATTAGATGACCTAATCTTTTTAATCTGAAATTTTTACTCTTGTGACTTTGTTTTCCTAGTTGTCGAGACTAAGTGTGGAGGCTGTCTTTTTATTCTTTTGTACAGGAAAGTTTCATCAGTGTAGAACTGGTTAGTTTGAACCTTCCTCAATCTGCAGCCTTCTCATATGGGTGTGGTAGGTAAGCTTAATTTTTATCAAATATCAAAACTGTTGATTTTTTTTTTTTTTTTTACTAAAAAGATAAACTTTGCTTTATGATGAGAATCTTTGTCTCAAAAGAGACTGGAAATTATGCAGTAAATGACTTTGTTTCTTATAGCAAATTTATATGAACTTTGCCTTAAGTTAAAGTAGTTGTATCAATGCAATATCTGAGTGTAAATGTGAAAGTTCTTGTTTGAGTCCTCTTGGGAGCTGGGGGAATGGTAGCAAGATGAAGGTTAAAAATTTTACTGAGGTTGAAATTGGCAATGAAGAAAGAGTGACTGCTGGAAATAAATGAGAGGAAATGGCAAACACTTTGGACAAAGCTTTATTTTTTTTAAAAAGTAACTATAGGGGAAACTGGCAATGTAATCTGCTGAGATTTGCAAGTACTTTCTGTCACACAGTTTAGTGTTCCAGTGCTTTACCAGACTTCAGTCACTTGTGTGAAACTTGGGCTTGCTAAACATCGGTTGCAGGCTACTCTGTCTTCTTGTTTCAGTCAAAGGAATTGGCAGGTTTTGTCATCAGGCAATGCAGATGAAGCAATTGCTTTGTTTACAGAAGGGAAAATATTAGGAAAACATTGTTCTTGCCTTTTTTTTTTTTCCTTTAACGTCCTTGTGCTCTAACAACTTTGCTCTTGGCAGGAGTAGATTTAATCTTGAGTTTGGATCTTTGCTGTCCCTTCAGAAGTCAGCCAAAGATGTCCAAGTTAAAAGCCAATGCTTACAGTTTATTCAGGCTCAGAAACTTGCTAACTAGTGCCGTGCTGCTAAGATTGAGCCTCCCCTGGGACTCTGTTACAGCCTGTGGTGGTACAAACCTTAAGTTGTACTCCTGGCCCTTACAACCTGTCTGAAGGTCAGACACTGAATCTGAGGAGATTTGTAGAGTTGGTTTTGTGTGTTTGTTTGTGACTTTACTGGTTGGATTTGGGCAATGTGTTATTGGAAGCTATTTGACTACTTGGGGGAGAGTAAACCTCTAGTAGGAGGTGTCCTTGCCCATGGAAGGGGGGATGGAGCTCGATCTTTAAGGTCCCTTCCAACCCCAACCATTCGATGATTCTATGAACAAAGAGACTGGGGAAGTTAGGGGTGCTTGGGGTGAAGGCTGCAGAAAAAAAAGAAGAGAAAGGGATTGGACTGACTGTACAAGAATCTGAAGGCTTGGAAAATAAAGGGGAAACACCTGCTAGAAGTAACTGCTGACCTGCTGTCAGTAACTCTTTTAAATCTCTGGACTGACTGTATCTAGCATCATTGCTGGTGATCTGCCTGGAGTACCATGACTTCAGAGGAGGAACTCCGAAGACCTTTGTCACTTCCGTTCGTGAAGTGGATGTGGAAGAACTGAGCCTCACAGCACTCTGACTGATTTGTAGGAATACTGGCAGCGCTGTCTGACTTTGGCTTGTCTTCGTTAAAAGAAACCATCAACCAACCCTCTATCTTCTCTCTGCCTGGGGTTTTAATATCCCTACCAGTACTCTGTGATTACTGCTGCGGCTAGGACATTGGTGGGTTTGACTTAGGGGCTGGGTCAGGCTGCTTCTGGGGTAGAAACAGGTCAGGGTCAGGAAAACCCAAGGTCAGAGACCAAAAAAGTAGAAATGCATTAATTTTGAGGGTAGGGCAGGGGTGCCAGGCTGTGATGTGGAACGTGGGAAGTGCTGGCATGGCAGAAGCCCACAGCCTGGGCTGAGGCAGAGATGGGACTCAAACTCAGCATCAGAACACGGGAATGCTGGGAAAGGAGTCTGGTGAAGTGGGATGGTTTGGAATGAGTCCGCCGATGCCAGAAAATAGGATCAGGAAGTAGGGCTAAAAATTGTGATGTGACACAAGGTTTTAGGAAAACTGGCAAGCTCCCATAAAACCTTCTGTAAAGGCTTACCTACTCCTTTCTGTTTGTATGGATGAATTTGAGGTTGATGCCTGGTTTGGCCAGCAGAGTGGATCCATTCAGTCATGCATAAGAAAAAAAAAAAGGTTAAATCCAAGCATAGTTGTGTAACTGAAGGTAACTGTTAGTGTTTTTTCCTGTTTTACTGTAGATGCCTAGGGCAGTGTGCTACAAATGTGTCTGTACCCTGTGGTGATGGTACCTTTGGGTTGTCCTGGGTACAGCAGGTACACTGGCACAGAGGGAAGAAAAATGTTACGCTGAAATAGCTTTCTGAGCTTTGACTTCACAAAGGTTAATGAAGATGATCCTGATAGCACTGTTAGGAGAGTAAAATTGGTTCTCTAGGAAACAGCTAAGGCCCTAAATTATTACATTACACATAACTATTTCAGAAAATGAGAATTATGGACTTTTCTCTGAATAAAAATAAGTGTGTGTGAAAGATGGACTGAAATATTAAAAGAAAAAGCGATTAGTGAGCTTTCATCTAGGTGGAACCAATCTCGCTTCTGAAGGCTAACTAGCCCTTCACTTCCATAACTAATAACACTCATTTGATCCTGTCCGCCGGCAGCAAAAAGTAGCTTAATAGTATGGAATGGGTGGTGGCACTTAAGGTGATACCAGGTATCCCTGAGGGGAAAATTCATAGGAATCTAGACTGCCGTATTTCTACCACCACTAGCACCGGCAGTGGACTGGAGTCTTGGGTGGTAGATGAACCTGCGGCTCCAGTTCAGCTGTGACTGAGTGAGTCTAGGATTTTGAATTTGGATTTCCATGGTCCAACAAGTCAAGTGACTTGCACTGTCTTGTATAAGGTGGAAGCTCTGGAAGAAATAAGCAAAAGGTTTTGAGCTGTAGCAAATTCTCTTGAAATGTTCAGTGTTAATTTGTGGCGGGTATATGGAAGGGGAGGAAGTGGGAACAGAATGTTTCTTTAGACTGTCCTAATATATAGCATATCAGAGGATTATCTCAGTGGCTTGAACTCTAGGTCTTGGGTCACAGAAGATGCGTGATCATTTTATTTGATTTAATTTGTTTTTCCATCCCTTAAGCTTGAGTACTGTCGTTGGGTGTTTGCCTGCTTGCTTTAATTTTGTGAGACACAGGAGGTGTTTTCCTACAATTTGTTTCACAAGACTAAGTGATGTTTTGGTGTATGGACTTTAAAATCTTGTGCGTTATCTTACCTTAAGAATGTAATCTCTTGCTGGTATGTCAGACTGAATCTGAGGATTGTTTCTATGCTAAATACAGTAAAATTAATTGAAGGAATATTTGAAAATAAAACCTTTTTTTCCTTTCTTTTCTCCTGCCTTCACCCAACCCCACTCTCAGCACCCTAGGACTTAACCTATTTGTGTATAAAGCTTGATTCTTCTTTCAGGGCTGGCATTTAGTCATACCCTTATATATGACGTTGGTAAGTTGTGAAGAGGCACGTCAAAACCAACAAATTTTATTTACCTTGTTCTACCTGGTATGTTTGTCCTGCCTGGTTTTGGTAGAGAGAGTATGAAGTGTTGCAGAGGATGGGATGGGGAACAGGGCTAAGGGAAAATACAGCATTTTATAGAACATTTGCTGTTTCATTTTAGAGCTTGAATTTTGTTTCTTGCTTTGTGTAGCACGATTTGGATTATCTTTTTTGAGTGTTCATCTGTTTCCTAGATGGCTGAAAAGTTTGTTAGGAAGCAGTCATAGGCAATGATAGCAGATTCTTAGGGCCTACACCCACACTGCAGTATAAAAAGGTTCCACTGATTGTAAAATTTACTAAAATATTCAACATTACTTAAGACAACTGCCAGTCCACAAATTTCATGAGTATGAAGCCCTGTAGTTAGTGGGGCTGTTACTTGTTGTCTCCTCTCCCCTGTTTCAGTTTACTAATAACTCTGATTCTCTTGAAAATTTTCTTCCTTCCCCACCCAACAACTACTTTATAGCTGACAAGAGTAAGCTGTTTCCTAACCTTATCCTCTACCTACGGAGGTCATAAAAATTGCTAATGCAAACCCTGTTGCCTTCTGTTGTGTGATCCTAATAGGAAACGGACCACTGCAATTTATGGGGTACTTACCCTTTTCGGTACATGATGAATGGCTCACTTCAAATGATGTTTCCTCATTGATTTCCGACTATTTATCACCAGAAACGACAGAGCAGGAAGAACAGCGTTTAAACATGAAGTTGATTTTGAAGATGACATCTTTTCACTACAGTGTGAATTCATGGCAATATAGTGTTTGCTGTAGTAGAGGAGAAGACAACGTGAAGTCAGTTCTTTAAATTGTTCTTCAGATTAGGTATCTCTAATCCCACTTTTTGTTACACTGCATTGGTTTACCCTCCCATTCTTTGATAGGAAGAGTGAGGGGTTTATTCTCTTGTAGGATTTTCATCACACTCCGCTTGTTTGTTGCCATGTTCTTGAAACAAATGCATGTGATACTTATCTGCTGTTAGTCACTTTGTCTATGCTGTCAAGTTTTTTAGGGTTATTTACATTTAATTAATGGAAAAATACATGTGCGAGTGAATTCTGTGTGGTATTTAGCTGGTGACTCTGAAATAATTGTATTTCTGTGGTAGTGTTTTATTTCACTTTGTGGCAGCACATGAAGAATTAGAAAAATCCCTCTTAACCTGCTTAGTTTCTCTCAGGTTGGGCTGAATTGACTACAAAATGAGAACTGTCCCTTTAGTTCCTGCAATGTCCATACAGTCTCTTCTACTGTCTGTTGCTCTGAGAGTCACTGGGCAAGACCATATATGAGCAAGGTCAATCAGGGGCAGATACAATCCTTCAAAATATAGTTGTTTTTAAATTGGCTAAAGTAGAAAATGAGACATTCTCTTGCCAAGTAGGATAACTTTTTTCAATTTAGAAGGATTTTTCAGTTTTGCTGTTTACAAGACTGGCTTAAACTTCATTGACTTGACAGTCATTGAATACTTCAAATGGTTATAGCTCTGCAGTAAATAAAATTGTTTCATTTTCTTTAAATGTTAGTGTTAAAACTTGTTTGCTTTCTTCACTTTCAGAGTTTAATGTTAGCTAACTTGCTGGCAAAATGAAGCCTATACAGTTAGAAAAAAGCGTGGAATTTGAAAAGTCAATTTGATAGCTACTACTGCAATTAAGTTTACTTCTAAATAGATATAAACTGACTTGAAAAAAACCAAAATCACAACCAACTGTATGGAAACCATTGAGATAAAGTGTACCTTCCAGAGAACTTGTAGTATTTTTTAACTTTCACAATGTAACAGCACAACTGTCAGTCATTTTCTTGCATTATTTATCTGCTTCTTGAGATTTGTGATTATAACTCTGCTCTTTTCTCACTTGTTCTTATGTGCTTGTAGATTTGAAACTAACCATGAGGCACACAATGCAAGTGAAGAATAAAGTCTACAGCTTCCATTTCTTCCTCTTTTCCCGACAACCATTTTGCATTAATCTGAATGATCTGTCAGGGCTACATACAGATGACTGGAACTAAATATTTCCTGTTGTCTACTTGCACTGCTAAGTATTATAGAACTGACCTTCAAATATCTCTAACATAAACATGCTGGATGTCAAATGAAAAAAAGCAAATTCTGCCGTACCTCTTTGCTCATATTTGCTCTGAAATGGGCTTCGTCTAAAGCGTAAAATCTTTCTAAATGAAAAGGCACTTCTCTGTAAAATCATCACTTCCAACTGTCCATTCCAAAACTGGCATTATCAAGTGTTCCATGCTTAACTTCACCTGCTTTCTCCCATCCTGCTGCAGTGACTTTCAAAAGTAGAGCTCTGAGATTTGTGTGAGATGCCTCACCAGATTGTATGTTTAATACATTTACTGGGGTAGAGGTTGCCCTATAAGGGGTTGCCTCATTTCCCATGGTGTTCAAGCAGAGTCACTATGGTTAGCAACTAATCTATGATACCTTTGGAAGGGGGTGTTAACTGGGTGGATATTGAGTACTGGGTAATTGTGTGAAGAACATGTGCAGCTTTAGATCTGTGTAATATTAGAACTCAACAGATAATTGAAAACGTACCTTTGATACCCAGAAATAATATCCAACTTGTTAGGTGGCAAGGAATGAATTGTATATTGTTACCTTGGGTATGTGTAAGGATATGGGTGGAGAAAGAGAAGGAAAAAATACAATTGTTTTTCTCTACTGTACTTCATCTCCATGAAAAACAACTGTTATTCATTTCAACATATCTGCTTTTCTTTGTAGCTTAGTGTTTGGTGTGCATGTTTGAGTGGCAGAGAACAAAATGTACTTTTTGAAGATAAGAAAAGTTCTAAATGTTCATGATGAGAACAGCATGCACTGAACAAGCACAAATCATTCAGACACCTTTTTAAGTTTCAGATGTTGAATTTAAGTGACATAAAATTGGACTGAATAAATAATACAAAAATATACAGCACCTTTTCTTCTAAATCCAGCTTTTAGAATCTACGTTCTTACTGTACATCAAAGGGCTGTTTGTGGCAAGTCTAAGTGGCTGGCCCAAATCTGAGCTTGATAGCATTTTGGGATGAACTGCTCCCAATCTTTGCTCTTTTAAACCAGCCTTGTCTGTGACAAAGGTAGAAACATCGATCTTTACAGTCTTGGCTTTTGCTCTTGCTGGTGGCATGGCCTGCATTGAAAACTCAGGTCTAGAGACCCTAATGTTCGGGTGCAGTTAAGCAAGAGCATCTGAATCCCAATGGTCACAGAGCTGTCACGGGCACTTTTATGCAGTTGGGACAATGTTTTGTATGGTGCGTGTTGCTGGAAGATGTGTCAGTCGGGAAACTTCAAAAGAAGTGCAATTGTAATAAAACTTTGACCAAATTTTAATAAAGTTACAATTGCTACATGAGTGTTCAAATCTATTTCATTTGTATCTTTACCTCTTTATTATCTGCCTCACATTGTTAATATGTGAACCTAAGACCTGATTACAAACGATCTGATGTAGGTTTGTGAAGTATTTCAGCGGTATTATCCAATTTTTTTATTACCTTTGTAGTCACATTTTATAGAACTTCGTGGAACTGTAGACCTCAGTGAAAAACATCTGAGTTATTAAAATTATGTTATGACTAAGTAGTGGAAAAAATCTTACGGGAGCTTTGGATATGATGGACCCTTTATTCAAATAATTTATACTAATTGTCTTAAATTATGAGTTGGTAGCTAGTAGAGAACTTTAAGAAACATTTGTATTGTGTTGTTTGTCTTTTAGAGGACAGATAAGACAGATTCTTGTTATTGAAAAGAATCATGTTTTTATCATTGGTAATTCTCCTGGGCAGGGTATTTGGGTGATTTGGGGGGGAAGGGTATTTTTGTGGGGAGGTGATTTAATATGACTGTGTTATCTTTAAATACCACTATATTTTACTATTGGTCACTATTTAAAGTCTTATTTTACTCTAGTCTAAATAAAAAAAAAAAAAAGGAATGTTTTTTGTTGAAGCTGAATGTTTGAAGAGGTTTCTGTTGTAAATGAGAATTGATTATTGCTTTGAGTTTCAAAAAAAAGCTGATTTTATTTAATTCACTCTGGCTGTGTACCACAGAAGAGCACTCCACTGGGCTTCCTTTTGCAGGTGCCAAGTTCTGGATTGCCAGAAGGTGCAGCTGTGTCTGTCAGCAAAAAGTCAGAGGAACTGTGGTAGAGAATGCTACCTTACAGCTTGTTCCTCCCTACCTAGTGCTGTTAAATAAATACCAATTAAAACTGTTGCGTGTACTGAGCTTTTATCTGTTTATCCTGTGCCTTGTGTTTTCTTTCTTTGTTATTTTCTCCTATGTCTGAAGCAAGTGTTAGTTGTTAGCTGTTTAGTAACTTCTAGTTTCCCAATGTTTTTTTTTGTGGAAAGTCAAAACTTCTGACATAGAAGTGAGTAGGCAAAGAAAAAAAAAGTTGCACAACGTGTCATGAAAGACACATTCTTTATCACTGTCACTCACCTTCAGGACAGAAATACAAACTAACAAGTATTTGCGTGTTTAGTGCACACCGGAACCATAACCAAAAACTGTCAAAATTTCTCTGCTTGGGTGAAGTTTGTAGCAGCTTCTTGGTTAACAGTGTAGTGATGGAAAGTCACATCCTTTGCTCTAAGAAAGGAAACAATTTATAGTGTCCTACAAACAACTGACTGGTGAAACTCCTCAGAGGGTCAGCATCACAAAAATATCAGTCAAAATATTCTTTTTCAGTACTCTGAGAAGTCGTGTGACTTTGGTCTGGAGCTTCTCTGCTGGAGTCAGCTTTCCCTTTAATGTTATTCCAGAGCCTGATGTAGCACCTATAGCTCCTGGTATAAACAGGACTAAGCCTCCCTTTATCTGCTACTCAGCCATCACGAGGGGCAGAAGCACAGGATCTGGTTAAAACTTGTCATGGTACATAAATGATGACTTACCTGAACCTTAAGGAAGCCAGAAAGTAGTAGTGGAGGCTGTTAGTAAAGAGAGAAGCAAATTTTCTGGCTGGAGGTTTTTTCTTCACTGGAATTACTTTGTTGCCCAACTGCCCTTTGTTTTTCTCTTGCATAAATTCATAGAATGGTTAGAGTTGGAAGGGACCTTAAAGATCTTGGAGTTCCAGCCCCTCCCCCATCCCCAGACCAGTTTGTTCAAGGCCCCATCCAATCTAGACTTCAACAGTTCCAGGGACAGGGCGTCTACAGCTTCTCTGGGCAACCTGTTCCAGGACCTCGCCACCCTCACAGTAGAGAATTTCTTCTTAATAGCTAATCTAAATCTCTCTTCTTTCAGTTTAAAACCATTACCTGTTGTCCTATCACTCTACTACCTGGTAAAGAGTCACATCTCTCCTGTAGCCCCTCTCCCTCCCCTTTGCCTTCAGGTACTGAAGGGCCATTATAAGATCTCCTCAGAGCCGTCTCTTCTTAAGGCTGAACAACCCCAACTCTCTCAGCATGTCTGATCTCAGTCCTCTGATCGTTCTCATGGCTCTCCCCTGGACACATTCCAACAGGTCCATGTCCTTCCTGTGCTGAGGACAACAAAACTGGATGTGGTATTCCAGGTAGGATCTTGTGAGAGCAGAGGAGGAGAACCACCTTCCTCAACCACGCTTCTTTTGATGCAGCCTGGGATGGGGTTGGCTTTCTGGGCTGCTAGTGCGTGTTTCTGGCTCATGTTGAGCTTCTCAGCCACCATGCTTGCTTTAATATGTGAAGAGTAAATCTCTCTGTGTTACAGGGAGACATTCTGTTTGGATCTGACCAATTGTACAGCTGCTGGCTTGGCTTTCTGCTGGACCTCATTATTTCAGGAGGTCCAAGCAGCAGTGGGGCACTGTCACAGTACGTTAGTCTTGTCTTGCTGGACTGTGCCTTGAAGATATCTCCAGCTGGTAGCAGCTGTCATTCATTCAGCACTCTGTCATGGCAGCACTTGTGCCATACCTAAATGCTTCTGCTGATTAGAAATGCTTGTGCTGTACATTGGATGAGCTTCTGCTAAGGAAATCTGTTGTAGACCGGGATCATGGGCATGAACATATTTTCTAGCAGAAGAATTAGATTAGCAAGTAATATTCTACTCACTGTGAAATACTTTTCTATCAGTGCCAGAGATGAACTATTCCACATACATCTCTAGCATAGCCCTGAAATTATTCTTGTATCAAATATCAAGGCATTTGTTTACAAGCCAAACAAGGCTCATCTTTCCAAAGAGACTCCTCATTTCTGGTGAAGAACACCTTGCACCCAAACTCTACTACCTGATGACTAAGTGCCCAAGAGGTACTTAGCATGGAGAAGGAAATGTTTTGTACTCACTGTTGTGACAATTATCGCCAGCAAAAAACCACCCACAGTTCTGTGCTCCATTAATTTGCTCTAAATGAATGTGCATATACTAACGATCTTCTGTTTGACATACACAGGGGAAGCCATCAGTAACAAATGTACTGCCTTCTTTTAAAGCAGCAGTTTGCTGTAAGGTATTTAATGTCCTGATCCATCCTACCATCAAACAGAAAAAGCACTAATGTGGTATTTCTCAAGATGTCTCTTCTGCAGTGCAGTGGAAAGGTACCCAAACTTGACTGTTTAGAGGGAGGTAGGACTTCAAAAGACTCTGACCCAAGATAGCAAGAAGTTCCATGTGAGCTGTCCTATCCCCTGCACTGACTGCAGGAGGGCTCTTTCTGGTTCTCAAGCTGCCTTCTGCCTCCAGATATCTTTGCTCTGCATCTGCTGGGAAGATAGAGCTGAGTTTGGGCTCTAGGTCAGCTGCGTGCTGTGTTAACAACAGAAACACTCTAAGGCACCTCTTATCTTTGCACAAGCTGCTGCAGGTCCCAGTGCTCTCCCATTCTACCACCAGTGGGGGAACTACTCTTTTGCTTTCAGGCATATAATGAAAATTCAGCAGTCAGATACTAAAATTATCATATTTGTTGCTAAGCTTCACCTCTGGCAGACAGACCTCTAGTTTGCTTTGGGTCTTTGCAGATAGAAAGGGAAATATAGACCTGTCAGGTGAACAGTGCTAGTGGTTCTTGCATAGCTGAAGGCTCATTGAAAATAATTCTTTGCAGTCCTCTAGTCATCTTTAATGCACTTGTCCAATTCCTGTGGTCCAGTAATACTCTATATTGTGGCAGTAAACACTTGATAAATTCGTGTTGCTGGCTTGACAGCAGAGGGAGGGAGTACTCAGTTAAGGAATAGAAAGCTTTTATGGACAGAGACCTCTGTGATCTCCTCTACTCTGGGGAACTCACCTTTGGCTGGCCTGGATATTTGCAAGGTTACAGCTTACCATTTATTGATCTACTTTTCTGCTTTTTAGTTTGCTTTTTTGTTGTTGTTGTTGTTCCTTAGTTTTGACTCAGCATTCCTAGTCTTAAAAAAATGTCATCCCAACAGTGTGGGACTGCAACGCAGAAGAAAAGTGCCATTATTTCTGACAGCAAGCAAGGTGGCTTGGCTATGAAGGAAGGCATCTTTTTATATAACCCATACTGGCAGAGAGGGGAAGGATAAAAGGGGTAGTCTTGCATTTATTTTAATATCCCTTAAACTAAGACCTGCATTAGGGTGCTTGGTTTTCAGATAAGAGAATAATCTTGAATCTTGCACCCTGAGGTCCCCATGTTCCTTCAGTTTCATATATCCTTTTGTTCCACAGCTCGTGCTCACTCTGCACTCCAGTTGCTCAGCCTTGCTGTCATGTGTCTTGTCAACCCCAGTGTAGTCCCTCCCATCTTATAAAATCCCCTTTCCTCTTTAGCAACGTGTACTAGACACCCTCTTGCTGCTTCTCCTATGCTCCTTTTGCCTCCCAACCAGCGTCCTCTCTACATTTTGCCACAAGTCTTTGCATATGGATGGTTGGCTGACCTGTGCCAGTGGTCACCATCTTTGCCCCATGCTGCATGTTGGCACGAGTACCAAGAGTTCCTCTGCCAATTCCTGCAGGCAGCTTGGGAAACTGCATAAGGAAAAGTAGGAAATGGTAGGTGACTCTTCCTATTTGCTGCCTTAACATTACTAGCATTTTATGCTTGCAGAAGAGGCAGGGAGATCATTTCCTAAGTTGTGACCTACAGTCTTATTTGCAGAAAGAACATGAGTTTTTTCACTCTTGCCCTGACATAAACAATATTTAACTTCCCAAGCAGGTTGGAGCAGTCTGTATCCCTTGACATTTCATGCAATTTGTGGAAAGAATACTGTGTTCACTTTTTTAACAGCTAATTTTACTAAATTGATTTTATACAGCATAGAGATAAATACTGCTGTATTTTCTGGTGTAACTGAATGAAAGAAGACTGCTTGGAGAACTGATCCAGGCCACGTAGCATGGACAGGTTTTTTGATGGAGAGATAAGTCCTGGATGAAACAGTCAAGGTCAGAGTAGTGTAGATAAACCCAGGGGTTATTGAGCTCCTGTGACTTGGATGAAGCTGCCTTTCTTGGCAACCTCAGTAAGAGAACACACAAACTCCTGTGTGCTTTTGCTTTGGTTGTTACATTGGTGAGACAGAGGTCTGTACAGATTGTGACCTGATTTATATTTGAAATAGGTCACCAAGAACTGAGTCAGACTTGTCCTGGCTGGGAACAGTTCCCAGAGTGGCATGCCCTGGTCCTCTCTGACCTGGACTCGTTTCCTCCATGACCAGCAGTTATCAAAGAATCAGAGCTTTAAAATGAGTGATTAACACAATTTCCTCTCTCTCTGAGTGAAAAAAAAATAATTAAGTGGACATAGAATTGTGCTTAAATCTTTTTCTTCTCTTTTTTTGAGAAGGTGAGGGAGACGAGTGGAGAGGAACTACAAGATATATATAAATACATATAACATCTATATAATAAAAGTACGTGTCTATATATAAGAAGACAGCATTTTGCATATTAAGTGCCTGGTTTTGGAAAATGTGCAGAATCTTCTTGTGTACATCTGGACATCTATGCTGGGTTACGCCAAATCAGTATTCTCAGACGTCCATTACCAGAGCAGAGTTTGGTTTGTAGTAGATAGTATCCTTTTAGAAGGTGTTTTGTAATGTTTTCCTCTTAAAACCCAAAATTTCTCATGATTTTCACAAGTAAATACGTTAGAACTTGGGAGAGGTAGGGTAAGGGGAGGAAATTTCAATTAAGAAAAGATTATCTTATTTTGATCACTTAGGAGTACCTGTGAGGCCCATGATTGTGAGAGAAGGAAAGGAGTCCGGTGTGTATGATCCTGCTCACAAGGGACAGCGAAATTGGCAGCAGTCATAATTCAGTTCAGAAGTTGTAATATGTGCAAAACTTTTTTTCTCTAAGATTTCTGCTCTTTCAGCACACAGTAATATTGACCATCTCTACAATTTGTCTGGATTTTAAATCAGATCAGTGTAATTAGCTAACTTTACTTATTAGCTTGGGCTGACTCTAGTGCTACAATGGTTGAATTGGTTGCCATTATATTTGTTTAACTGCTGTAAAGTAAGTTTTTAACAATAGGTTCCTACACTTAAATAGCCCTGTCGAGCACTGGTGCCCTATCAATCAGTCAGACCTTTCCCTCCTGCTGTCTGCTCTGATAGACAGTTCTGCTGATGGGGGAGACTCTGGAAGAAGAGATCAGGAAGAAGGGATGATGGATAAAGACCATCTCCTGTCTTGGGAGGAAATCAGAAAAATCCTTCCTTTGACTGTCAACAAGCTGCTTTGTCAAGGTGTCAGAAGATTAATTATGCTCATGTGAGAGGCAAGAGCAACTGTTTCCCCCCTGGTTTTGGTGTAATGGGGTGGCATTCTTCTGAACGGTGGCAGAGAATTGCAAAGAAAGAGGCTTAAGAGATTTCAGTCCCCTAACATCACTGTCCTGTAAGCGTTTGTAAAGCTCTTAGGCATACATTCACCACACTGTGAAGTTCTGCCAGTAATTGATTAATCAAAGTATTTGTTTCAAGTGCTGTATGGACTTGATCTCATGAACCATTTGGTGCCAACTGCTGTTACAGTCTGTCAACGTTACGGGTAGATAGGTTATATAAAGATCAAGCTTTCAATGAAAAGAGATGCAGAAAACCTTTTTGCAACATAACCATGAATGTGAAAACGTGTAACTATTCACTAGTTTTTGAAATTTATAAATCAGTAAAAGGGAAATCTCCAGTTAGTGTTTGTAAAGCACTTTTTTATTGGAGATGAGCAACTCTGCTTAATATTTTTAAATCAATTTTCATTTTATACATTTTTGAATAAGATAAGCGTGAAGTATAATTTTATAAAAGGAATGATCTTACATTTTTGTAATCATTTGGAGAATAAATAAAATGTGCTAACTTGAATTCTGAATGGAATAAATAGGTTTAGGTAAAAAAGAAAGTGTTTTTTTCTTTTTTAAAAAAAGATATTAGAGACTTGAAGAGAAACACTGCTTATTTAGACTGTCATTTGGTATATTAAGCAAGTTTCTTCAAAAGCTCTTTAAATCTTGCACAAACTCTGTCTGTAAAAGGATTCCTTCCATTTTGCCTAATCTGTGACTTAGTCCCATGATCAGATGAAAGAGAACATTCTTGGTAATCTATTGATTTGATATGTTTTGGGTTTTTTTTTCTTGAAAGGAAGTCTTGAATTAATATGAAGGAAAATGGAGACTTCAAGAGCCGCATCACTTTTTAAGTTTACTTTCTTTGGAGTAGTTTTTCTGGTTTTAATGTTTGCAATGCTGAATTATGAACAGTGGTATATTTTTAATTTTTTTTTGTCTACTTCAGTGCAGCCTTCCTTCAGTTTACTGTCACTTTAAGATGTGTTGAACTCTAATGTGTTACAGTTGAAATTGTAACAAAACCAAACATTTTAAACATGGATGTGCCTGACCTTGAAACACTGCTGACAAAAGCTAATGCTGTTAAATTGCATGCCAAATTAACCCTCATTTCCAAATGCTTTGTGTGTGCGTTTCCTGTAGGATAGGCTTTGATCCTACCAAGCAACACTTCTTTTACAATCAGTTATTTTTTAATGAAGGAAAATCAATGAACCAGTTTCATTGCCTGGTTTCAAAGGCAGTGAAATCAAATGTTTTCTTTTGCATCCTTCTAGCGCTGTGTTTTGTCTGCTATATGGAATGCCTGACACGATACAGTGTTTTGTCATAGAGATAATACCGATTTTCAGTTTAAAACTTTATTTTCACATATGTAAACCTTATCAAGGACTACAAGTTCATGTGGGAAAGGCAAATGAAACTGGATAATGGACTGGACAAGGAATCACTTTCTGAAGCAGTTGGGAATTTTAAAGTCTTAGCATCAGTGAAGCTGAGTTTTAATATAAATCTAGAGAAAAAATGTTGCTTACCTCAACTACTTTTTTTCTTGAAGCATCCAATTTCATATTATTTTAGCAGTTGTCCATTTTGGACCAGAGTTGGTACTGTTTTATGATTTCAATTCAGAAATTATGTCACCGGAGCATCTGCCTGCACATTGCGTGGGGTTTTCATTTGCATCTTTTGAGAAATAGGGACTTCATATGGGATGTAGTGGGGTATAATGATGTGCCTTTCTGGACTGGTGAACCTGTGTAGTAAACTCCCACAGAAATCACACAACAGGCGTGAGCAGAAACTGCTCACGTACAGGTACTGGATTTTGCTTGTCCTTGTCTGCTGAGGACCTCGAATGTTTTCATTTTAAAATGGGAGTGCATCTTTTTATCCTCTGACAAATGAACCACCGTCTGCATAAATTCATTTGAAGGGGACATTATCTTCCTGTGTGAACTTTGGTGGGAAGTGCTTGCAGGCCATAAAGCGGATCATCAGTCTCCCTGGGCTGGAGCCAAAATCTCAACCTATCTCCCTGACATCTCCTCCGGGCTGTTTCAGTCCTGGTCCTCCCTCCTGTGTCCCTTCTCTGTCACCCAGCCCTGTCCCTGTGCTTGCCCGCTGGCCAGGGCTGTGTCTTGTGGGTCCTCCCTGTGGAACATCTCTGACCTGATGGCGGTTTTAATGGGGAGACGGGAAGCTCACTGTGCAGGCTTTCACCTCCCATCTTTGCTATGTCAAGACGAAGTTTACAGACCTGGACAAACATAGGCTTGTGCCTGCTCTGGGTGAAAATTGCTTTCTGAGCCTGTCACCTCGATTGTGTTACCTTTCTTATTGCATTCCTCTGCCAGGGTTTTCTTGTCTTTATAGCAAGGGACCTAAGCTCTTTATCTTCTCTTTCAAGGCCCTGAAATCCCTGAGGGTTTTTTCTCTCCATTATCTGCCCCTTGTCTCTCCTTGTTATTGAGATGTCAGCCCTGGGACCCATTCAGCCCCACTGTGCCTAATGGGGCAGACCCATCCAACCTTGATCTAGGGCCAGGCCAGTGCTGGTGAGCTATTCTGGGTCCCTCCTCACTTGCAGGGTTTCCCTTGTGTGGTGCTTTGGCATTTGCTGAGGCATTTTGGCTCCAGGGGTGGGAGCGTGGCTCTGTGGAGCTGGGGTGGGTGAGCCTTCCCTCAGCGAGAGGCAGCTGGTGGCTCTGCAGGCACCAGTTCTGTTCTGGTGGTCTGGGGTTTGTGGTTTTTTTTTCACCCTGGCTCAGGCCTGGCCTTACTGCTTTCAAGCAGAGGCATTTAAATGTCTCTGCTCTGTGGTCCCAGTATCCAGACCTGGATTTTTCTGTATTCCAGTGGCCACTCCTCTGAGTATGGGGGGTGGGTGGTGGCCTGTGTTCCCTCGTTCATCATGTTGTCCCATGTGGATGCTTTGGAAAGGACTCAATCTGCAGGTCAGTGCAGCATCTTCCCTACTACGTATACTGCCAGCTCAAAGGAAGTACAAGGTACTAAAAAAGTATATTGTGCTTTACATACATACTTTAGTAGAAGACAGGCTGAGAGAGTTGGGGTTCTTCAGCCTGGAGGAAAGAAGGCTCCAGGGAGACCTTATAGTTGCCTTCCACTACCTAAAGGGGGCCTACAGGAGAGCTGGAGAGGGGCTTTTTACAAGGGCATGTAGTGATAGGATGAGGGGTAATGGCTTCAAAATGAGAGAGGATAGATGTAGATTAGATATTAGGAAGAAACTTTTCACACTGAGGGTGGAACAGATTGCCCAGAGAAGCTGTGAGTGCCCCATCCCTGACAGTGTTCAAGACCAGGTTGGATGAGACTTTGAGCAACCTGGTCCTCAAAGTGGGTGTGAGGTGTCCTTGCCCATGGCAGGGAGATTGGAACTCGATGATCTTTAAGGTACCTTCCAACCCAAACCATTCTATGATTCTGTGATTTTAGAGCCTTGGGGGGTGGGGTGAGGTGTGAAGAGTTGGGAGTGAGCGAGTTCAGAGTGAGAAGACTCTGGATTTTCCAAATACACTGGTTGGTTTGTGTGCTTGTGAGTTTTAAAGAAGTGTCCTCTTTCCACTCTAAATACAAGAATTAACGCTACCACTAAGCCTCAAGGTACAATAGTTTCTTCATGCAGGCCCACGTCGCTTTTGGGCTACTTCAACGGACCTTGGGTTTGCCTCCAGGAAAATCCAGAGGCAAGGTTTCTCTCTTGTGCCTAATGTTGGGGATTTGCAGTGGTGTGAGTGGAGACGATGCGAGGTCTTCCCTCCAGAGCAGCAGCAGATGCGGCTTGTGGGCAAGCGGATTGATCGTGGCAGTGCTGAAGTGCTGGTTGGAAGAGGGCGTCTAGAGGTCTAGTCCAATTCCCACTCTTAACAAGACTGTTGCCAGCATTTATGTTAAACATAGCGTTAGAAGAGGAAGAAAAAGGTGGTAGGGTATAACCGAAGACATTATTGTATTATAACCAAAAGAACCTTAGGAAATGCTGATAGCAAGAGGAAAACATGAAAGGTTTGTTGTTGCTACTTTTTAGCAGCATTTCTCAGAGAATTTAAGGGAAAATGAATTCTGCTGAAATGACCTTTTTTCACCTCGTACTGGTTTTTGAAAAGCCTGTGCTCCCTAAGCCATCCACGCAAACACTTACCCAAATAATGAAGAATTCAACTGCACATGCTCCAAGGGGTAGTTAGGCATCACTAAAAAATTTTTCGCATCACTGCTAGTATCTTAGAGGACAGTAGTTCCTAAGGCAAATGGATTTTTTTTCCCTCCCATTATAATAACTTCAAAATGCTCTCAATCTATCCAGAAGGATGATGTGTTAACTCCTAAATGACTAAATAGAAGCTCTTTGAAACCAGGAATATCTTTTTGCATATATTTTCCTGTGACTAAGGATTTTGTTGAAACTTAAAAATAATGTTTCAAAAGAAATAAATCTTGCTACGTCCTGTACTTTTCTGTAGAAATACAGGGCAATTGAAGATGCTGGGTTTTTTCATTTTAAAATTGGGTGTACAACACATAAAATGTAAGCTTCAAAAGAGGCTGTTCTGGAAAGGAAGTGAACTTGAGAAAAATAGGCATCTTAACAGGAATTCTTTTTAGCCTTCCTTTTAGCATGAAGTGTTCTTGTTATACTTGCTGACCCAGTTGTTTCACTGTTATTTTAAAGCATACTTATTTTCTCTTTGAGGTTTTTTTTTCTTTCTCTGTTCTTGGAGAAAGAGTAATATGCGACTCTTGCCTGATACCCGACATTAGGCCAAACAGTTGCGTCTCTGCCTTCCTAAATGAGACTATTTATGTGTAATACTATTTCTTAAGTTTGTTTTTTTTTTAAAAGGACAAGCAGTATTTTTTTGTTTTGGCAGATGAACGTCTGTTAATTGTACTTTACAAGAAAATCAGCGTTTCGGCGCTGCCCCTGTTGGGTCTTTTGTATTTATGGGGGAGGAATCCCTGGTCACTGGGTTGTTTTCTGTGCAAACACTGGGAGAATGCTGGGACCAACAAGGTTGAGCTGACCTTACGTGCTGGCCTGTTCCCTGCCACTGACTGTCATGTTTCAAAGGTTAAACTAACTGTGGATGAAATGTAATCAGTAGTGTGCTGGATCCTTTCCAGATCACACTGGAGGAGTGCAATAACCAGCATTGTTAGCTTTGGGAGAGCAAGAGACAGAGGTCATTACCTGTGTGCGTCTGAGCATGAGGAACCAACTGCCTTTCCTGCTACCTCCCACGTATGTTTATTTAAATCTTATCAGAATTGTTAATCCTGCTGGCCCCTACTTTTCAAAAAAAAAAAAAAAAGGATGGCTGTTTATTCTCCATCCACTGTAATTTTCATCCTGTTGATTTCTCTGAGTTTCTGCAAGATCATGAAACCTATCATTACATGAGATCTGGATCGATACTTGGGGAACCAGAAAAGGCTGGAAGAAAAAGAGCTGTTGCTTTGTTAGATGAGACTCAAAAACAGGCCAGGGTAAACCAGACAGTACTCTTAAGACAGAGACATACTGCATCAGCAGAGGAAAGATAATCTTGGTAAAGTTTCGAGCTTTGCTCGTGGGTAGCTAGGAGAAGAGCTGGTACAGTAGGAAGCTGGCAAGGGACAAGCGTGGGAGGAGGAGGTGGAACAGAAGCACCAGAGTACAGATAGCATCTCTGAGAATTGATTTCCTGATCCTATCCGTACTCAACCACTCATTTTCTCAAACTCCATCTCTCGTTTGTGTTTTACTTTCAGTCCTCTGCATGCAAGTCTGCAGCAGGAGTCTGTTCCCAGCATCAGATAAAGAGGCTTTTTGGAAAGCACCAGAAGCATGTAGCATATGGTGGGGAAGTACTGCTTATTGTCACATTCGGGATTTCAAGGGTGACAGGGGATGAAGGCAGTATTTTTTCTGCCTATTAGCTTTTACACAACCCTCCTCTGAAACTGCCTGTTCAATAAGAATAGACTTGAGTGGGGAACAAAAAATTGTCTTCCTTTTGACTTCCAGGGAAAGATTCCTACTCCATCAAAGTGTGTTGTTTTCTTTATAGACCAGTGTATGATTATGGCCTTGAAAACCAGTACATTTAGCAGCAATGGAGACTTTGGCCTGAAAAGAGCAGGGAGGGGGGTGAATGGGGGACTTCCATTTGAGAGTAAGTCAAACTTAATAAACCTGTAGAGAGGATTACATTATTTTAATGTATATCTTTGTATACACTCCTCATTTTTATGTTATAATTAACACTTGGAAATATGAATGCCTTTTCTTTTTCAGGATCTCTGAGTTTTTCAGTTTATGCATTTTGTGATGGTTTCTAAAGAAGCTCTGACAAGAAGCTTCAGAGGTCTGAATCAGTTTATAGAAAGGTCAGCTCTGTCCTGAGGAGCTCAGTGTAAGTTGGTTATGATGTCGGGAGAAGAAAATGCTGTTATCCTCCTTAACCCACCTTTACCAGACTCTCTCAGGATCATAAGCACAAGCAGAATGAGCTCCTTATCAGTGTTTCCATCTGTTGCCTCACTCCTGTATTTCAAGAGTAGAATGATGTTATCCTTAATCCTGAGTCTTCATGAGATCTGTCTACTTCAACATGTGTGAGAGAACACAAGGTTTTCTCTTCCTATTTACTTTTCGTATAGAATTCTTATTTTTGAAAGACATTTCCTTGACCAATATTTGTTTCTTTCTCTCCATGCCAGAGTAGGGGAGATGTGGAAGAACTGAGGAAAAGCCTTAGTGACTGTCTTGTCCTTGTGAACCCTGAGTAGTGTTCTTTCCCAGTCCTGTGTCTTTCACCTGGCACTTTGTCTACACTACATTTCTTTTTAGTTGTTCAAAGAGCAGCTTGGTTTTCCCACCAACCTTAAAGTAAAACACTTCAATATCCACTTTCGTAAGTGCTCCTGGGCTTTTAGGACACCAAGCGGTGTAGGATTGGGCATAATTTCTGTATGAATGGTTTCTACTCTACTGGAATAACTTTTCTAATGTCTGGTACTTGTGACCCAAAATTTTGCTCAGGAATATCACTTCAGGCATTGGGGAAATCTTTGTTTGGAGTGCTTTTCAACAAAACCGGTTTTAATGTGAGAGGGGCCATAGACCTAAACTGCAGTCATAGAGGATGCAGATGAGCATGGGTAGTGCAATGCCCTGATCCATTTGTGGTTTTCCTATCAGGTCGATTAGATGTATGAGTGGGTCTTTCTTCTAAGGTCCCTCTGCTGAGTTTCTTTGGGAACAAGTAACCAGTTTCTTCTATCTTCCAGATGTTCAGTCAGCTGCCCAGAACTGGGTCTGTGGCAATCCCAGCTGAGGGAAGACTTGTGAGTCAGGTGCTGGCCTCTATGTAAAAATAACTAGAATTCCTTAAAGTGATAAAGACTTTTAATGTTAGCTTTTTTACAGAGGTCTGGCCACGCTGTGTCTTTCTGCACAAGCAACAGCAGTCAAGCAGCAAGTCCTGACAGAGTTTCTGTTTTGCTGGAATATCTTAGTGATGAGGGAAGCCAGGGCAACGCAACGTGAAATAGCCTTGCTTGGTAAAGACCTTTATAACTGAAATATGGAGTCTGCTTGGGTTAAATATTTGAAGATTTTTTAATATTCTGAACTGATTAGCTTGCCCTTTTGTTTAGGAGAGCTCTGACGTTTTTATTAGTTAGTGTGAAAAATTACTAATAGTAATACATTGTCTGTGACTACCAACCAAAGGCTGTATTTTCTCTCTGCAGTATAAAGGCCAACTGCATTGGAAGTGGATCATTTTACATGATTACTAGCTGCATCCATCTTCATATTCAGACTGGCTGATAGCTGTAAATAGAAACACTTGTGTTTCTCTGAATAGTGACAGGCTGAATCTCTGAACTTCAGATTTTTTTTCCATCTCCTCAGTATAAGGGTTCAAGATGAGCCCGATGTATGACAGCATCTCATGCTTCTCCTCCACGTAGAAGCACACGTGTGCACATTACGGCCACTGCCTTTTTCCTTCTGTGAATTTATGAAGCCATGTTTATGCCTGAGTGCTATTTTGGATAGGAAGATATCTTTAAAAGCGGAATAACAGAATAGTGACTTTAACCTGATGTTCACAATATCTGCTGTCTACCATTGGGTTTGTCCTGATGTCATTATGTTGGTACAGGATGTCTTCAGAGGATGTCCATATTGTATAACTAGCTGTCTGCATTATGTCTTTCCCCTTTTAGGTATCTTTAATGGCTTTCTATTTTTGCTAAGTCACCAGGTAGCAGAAGGCGTTTGCAGAACTTTTTATGGCAAACCTTTCATCGATCTTTTATAGGAAGGTCTCCGTGTTGATGTATACTAGATATTTGTACGTGGACACAGCCATAGGTTGGACTTTATGCTGTTCCTCTTAGATTCTGGTGAGATATTTTTCTGGGTATGATTTCTCTGCGCTTGTCACTGGGAAGAATCAGTTAGCTGTGGGTGCATATGCTTGTGAAATCCTATCCCTACTGAAGTTAACAGGTCTAGTTGCTGTATGTGTGCAAAAACTGGGTAAGAAATTTCATTGTGTTAAAGGAAGGCCTGATTCCTCACCCCATGTCGGGTTTCTGTACTTCACATGAGCAAGGGGAGACATGCAGATCACAGCTAGCAAGCTGAAAAGTGCTCTGTGTGCCACAGTGTTCCTCAGAAATTTCTTCTACTTCATGGGTACTTTATAGCAGGGCAGTTCACTGTTTCTTGAAGATTAAAAAGACCTGTTTTGGCTTTGAGTATATAGAATTCTTTGTGTAAGAGAGAATTGTGGCAAATTTTCCAGTTTTAGCACAGAAAGTTTTGACTTCTGTCTCTCTAGTGTCTACCTATTTTGCAAAATGTCTCAATTATGCAGCTTGGTTCTTGTGATTAAAGTACACCTAGACTTGCTTCAGGATAAAAATCCTTTTAGCTTCTGAGAAGCAATATAGCACAACTCTTTCTTTTCCTGTGCTGAGAACGAGCGAGAGAGACATGCATGGGAAGGGATGGGGACTGGGGAGAGAAGGCAACCTTCTCTTGTAATTACATGAGAATATTTGTGGTATGTGCCTTCTCTGCAGGAGACTTTCAAATACAGATAAAACTAATGAATCTTCTGTTCATCAAGCCTAGCAATACATGTTAAAGTCTCCTAACTGAAATCTGTACAACAGATTTAAAAGTCATTATTAGGCCTTTAAAATGTCACAAAGATTCAAAGGCTAAGAGGCCAGTTTGCGTCTTTAAATTATAGTGCGTTCAAGAATGTGTTATTTCAGGAACTTGTCCAAGTCGCTGCACTGTCACAGCTTCATTGCTTCAAATGTCACTTCAAGTAGGAGCAGTTTTTATAACTACACAGTAAATTCAAGATGGCTTAATGGAAATGATTTCTTCATGTGTCAAAATGACCCCTTTGTTTCTCATTTTACTCTTTTGTTGCCTGCAGCTAATCTGCTTTTTGGGTTATCAGATCCAAGCATCTTACAATGCTGACTCTAGCAGCGGCATTCAGCTGGAATGCTGCCTTTTGTTTACTGGTTTCACCAGGCCTCCAGTGCTTTCTTTGGTCATCTGGTGGCTCCACTAATGTGATTTGCACTCCCTGGCTCTGCAGGTAGTCATGGGCTTTTATAAGGGAATTAGAGGAAGGCCTGCCACCCTGGTTGCTAATGAATCCACAGGGTATTTCTTGTTTGTGTTTTGTTTTTTTCAGGTTTTGTGGTTTGTTTTCTTGGGTTTTTTTTTTCCCCCGAAAAGCAGACCACGATCTGTTCACAATTTTGTGAAATTTTTCTCCCCTCTTCTCAGACTTCAGTTCCTAAGGCCACTTTACCTGGCTGTGGCGACATTTGTTTTGCGTGAAACAGAAGTACCAAATCCAGTTGATCAGAATGTGCATTCAGAGTTTTTTCAGGACTTGTAAAGAAATACAGAAAAATTGATGCCTACACAAATGCAGAAAAATTCTTAATTACAATAAAAAAATAATATATAGAAATTGTTCATGGTAATACTGGATGCAGTAAGGAGAGACAAACTTCCAGCTTCTGCTTTCCTTCATGAAAAGTCTTTCTATTAAAATAAGAAATGTTGGAACATGTAGAGAAGTTTAAGTGTTTTGCTGATGAGGCTGCAGCTGGGACCATAAAATTTTGCAAGCACACCAGAAGTAGATGGAAATTTAGAAGCACCTTCAGTGCAGTCTTACAATTTTGAGCTAGTGAAGGATATAGTCAAGTAAATATCCTATTACAGTTTTTGCAAAAGTACACAGATCTGTAGTTACATTGGAAATTTTAATATGATAAGAATGCATATATTCAAAAGAGAATATATGCTCAAAACATCTTGTATTTGTTTTTCTAAAGTAGAAGAGAGATTAAGACTCTGAGGAGTTGAGTAGAATGTCAGATGCTGAGTAAGATGCCATTCCTCCTTATATCCACAACTTCTTACTTAAGGATCCTTGTGGATTTGAGTGGGGACTAATAGTGTGATTAGGGTTTTTCTCAGATTAGGCCTGTAGTTTTGTTAGGGTCAGTATTTGACTTGCACAAAAACAAGCACAATGTCAATGTTTTTAAAGCTTCCCACTAGTCTAATTAAGACTCAACCACTAGTGGCAGGATCTGCATAGTTGTATCTTTTCATAAAATATTTTTCATCCCTTTCCATTATTTCAGAATGGAAGACACCAAATCTCTGATAAAAGTGTAATCTGAAAAGGACTCTGAAAATAAATGAGCCCTTCCAATGCAAAAATGGATAATACTGAATCTATTCTTATTGTTATTTACCTTGAGAGCAAGTCTATCTGTTTATCCAAGTCTCCAGAATTTAGACTGGTAAGAGTTATGCCACTGATACACAGTTTATAGGGTTGAGTTTTAAGAGTAGAAGAAAGCTTCAGAAAAACTGAAGTACATAGTCATGTTTCAGTGCCCTTGCTTTGTGCCATTCTGCAGTGTTGATGCTGTAGGTTTCATCTGTGATGTTTGGTGAGGGTGCATGTTTCATTTATATATGCATGTTTGGGTTTTTTTAACACATTAACTGAGTATTGGAGCATTAATTTCTGTTCAAAGAATGTCAGTGAAGTTGTTGAGCTGGTGTTTCTACTTCAGGAAAAATCATGTAGAAATTCAGGTGCAAGATTTTTAATAGTGGACATATAAAGCAAGAGTATATTGATTGAGCTTGACTAGGCTGACTGCAGCACTGAAGGTCCTTATGACCCAGAAGTTTGTGACCCATGAAATCTCCATTTTCCTTGTGTTGGTGATGTATTTTGAAGTACAGAGGACTGAAAAATGCATCCTGTGTGACCAAACACATCGATTATCTACAAATGGAAAATTATTTGAGCCTTATTGCTGAAAATGTGTTTGATACTAGTAAATATAAGGGATAGGCTGAAATTATATTCTTAAACAAATGTCCTCTCAGCACAAATTCACAAAGGCAACAGCCAATACTTAAAAGCATGAATAAGATCTACTGTATTTTTCTTTAAAATGGTGATTTGAGATGTTTGGTCATTCTGCTGATTCAGCTTCATCAGCTTAGATGCCAGTGAGCAGAAAATAAAAATTTTGCTTTATAAATCGTACTTGCATCTGATGGAAGGAGGTGAATGATGGTGAGGAATTGGGCAGAGTTATTTCTAAAAATGGTAAATATCCAAAGTTCCCGAAAATGAGCCTGTAACCCACACGCACACCAGCAGGCAGATTTTACAGCTCTGTCCAGAGCACAGAAGGAAGATAAATCATGGCCATCCCCCTCTCATTTTTGAAATGGCTCAACCCTGGGGTTTAGCTGAAGGACTTAAGGAGTTTTTGAAGTGCAAATAGACTGGTGAAGGGTAAACCTTTTCAGAGTTTCATTTAGATGGATTTTTTTTTTTTTCTATGTGGATTTCTGGCACCAGCTGAGATCTGGAAGGCCACAGGATTTTTTTGTTTCTGATCAATCAAGCAAGCAGAACTTGCCATGGGGGTGTACATTCTCTGCATACATATTGATCCTATTGTGTTTAAAAGTAGTTAATTTAATCGGGGCTTTTTGAAACCTTCCCTGGTAAGACTTGCATTAATGGAGCTGTCATTTCAAGGTCATGTTTCAGTGTCAATAACTTAATGGTAGTGACAGAAGTTAGCTATAAGTTTAATATAAATTTTTCAGTTATTCCATGTTAAAATTGCATTGAATGAGAACTGATTTTACATCCGTGCATATAAAATGTTGCTGCCATTAAATGAGAGCTTTTCGAAGCAGTTTAGTCTTACATAAACACCAGCAGTTGTTTTACTATTCACCACGGTTTGGATCAGTACCCTTGGCCTGCCTAGCTGTGTAGGGAGTTTGAATCCAAGAACCTATTTTACACCTTGTCTCTTCTAGCAAAATGTTTGTAATGTCAGAGTTCTTATTCAGGGCTTTTCCTAGTAGTTTTGACCTGTTATCTCACACTTTGTCTTGTTTAAGAGCAGCAGCATACAGAAGATGGATTGCATATTTAACTATAAACACTCCTCTCTACTGTGATAAATATTTGGAGATACAGCATGTAAGGACTGGTCTGTATGATAAGATGCCCGTTTGAGTGCAGAGTATAGATTTTATAAGGCAGGATACAGTTTACTACTTTGTGGTCTATGTCTGATGCCAAGACCTTCTTAATTATTTTCAAGATTTTTTCTGTGAGGAAGTTAACTGCAGACATTGTTATTTTTTCTTTAATTTAATTGGCTTGGAAGGAGCTTAAGAAAGTTATCCTAGTGATGGTGACACTCAAGGTGGAATAGAGTTGGTGGCAAAAATTTGATTCAGATACCATGGCAGAATGTGCCTGTAAATCTGCTGCTTGCTGAGGACTGGTGTTCCAGAGCGATGTGGACTGAGTGGGCTGGGATGTGAGATGGAAAGCAGAGTCTTGCGTACAACCCTTGCAGTCATGTACTGATTGTTATCTGATGTAGAGTTTCTGATGTGTGTTTTCCCCAGCTGAATGGGATTTTATCAAAGATTTCAGTGCAAGATCACTCAGTGGCTTAGAATGACAGAGGATCTCTAAAGAGGGTGTGAGGTCCAGAGTTGGGATCTTGTTTAGGGAGGACCAAACTTGACTGGTTGTTAGTTTAATTTCCATATATTGCATGTCCAAAACTGTACTGCGTAGCATACTATAGCAAAATCACTTATATTGTAAAATGGTGTATCTATACCTTACTTTCAGTATTTAGAGTTTGGTGGTTTGATGTTTGCTGTTCTATGAGAGTGCAACAGAAAGATTCCAGATCAGGGCTGGGACCTAAAATCATAACTCATTGCAAATTAATAAATATGGCTAAAGAAGTGTATATTGTGATTCTCCCATGACTTTACACTGAACAGATGACGTTTGACTAACAGGCCCCCTGTCTTGCTCTCTGTTTTGCAATTCTGGCTTTCATGCCATTAAACTCACATGCTATCAATCTCATGTACTGTAATGATGGTTATTTCCTATAGTGTTTGAAAGCTAAACACGAGATGCTATTTTAAGCTTTGCTGAGAAAGAAGGGAATTCTTTGCATCTGGCTGCCGAAAAGGGATTCCCAGCATTTGTGGCATCACTTTTGTGAGTATGTCATTGGGAGATGCTAATATGACCTTTCCTTTGTTAAGTAAGAGATTTCTAGCACCACCCAGGACTTTTCAACAAGTCCTGTTCCGCTGACAGAGATTTTGGGATATTTCAACTCAGCAGCTTTTGCTTCAGTCTTACTAGGCATAGAGTGCAGATCTTCATTTGGAAATGGGCATAGTTCTGTAGATGGGTATGTGGGTGTTGGCTCGAAAATCTATCGTTCTAATTCACAATTTTTTCTCAATGGTGTGTGCTCAAATGTCAAAACACTGTGGGGCTGTTACTGGCAAATTACAGATTTATCAAGCAGCTGCAACATTAAAGTAATCTTACTGTGGTTACAGTACGCATTCATCAAGGGCACAGGCTTGCCCAATCATTTTGAATTCCTGTAGAATTTAACTGAGCAACAGCTGGTCTGTAGCATGTGAAGATTTTAACAAGGTAATGTTTGTGTTTTGGCGAAGGACTTGTATGACATGCTGCTTAAACTGTTCCAAAGTGCCTTCTTCCTCCATTCAAGTCTGTAGGGATCCTGAGACAGTTTTTGTGTGAAATTTCTCCACTCTCTCTGTTTCTCTTGATTTTATCACAGGTAAATTCTACCGAATTCTTACATGGGTTGTTAGGAAAAAAAATAAAATAAAGAGGCCATCAACACCACTAACTACAGCTACAATAGAAAGAATACTCTTTTTAGCCTTTGTGTCAGATTCCTTTTCTCCCCAATTGTTTTTCTTTTTTTCTTTTTTTCTTTTCTTTTTTTTTTTTTACTTGGGAGAGGTTTATGGTGCTGTGTCGGTCAGGATAACCCTGTCTTAGGGTTGAAGTTGTATTTCTCCCTGAGTTCCTAGAGGTGATGTTATCTTTTGTTCACTCAGCAGGATGGTCATTCCTAAGAGCATCTGTCACTTGAGGCATTGTAAGATGGATGAGTCTCAAGTGAACTGCTGGTTGAAGCAAATGGTGAAAATAAGAAAGGACAAGGGGGTTGGGGGTCTTCAGAGGGGACAGACAACAAGGAAGCACTGTTAGAAATCAAAAGTAAGCCAGGCGGTAGTGGAAGAAAGAGCCAAGATGGATCACATGTTAGCAGATCCCACAGGTCTTGGAAATGAATATTGGTGGCTGGTGAACTCTGACGAGATCTTCTGTGTCTTGACAAAAATGCCACTGATTTGTTTCCTACTTCGTTTGCAAATAAGGGAGGATCAGGAGGAGATGATCTGAACATCAGATGAAGAAACTATATTTTTGTCACATTGTGCTGTAAGGTTAGGACAAATTAATGCTCCTAATAATCAGAAAAAGGGTTAGTGGTATTTTGTGCGTCCTAAATATTATATGAGAATCTGTGAGTACTGGGTGGGCATGTAACAGTAGAAAACCAAACCAGCATATCAGTAGTTCAGCTTTTTGAAAACAAAGTAAATTTAAAATTTGTAGCCATTTGTATTTCAGAAGGCACTTAATGCTTTCAGAAGAGGAAAGATTCACTGCAGTATCTCTGCTCATGCTAAACTTAATTGAGTTAGACATTTTAACAGAAAGAAAGCGATGTAAAAAACACCAGACCCAGGAAAACTCCCCCCAAGCCAAGCAAATCCATGCCTGTTCCCCCCCCTCCCCACCCCGTCCTCCCCTGGCCCACTGAAGCTGGGCAAAGGTCTGTGTTTGCAAAAGCTGCCGGCTAAGGACAAAAGGCACTTACAGCCCAGTGTGTGTCAAGGTTTGGGAAGGGTCCAAGGAGGATCTTGGCTTGAAAAATTATTTTGTCACACTATTGGCATTGGTCCATAAGGGGAAGCACTGGTTGAAAGGCGAAGAAATTAAGATGATTAGAAGCTTTAAAGCTTCACAAATGGTAGAGTATCTCTCTTCTCAATGGATGTAAGTAATAGATGAAAGACTGAGAGTGACAACAAAGGATCAGGGCGTTTAAGAGAATGTGTGCAGCCTGAATAGAGGTCTGTGGCCTAGGGCCAAAGGTCTTAGCTTTGAGTGTAATTAGAAGAAAATACAAAAATGTCATTACTAGCAGGTGAAATGTTCAGCACGTGTCCGAAAAATAGCAATTTCGGAGCCAGGAGCTGTTGGAATTGGATTACTGACATTCTGCAATCACTGGAGTCTCTGCAGAGCCCTACAGTTTGGTCGGGCGCTGCGTGTTAACCTTGTTGGCCATCTGCGATGGGTTTGCTGTTGGCGTGGTGGGGATACACAGCGCAGGGCAGCGCCTGTCCTCCCTGGGAATAGAGCTGTTTAACGCCCTTCCTCAGAACGCAACAGTCCTACCTAAAACTTTTCCTGAGTGAGAGGTGAGACTTATAGCTGCTCTCCTAAAAACAGGAGGGGGAAGCTTAAAGCTATATTGCTTTCTTTTATTGTAAAACCTGGCTTTGGAATTCTAGGCTGAAAGAGTTGCGTTCGCCCTGGTTTTGACAGCAGGCCCAAGGCTGTGTCCCAGCTTTAAGTCTAAAATCTCATTTGTGAGCAACAGGGAAAATTCCTTCAAATCTTTTGGCAAAATATTGGCCATTGAGAAACTAAGCCATCTTGGCTGCCTAAGAAGGTCTTGCCAAACTCCAGTCAATGATAGCTTAATTTAAAGCTTCTCCTGATGTTAATTACTGTTCTGTACAGCCCTAGATATTTTAGGAGCTACTCTTCTACCCCAATTCTTTGGGCTATTTCAGGTCTATTCTGTCTAATAAACTGCAATATCTATTAGAAATGTTTTCGCTTAAATACCTTTAGGGGGGGTGTCAGATAGGAGAGCAACCGGATAATTCTGATTTAATTTTGAACATTGATCTCCAGTTATGCTAGATAACAACTCACCCATTTAGTTTATTTCTTTTTAGACCAATAGTAAAATAATTACTTCTACAGTATCATCTGTTTTTTATGATTCTGTTACAGTTAATTTTCTTATATTGATGTGCTAAGTTCCTAATATTTCATATAGTGACTTCAGAGCCAAACATGTGCAGATTCTGTGACAAACTTGTGCTTTGCTTCTGATAAAATGTGAAGAAACAGTCAGGCAGCTTCAACCAAGTATTCCTATGAAGAAAAAGATGCTTTTTTTAAGTGGTCAGCCCTCCTTTCCCCGCTCCAGTTCACTTTTCACCCTAGATCAGGTTTAGATAGGCAGGTTTTGCTGGCTTGTTATAAACTGATATGCTGGCATAAATAATTGTAATTTCTTTTCTCGCTTCTTATTTTTCAGGTGTTCGAGAGTTTTAAACAACTTCACAGCAAGGCTTCATGAACTCTTAGCTGCATCCTTTAATCATGACTGCATTTCAAATAGGTTAAAAGGAATCTGAGAAGGTACCGTACTTGCCTTTCCTAACAGACAGTACATTGTATGTTTGTGTTCAGCGTCTGTGCCTTCATTTCCATTGGCTGCATTTTAGGAACTGTGTGGATTGTAAATAATGATTTTGGTTTCACTTTAGGCATGTATAACATCTAAATTCTTAAAAAATCTTGGAATCCAATACATCTAATTAAACAGCCTTTCATCAAAGAGGGCTGATTTGTGCTTCCATTTTTTTTCTTATATATCTACAATGAGGTCAGCTTCATTATTTAATGACAGTTCTTTTGAAGGTGTAACCATTTTCTTCTGCTGTTTTACTTAGGAGCACTGCAAAATGCCTAAGCGACTAGCTAAATATATGTTTTATGCACTTGGAGGGTGTGTGTTTGTTTGTTTGTCTTCTCAAAGGGTTTAAAACAAATGGGAAGAAGAATGCAGATCTTTGTAATGATTGGGATAGATTTGTGCTTCCAACTGAGATTCTCACGCGTCCTGTCTTTTTTTTTTTTTTTGCTCCTGACTTCTTAAGAGGGGGGAGGCTTGCCTCAGTATACAATATTGGGTTTGCATAGCTTCTTGTTGCATTTAAATAGCCAGCGTACCCAGAAGGCTGAAGATCTATTCCTGCTTTATGACCTGTTGTATCCCTGGGGCAAGGGCAGCCCTGAGCCGAGCAAGGGGGTCATGGCCACAGCCCAGGTTCTGAGTGGAGCTTGTGGGTTCCCCAGGAACATTTTTTTTTTAATTTTTTTTCTTTTTTTTTTTTTCTCGGCAACATCTGGAACACGGTAGAAGTCTGGAAGAGGGGGGAACCTCCAGGATGTCGCTTCGCCAGGTGCTAGGAGGAAGCAACATTAGCCTTTTTGATGGGGGGGTGGCAGATTCTGTGGCCCTCAAGTTAGGCTAAACAATTGCCGAGGTCAAAGGACAGCTGAGTGCGGTCAATGAGACACCCTGGGGTGTATTTTGTTACTTAGTAAAAGGAGCAGCATCCTAAAACCCTAAAGGATTCTCTTGAAAATCTGTGTTGTGAAAAGGTTTTATGAGTCTGATGGCAAAAAGTGCTGATTTAGCTAAGGAATGCTTGCTTTTGTCTAAATGAAAGGCTAATCCTTACCAAATGTTGGCAGCTATTATAGTGCAGTCAATGCAGGTCTGAAAGGACAGTTAGAGTAGAAGTGTACTTTAGGATCCCAAATGTTTATCATTTTAATGGTTCTGTAAGTGAAAAGATTTCTGAACTTTCACCTTTGTTGCTAAAATTTATGCCATGAGCAAAATATTTGAAAAAGTAAAAACCTTCCCTTATAAATTAGTAGACCTTGTTCCTTAGGGAGTGGAGCTTGGCCCTAGACAAATTCCCTTGAGATTAGCAGGATACTGCCTAGTTTAAACTATAACTTCTTTTAATCTGCTAACACTTATTAATTGGTTGAAAAAAATGTGGGGGTTTTCTGGTCTTGAGCAATTTTTGCTGTTCTTGTTTCAATGCTCACCAAGAAAAAATGTTAAAGAATAGCTTTTGATTAATTAATTCCTATAATTTGTTTAACATTATCTTTCTTTAAAGCGACAGCTTATTAACACTTAACATTTGTCATAGGAGCAGATAAGAAATCAATGTCAGAGCCAAGACCTTGTAAATAACCCGAAAGGAAATGTAATAATGGCTGTCTTCACCAGGGAGGTGGGGGGAGAAGGACCAGGCATGTGGCAGAAAAGGTTCAGTGCTTTTTGTTTTCCTTTGGAAGGGGGGGTTGCTGCAAGATACAACCCGGGGCCTCCGACTCTTTGGCCCTACTGTCTTACACAAACACTCATTGTCAAATTAGGAAGAAAAAGGTACTTGGGGGACCAGTGGGGATGGCATTTTTTAGTGACTGACCTGGCGTTTTGTCATGATTTTTAGGACACTGTAAGAAGAGTGAAAAATAATAAATTCCGTAATATTCAAGGGTGGAGGGAGTGGGGAGAAGCAAAGAAATTGACAAGTAATTTTTTTTTTTTTTTTAAAGAACCATGCTTGCAAAATATAGCTCTCCAAAGAGCTTAATTTTTAAACTCTTTAGAAGTAGTCTATACAGATACTTAGCATTGATTTATGTCAAAGTTAAGGCACCTTTAAACAAATAAAGTTGGGAATGGATAAACCTACTAAAATACAAATCGCCTATTAAACACAGAAGATGTTTGCAGAGCATTCAGGTTGCTACAAAACTGACACATGTCTTGAAATTCTCCTGATAACCCCTTCTAAACTCATCAGGAAATGATGGCATGTGTGTTTGAGGGGTACACAAGGGAGCGGCAAGATAGGCGAGAGATGGAAGGTCAGGCCTTAACTTTGACTTTCTAGGCTTCAGCTTCATGCTTGTGCAATAAGGCAATAATAAATGAAGAAAGGATTAAGGTGATTTATTTATCAGTGGGATTGGACTGGCTTTTGCTGTGGGAACTCAGTGAGATGTTTGTTTGAATCTGTTTTCTGCTTTATAAGTAATGAATATAACAATTTACATATATATCTATATGGAATTAAGGGCTATATAAAATAGACTGTATAGTAAAACTCCTTAGACCTCTAATGCTGAATATTTTTTGCAACCCTAGAATTTAATTACTCAAATTATGTAAAATGGAAGTATGTGGGTTATTAAGATTTTTTTCTCATCCACTGGAGAAAATTGTTCTGTATCTATAAAGTGTTTATTTATCAGGTTTTTTCCCCCAAGTGGATTTGAGCCCACAGTGCGAATTTTATACATAGTATTTATATGCTGCTGTGGCAGCACTCACAGAAAAATATGAGCATTAGTTTCTTGAGTGTCTGTACTTACTGTAAGTTTTATATGCCTGCCTTCAAGAATGCATAGAACCTGTGAATTTTCTGTGTTACTGACTCACTAAGCCATAATAGCAGCTTTGGGCATCAATCTTTGTCCCTGCTAGCATGTTTATGTTGCAGGTAAATTAAGTCCAGTCTGTGAATGTCATTAATACTTTTCCTTCTGGGAGAAAAGCAAGTAGAGAAGCACATCTGATGTCTCCAACAAATAATGTCTTCTTCCAAGACATAAAGACACAGTTTTTCATAGTGGGTGATGAGTAGCATCACAGAACAAATATAGTCATTAGAAATAGAAAACTGTTTTGGTTTTTTTTTTCTCCTATTAAGTGCTAATAGTATGTAATTTTAAAGTTTTGCATTTCTCTTTTAAATGAAGATACAAATTTTTCTTTGCCAGACCTAAATGGTATTTAAAAAAATGCCATTCGTAGACATTTATCCTACAAATGCCTATTGGTATTCCAATATGTCAAGAAAAGGTAGCTTGAATGTCAAAGTTCTTTTTAGATGGATGTGATGTTAATGTTCTGTTCTGTTGATTGCCTGTTTGTTGCAAAATTCATCTGAAAAAATTCAACTGAAACCTGGGATGTTGCAGAAGGCCCAGTAGTGATATGCCTCTTTGATCTCAAACAGGGGTTGCCTCTGGTAATTTCAGAGATTCTGGACAGAGCTTTGTTTATTTTACAGAAGAATTTGTGGTATTCTGGGGAGGGGAGAAAGTAGAGTCAGCTTTGACACATGACGAACACATGTTGTGTAGAAGGAAAAGGAAGAACTCTACAAAGCCCTCTGCACTTTGAAGTTCATTTCCACTAAAACCCAGTAACTTTCTTCTATTGAATTTTAAAATAGGAATTCTATGAGCAATTTCCCAGCAGCAGAGAAGTTGCAAAAAAAGTCCAAGCGATATTAAGCTTGACATTACTTGTAGGTATAAGCTGATTGCTTTAGTTTTGACCTATGCAGGGTTTTCTTGTCCATTCACGCATTGCTTTCTGCGTAGAAATTGCCATGAAAGCAGCTGGCTTTCCTGGGTTTAGTCTCTGCCTCCCAGGCTAAAAATGAGTGCAGAAGAATTGTTAGATATTAGAATCGTTCTATGTTAGAATCATTCTATGATTCTATATGCCTCTGTATCTAGAGATGGTATGGGAGCTTCAGATAAACAAGATTTCTTTATTCCTTTCTAAAACATATTCTGAATTCAGATGAGCAGAAATGTGATCATTTTGACCTGTTTGAAAATGGGATTTTCAGAAGAGCCGTGCAGGAACATGGATCTGAGTAGACTTGATAAACATTGCGACATAACCTCTCCACAAAAGAAGGGGCAATTCTTTCCACCTTTGGTGGTTTCTTTTTAGAGATGATGGTTTCCAAGCCTTGTAAAAACAATGAGAACTCTTTTTCAGACTTGCCTTGTTTTTAGATAGGGCTCTAGGGAGGAAAACAGTCATATTTTGGAGGAGGTACCAACAAACCTACCTAACCTTCTTCTGTCCAAGTGTTTTAGTGAAGTGAGTTTGATTACGTAAGACTTTCTTTTACACTTCAATTTAATTGTACTTTTTAATCTAGAAATCTGCATTAGAGATTTGTTTAATAATCTTCCTGGAGCAAGAAAGGAGCAAGACTTGATGGTGCTTTTGGCAAGATTATGCACTTCACAGGTGAAGGAGATGTGGGAAACGCTGCTTGTGAGGCCCTTGGGTGCAGGGTGTTCTCCTTTGTACAGTGTCACAGACACTCTCTGGCTGCAGAGACAGTCTCTTTTTCAAGTTGGTAACCCTGAAATTACTTTCAGGTTGCATATTTGAAGAACTGCCATGCTACATTTCCAACTCTGCCAGCTTCGCAGGGAGTGGAGAATTGTTACTGCGAAAGAAAGGTTGAAGTTTACAGTCTCACTCCAGTGCTTCATTTTTACTCTGTTATACCTGTCACAAACCAGAACATGCACCAGATAAGATGAATACTGTTCCTGAAGAACTGGGTCATCTCTGTTTGGAAGGTTTTAAGAGGCAGCATTACTACTATACCTATTAGTCTGAGGTATTTTCTTAGTAGTGTCAGTATTTGTTGCTAGAATTAAGAATTTTCAGAACAAGTACGGTCTCTGCAAGATGATGAGCAGCTACTTTATATTCCATGGCAATAGAAATTTCTTTGTCTTCCTTATTTAGTAGCACTTTCACATGAGGATACTTAAAAAGAAAAGAAGATGGGGAAGAAACTCTTTTACTGCAGATGTAGATACCCAGGATGATTTTTATTACAAATTTTTCTGTTTAAGGCTTCTACTGTACAATCTGATGTTGGGATGTGTCATAATTAATTACATTTTAGCTTCTATTTTCTGTATCTTAGTAGTGACTTTTTATGCTGCTTTTCTATCAAATACTGTCATCTTGGTTAGCAGTCTTAAACAGTGGTGTGCATGCCTAAGTTCCTACATAAATGGTATCTTGCACATACAATAAATAAATAGCATAAGCTATGGCAATTTAGAAGTTAGATTTTTGCAGCCTAGAGGCCTAAAGATTTACAATAATTTACATACATGGTTTGCACAGTCCTACTCCATAGTCTTATTGAAGACAGCAAAGCAACAGCAGGCAGGTGAATATGTACTTACAGTATTGAGGTCTAAAGGCAGATCATGGGAAGTGGTGTAAGAGAGGATGTGCAGGGGGAAAAAAAAGAGTAAAAAAATTACAAACAAGTTGAGCAAGCTCAATAGTTGGGAATGACGTTAATATCATCAGCTTCATATGAAGGTCTTTGTTAGTTCCCTTGTGTTGAAGAACTGATAACAAACTTTATTGATCAGGCATTCAAAGGGTGCTTGCAATCGTAGGTGAAGCGCTCAGCTTCTATGTAGCCAGACCATATATGCTTAATAGATCATCATCCTGTTCATTTTCATGAGCAGTGCAGGTTGAGGTACCTTTATTAATACTCCTTCTCATGTCATTATATGGCTCTTTTGAAACACATGTAACTTTCCCTTGCGCTTTTTCAGGATGGAAACAAACCCTCAGAGAAAAAAAACCCAAACCATAATTCATAAAGTAAGCCATTAGTAATTGTTTTCAGCATTAAAATTGTTGACAAATATGAATTTGTGTTTCATTTTTAGAAAAATGTAACAAGACTGTTCACTGAGCTTCCCAGTTATGGAAATTAAAGAAATCTACATATAATTTTTAAAAACTGGTATAATATGAGACTGTTCCATTGAGGTAAACATTAAATTTCCATTAAAAAGACAGCTTTAAATTAACTGATGTATCTGAGAAGATACCGTTTACGTTATATATTATTGTTAACTACATAAATACATTTTATGTTTCTATGTTCTGAATATTTTGTTGTAATTAGTAAATACTAATAACTGACAATAAGATCTGTGTATTACTAGCAGAGTATGTATTGTCAGTGAATGTAGACTTATGTATATGAAAAGTATATAAAAATATTGTTTCAATAAGAATCTGTTAGGTTTGGAACAGGTGTTGATTTTGAATATATGATTTGGGGAACAAATTGAATCTCAGAAGAATATTTCAGTAAGCAGAAAAATACTACGTGCATCGACAGTTATTTAAATAGTTATTACATTAACTCCTTGGATACAGTAGTTTTATCTGCAGTGTTATTAGCGTGGGTAGCTGAAAGAATTAAAACATGTAATTTGCCTGACTCTGGTAACTTCCTGAATTGTTAGGAGAACAAATCATAATTTGTGTCTGCAACTAATTACAAAATCAAAATTACACAGCAAAAATATGCCTTGATTCTAGAGCTGTGCTTAAGCACCATTACTGATTTGGTTGTATTGCGCTGGCATTAATAATGCGGTTAATAGTCCTATTGATTTAGGGCAGAGAACATAAATGGGGAAAGCTATGTATGAGCACGTTGTTTTAGGGAAACAGGCTGAGATTTTCTAAAGTGCTCGTTAATGTTTTATTTGTGCTGCCTCTGCAATAAGTAATAAGACCATCCAAGTGTAAGCACATACTCCCTTTAAAATAATGAAGTCTTTTAACAGCACTGAAACTTAAAAATAAAAAGCTAGGTTTGTAGGGTGATAACCTGATAACCTTTTTATTATTTTTTTTTATTATTTTTACTGGAATGTTTTTTCTATTGAAAGAAAAGAAAAAATGTATGTCTTCTGTTGAAAGTGCGTAGTAATGTTCTATTCCTTATGTACCTTGTGAAACATGCCAGTAGCATAAAAGGATTTGCTCCACCTCCTACAAATTCATTTCAAAACCACTAGAAAACCTTCACAGTAATTTATCTGCTAATTTCATTCATCATTTAAAAGGGGTCTAAAAGCCTTGCAGTCAGAATTGGTTAAATCAACATAATTAACTCCTAGAAGCTTCTGTAGCCTGAAGGATATAGAGCTATTAATGTAAGATTCGCTCTCCACTGCATCATCTTCTATTCTGGATTGTATATTACTGAGCATTTCTCTTTGTATTACTGGTAACTGAATTTTTATGAACTTTTCTACACTTCTATAGCCTTTGTGGTCAAATTTGTTGTCATCTGGCTTCCTATCATTGTCTGCAACCATGTCAGCCTTTCCATGGAACACCAGGGGATGCAATGGGGGAAGACTGGGGGATGCAACAGGGAAAGACTGAAAAAGGACATATATATATGTGTGTGTATATATGGTATTGTAAACACAAAATACGGGTTTTATATGGTTTATAATTAAGCTCCTTTTTCCACAGTAGGAAGGTGGAGGTGGAATAACTAGAGAAATGGTATATTTGCAAAAGCTTGGGGGAAGAAGGTTGTGTACAGATAATGTGTAGGTGGATGAGTGTAAAAGAGACAGTAGAAGTATATGTGTGCATGCAGCTGGTGACAGAACATATAGTGCCTATTTGAATGTGAGCATTTGCATACATAAGACAGTCTTTGCTCATGAAAATGAGCTTTGCATTTACAACAGTTGTCAAAAGATATTCCTTGGTTCTAAGTCATCCACCAAGTGTTATCAGCTACAGTTTTGCTCCATTAATGTTGCAGTCTCTCTGCAGTACTTTCCCATGTAGTTTTCCATATTCAGGTAGGCATATATTGCTTTAAATGCTTTTAGCACAGCAGCATTTATTTACAGAAAATAGTCCTCCATCATTTTTACGTATTTTGTAGTCACTGTAGGTACATTCACATAAATTAAGTAGTGAGGTCAGATATTTTCTTTCATCTACTTGTTGCCTCTGTTTACTGAGGAAATGGCACCAAATTAAATTTGGCACATCCTTAATCCTTAAATCATCTCAGTCTTCACTAGAGGAATGTCTTGAGCATCCCCAGTGCATTGACTTGCACCAGTTTTCTGCTTGCTGTGCTGTAAGCGTTCAGCCTACCTGGAATGCAGCCTTTCTTTCCTGAGTGGGAGCCGTAGTCTGCCCAAAATAAGTTACAGCTTCGCATGCAGAAATCTTGCAAAAGGACCCTTCCAGCTGAACTTTAGGGATAAGAAGAACAGACTCTTGTTAGATTTACATAGTTTGAGTCTAACTACACACACTTAACTCTAAAATAGTGTTTTAAAACTTCAGACATACGAAAGATCACATCTAAAGATTCTGGGAGAGTTTTATCAGAGCATTTGAAAGATGAAGGAAAACGAGGGATGTTAGGTGATAAACACAAGTGCTGAACTCATAACTTAAAACTACTGAACTACCGTTTAATTTGCCATGGCTTCTGTAACATTGTGCCTCGCAATATATTCTGTGTTTGCAGTTGTGCACAGTTCAGTGAATAATACCGTTGAAAAGAATGAAACAGACATTTCAAAT
Organism: Thinocorus orbignyianus; assembly: GCA_013400375.1. Taxonomy (NCBI): domain Eukaryota; kingdom Metazoa; phylum Chordata; class Aves; order Ciconiiformes; family Thinocoridae; genus Thinocorus; species Thinocorus orbignyianus. Next base: position 730,128 of record VXBW01000688.1, on the reverse strand, counting down.
TTTTAAGTAAAAGATGAGATAGCATTTCGGTTCTTGTTTCTTCGTGGTTTTCCTTTTTTGGCTCTGCTTTTCATCTATACTGTGATGCTTAAAACTCCCAAATCACTGGATTTTTAAAAATGCAATTCAGACTTAATTTTTTCAGTATTTGAGGGTGAAGTTGACAGCTATATGCATGTAAATTCAGTTTACTAACACCATCCTGAATTTGGGTGTGAATTTTACCTCTATTGTTTTGTGAACTGTGCCTGAAGACTGTGGGGATAGTCTTGAGGTGGAAGGGATGCAGCAGTAAAGACATAGCAGCCCCTGTATTAGCACCACTTGTGATTTGCTTTCTGTTTCATGCCGAGGAGGGCAACAGCTGCCCTGTTCTACTATCCTGCATGTAGCTCTGCTGGATATGCGTTTGTCTTTTTCTGTCCAAGGGATTGTCCAAATCCCAAGTAATCTGATGCATTACGCCAAGTACAGATACTACTAATTAAGCAATAAGAGGAAGAACTTTGTCAGGAAAAATCAGGCGTCCTTGATATTTCCCATTCCTCTGACACAGTAATGGCAACGTCACACTGAAAGAGCAGATTGTAAACAATACCGAATGCTAGCAATATTTTCTTCAAAATAAAAATTAAAAATAAAAAGGAAAGGAAACTCCACTGTAAACAGAGTCAATACAAACTAATAATTATTTTTTCCTGAAAGGCTTTGTGAATGAATTATTTATCTACCACTTGCTACATAAGATTGTAAACAGTTGAGTTTGAATATCCCTGGCCAAAACAAAAGCAGGGTGAGAATCTCAGAATCTTGAAAGGACTGTGAGGAGGAGAACAAGGATCTTACAAAGGTTATGAGATAGGGTATCTATTAATGAGACTATTCTGCCTTGTGCTCTTGTACTGACTCACATATAAGTCTTTCCCCACTGACTGCTGCAGTTAATGCTGGGTATGTACTTAGGACTTCAAAGTCTACACTTTTAATTAGTGTATATATTTGTTATTGTCATTATTGACTGTCATCCTTTCTGCTGTATGCATGTTCATGATACATCCTAATGATGCTCTAATGGGGAAAAAAATACTATTCCCAGAACATCAATAAGAATGACGTAGATAATAGAAAATGCTAGCTGTACCTGAAACAACCAGTTCCCAAACAATTCCACAGCATAAATAGATGCCTGGTCTCTCTTTGCCTAAGATAACCCTTTGAGATACAGAAGCTGTGCTCGGCCTGGCAGTGCCTTTGTGAAGGAACTTGCTTTCTTTTCCTTTGAAGAGAAACTTTCCTGTGGGGTTAGGCCAGATCAGAAGCCAGATTATGTGTTTTGGTGAACACAATTACATCATTAGGTTAAACACAAAGTAAGGACCTGATAGAGCTGACTTAATGGAGGGTGTTTGCATCAGATTCATCATTCGCTATCAGGTAATTGTGAAATTGCTTTAAGCCATAACAACAACACTCACCCCCTCCCTCATCCTCCAGTTCAGTTCCTCTCCTTTAAAGTCTCTGGGGTCATGACCTACCTGGAGGCCAAATATGTGGTATCTGGTGTACTGAATAATCTGATTATATTTTTACTAGCAGAGCCTTCGACTAAATGCAGAGTTCTAGCTCCCCAGAGGTATTGCTTAACAGTCCACTTTCCAGAAGTTACTTTTTTTTCATTTGCATGTGAAGGACTATAGTCACCTATTTTTCTAACTGAAAGTGGGTCCTGTTTACTGTACTTACACACGGCAGATCTGCTGGACCCAGGCTCTGGTTCTTCTGAACATCCACTGCCATGTTTCTGCACAGATCTTTTGAAACTTGGATGACCACATGAGGCAAATATTTGCTTGAATTAACAAGACTTGATTGTAAATTCAGCTTATGGGGTTGAAAAAGTAATCAGAATTTCTCAGGGTCCTTCACCACACAGTTAAATAATGTGATGCTACAATCAGTCATCTTTGAAATTTTACTTTTATTACTTCCATTTCTGTCTGCTTTGGTGGAAGCTCCCGGTAATTGTAGTTTTGCTTTCCATAATGAATGCCCATATTTACTTCTTTATTAAAGCCTATGGCATTAAGACTTCCTCATTCAGGGTCAGGTTAGTGGAATTTCGTGATTGCCTTGTTCATGTGTCTTTGTGAGGACCCAGATTGAGATGTGAGGGCTGCCTTCTGGCTCTATTGTAAGGCAGCTCTCAAACTCCAGCAAAACTCGTAGTTAATCCTCCAGTTTAGTCAGTGATGGCCCACTGCAAAGCAGACTTGAAGTAGGCTTAGGAAATCTGCTTTGAAGAAGAATAGCAGCAGTGGAGATGGACTGGGCAGTAATCATGATGCCTTAGCAGCTAGAGCTTTTCAGAGAAGTACCCTGAGAACGATTGAGCCTGGAGGTGCAGGTGATCTGAATGTAAGGAAATTCTACTCTCATTTCATGTTTTGCTCCAGATTTCATTTTGAAATAATTCAATTTTAAATGTGTCTTCTAGTCTCTCTCTAATAAGTTTTAAGGACATGAAATAAAAATTGTCTGTCTGAGTAGAATGGCAAAGTTGGTGAGGTGAAGAAGGGAAGCCCCTGGAGAGTGGCTGTGGTCAAACTGAACCTTCTTCCTTGGCGGGGTTGGGAGGGAGGAGATCTTCCAGCAGCAAATCTTATCATACGTAATGCACATATTAACGTCCTGCAGAGTCCAATCCAAAACATCTAACCAGCCAGCTGCAATTAGTCTGCATGTAGATATGGAAAGCATTATTTACCCCCAAATCAAACCTTCTGCCCATCAGGAACCTCTCGGTGCACCCAGGTTGGCTCCGGCATGGTTCAGTGCAGCGTGGCTGGGCACAGGAGGGTGGGTGTGAGGGTGAGCACTGGTGTAGTGGTGCTGGCAGGAGGAACACGGACCAGTTGAGACCAGAGAGGAGCTCCTTGCTCGCCTCCAACTCCGTTTTCTCTGTCGCTGTGTCACATCGTCTCAGCTGCACTCAACCTGGGACTGTCTTTCCCATGTCTCCCCACGCCCACTGAACCTTAACAGCGAGTGTGAAGAATTTTAGGCAACACTTGTCTTAATTTCACTCTGGAAAGCAACAGGGTTTGTTTTGTTGGTTTATTTTTACTAAAGAGCCTGGTATAGGAACGTAGGGCAGATGTCCTATTTGGATAACTCTTATTTTATTAATGAGCGCTGATTTATTTACATTTAAATCACTGGTCTTGGCCGCATTTCAGTGCAGTATGGCAGGTACCTGAGCACATTTTTGGCGTGGCACGGCGTGGTCCTGCTGCCTGCCCCGCCAGCGCTGCGCCCTCTGCCACCTGCCTCCCCGCTGATGCTGGGAGGACAACGAAGAGCTTCCTAATCCTAACGGCAGCAGGCATTTTTAGGAGTGTAGATTCAAAAGCAGAAGCGGTAAGGCATCAATACCTTGAATTGGTGCTTTTGGGCAGGCGGGAGGATGGCACAGCCCGAAGCGGCCAGCACCTCGCTGGCGGAGGGTCTCTCTCCCCCGACCGGGGGAAGCGCCTCCTGCTCCTCCCGCCCCCTTCAACTCCAAATGAAGCCCAGCTGCCCTAATGGCCCGGGGCGGTGTTAGGAAATTAGCTGCCCGGCGCTGCACTCTGGGGCTCCCCGCTTCCCCCCAGCAGCAGGACCCCCCCTCGTCCCCGGCCGCTGCCGCTTTTTGCCCCCACCGTCCCTCCTGCCGCCCCCTGCATCTTGCACAAGCGCATCCCCGACCAGCCTTTTTCTCCCCCTCTGTATCCACCCTGCAGACACCAGCACTCATACAAGTTGCTTTTCTTTACCGGGCGTTTCCAATTACAACCTTGCTTGTTTTCTCCCGGCAATCTAGAAGTGTCCTCCAGTAACATTAACCAACCCTCTCGGGTAAATCCACAGCAATAGCCATCCACAAGCAACTCTCCCTGTATAGGTTCCAGGGAGGCAAGTTATATAGCCTTGGCTATTTTTAACCAGTGTACATACCATATTTTATTAAGAGTTTCCCATCAAAATGAAAATAGTTTGCAGAGATAGTATGCAGCACGCAGACTGTAGAAAATGTGGAGGATGAACAGACTTCAGGCAGACGATGTGCTGTGGGAATTGCAAATTTTTTGAGGTTTAAAGATTGACTTGTATTTATTCTAGTATTTTAACTGAAGTCTTTTAATTTGAATACATTTCTGAAATTCTCCCTTAAGCATGCTTTACCTGAAATTCCGTAGCACAGAAATTAAATTTTCTAGGATGCAATTTAGAGATATAACAGTTTGTTATGGTTTCACTGACATTTATGGAAATATCACTGATTTTAGTAAAACCAGGATTTCAGTCACTTAGCTGTTTCTCATCAATTCTTAGTTCAAAAGCACCCAACAGGATTTAGAGTACTGCAACCTTAATACTGCTTCAGCATAACTTTTTTCTCAACTCACTTTGTATCTGTGTGTTTGTACGCACTCCCTGCCACTTCCAAATTTAATGAAAGCTTACAGTGAAAAAGAGAATGTGAAATATTTTGTTGCTGAAATACCTGAACGTGTCACATTAAGAAACTGTGTTTATCTTTTATTGTCTCTGGTTAGAGTAGGGAAATGCTGTGGCCCTAAAATTTATTGAAAGCAGGTCTAAGTCAAAGATGAGGAATTCTTTGCCCAAAATTGTACAAAATCTCTGACTGAAGAGGGAACTGAGATGGTAGTATAGTAATATTTAGCTCTTAGATATTTGTCTATACCAGCAGATCTCCAATGCTCCTATAAGCAGTTGTCATCATTATTGTCCTTTTACAGGTGGCCCCAAGGACCTTGAGCAACCCAGTGATAAAGCAGGAGTGGAGCTGTAGGTTTTCTAAATGCCAACTTATCTTCTTGGCCAAGGTCTCTTCCAGGTCACAGGGCTACGTGACATCTAGTGAAGGGAAGTACAAAGATAACATTAAAAGGTTTTGTACTTCTCTATCTATTGATTTAACTGGGGAAAAGCTATCTCTGGTGAAATAAAATTCTAAGAAAATGCAGTCTTGAATTCAGAATACTGGAAAATGTTAGATGTACTGTTTCTTTGGAGCAAATGTCGTATGGTATAATGATCCAGCAAAGTGGAAAATTCTTGTTTCAGTGAGTCTTCCTCAGCGTGTCCTAAAACCTCCCATGGCCATCCTGCTGTTAAATGTGTTCGCTTGAGAGTCTGTATCCTAATGCTGCAGGCACAATTGTAACAGGCTGCCTGGTGTTTCCCAGGGTGTACTAATGATCTGCAGCTTGAATACTTTGTGAAGTTCCTAAGTTTGTCATTCATATAAACATAAATGTTAATTGTCAAAGCAGATATTTAAATTATTGTTATCAGTATACTAGTATAAAGCATAATATAAAATAAAATTAAAAAATCACAGCATTTCTTGTGTATGGTTTGGATGTTACTTATTTCTGTTTGTTTTTTTCACTTAACATCTTTAATTGTAAGAGTATGATTATGTCATTTGAGTTACATGGATCAGACTACACGTAAATCATAGTATTATATTAAAGACAAGAGGTGAAGACCCTAAAAATACAGAGAACTGACCTGTGTAATTTCAGCTAGTATTAGCAAGAACAAAAATTCAGGTTATTGGATGTCTCTGTGTATTATTTCTCTGCAAATGATGGCATACTGACAAGTAAAATAATGTAAACATGCTGTTACACAAGTAGCGATGAAGCCAAATTTGGTGGTTTTGATTTTCTGTTACATACCCTTCTGCAGCCTACTCTGAAAATACAAAAAAGACAATAATAATGGTTTTATTTACCATCCATTAAATTTTACACCAGGCAGGTTCTTGAGGCTGTTGAGAGACCATGTATGCAGAAGACACAAAGCAATGTGTTGGAAATGTGCTAAAAGCTGTTATTAAAACAAGAGGATACAGTCTACCAGATTGAGAGAGAAATGTGAACATGTACTAGTTAGAAGAGTTATTTTCATAGCATACTTTCTTACTAACTTTATATCACTGTGATGAGGGGACTTTAATAAGACCTCAATCTTAATTTGTAAATGGTCTGCATATGCACTTTCCCACCCCCTTATCAGATATTTTCTTTATATTTTTAGATCATGGGGAATTCATATGCAGGGCAACTAAAATCTGCCCGTTTTGAAGAAGCTCTTCATAACTCTATAGAAGCTTCTCTGAGATGTAGCAGCGTTGTCCCACGGCCGATCTTCTCACAGCTGTACCTGGATCCTGACCAGCCTCCTTTCTTGCCGGAAGGTAACCATGAAAGTATGGCACATTTCAATTGTTGTTTTTTCTGTATGTGAAAAGGGTGGGATACGTTTCATTAAAAAAACATAAAATTGCACAGTTCTTTGTGTTATGTAAAATCTGAATCTCAGGCCTCATTAAAGAGAAGGGGTGTAATGCTGGTTATTTTAAAAGGAGATGGAGATGGATGCAAGTACAAGAAGTAAGTTTGATATGTTTTTGTTTGTTTGTTTTTTTTTATTCTTGCTCAGATGTGAAGCCAAAGGTAGAAGAGTTGGATAAAGAGTTAGTACACCGCTGTTCACAAAATGGAAACCTGGACTTTTCTACCAACCAAACTGTTAATGAAATGGAGGATGAAGAGGAGGATGAAGACTTGTCAGATTCAAGTAGTCCACCAATCCCATATTCACAAAAACCTGCCCCGGAAGGGTCTTGCACTACTGATGGTTAGTGTCTATTCTTTTACGTGTGGGATCTTTACAACTAATTCTTGGTATAATACATAGTCTGTAAAGTTAGAAACTCTTGAGCTAGGAAGCCTGGAAACACATGTTGTAGTCAAAATCTTAAATAAAATAAACGTGGATTAAAAGGACTCATTTCAGGACTTGCAGAACACAGGAATTGTGTCCATTTCTAGGCTCCCCAGTTCAAGAAAGAATGGGAACTATTGGAGAGAGTCCAGTGGAGGGCTACAAAGATGATGAGGGACTGGAGCACCTCTCTTATGAGAAGCTGAGAGATCTGCATCTGTTTAGCCTGGAGAAGACTGGGAGGGGACCTCATCAGTGATTATAAATATCTAAAGGGTGGGTGTCACAAGGATGGGACCTGACTCTTTTCAGTGGTGCCCAGCAACAGGACAAGGGGTAACGTGCACAAACTGGAACACAGGAAATTCCATCTGAACATGAAGAAAATCCTCTTTAAGGATGATAGAGCACTGGAACAGGCTGCCCAGAGAGGTTGTTGAGTCTCCTCTCTGTTTGGGAGATACTCAGAACTTGCCTGGACACAATCCTGTGCAGCCTGCACTGGGTGAACCTGCTGTAGCAAGGGGTTGGACTAGGTGATCTCCAAAGGTCCCTTTCAACTCCTACCATTCTGTAATTCTGTGATAAAATATAATGTATTATTTGAAAACAGGGTCTAAGACTCGCTGTGGCACTCAGTTTCTGAGAAGACCCTTATTTTCTTTGGTCATCATAAAATGGAAGTGTTTAAATTTTTGCCTTTATCCTTTCTGAATGCAGCTTACATGAGCATGTTTGTCCTCTGTAACAAAGTACTACAGGTTTCCCTGTAACACAAAGAATGGAGAGGCTGGCTGCTATGGAAAACTGTGGAATATTGGAAGAATTTGTTATTCACACAGAAGCGTGTTTGCTATCCTTTGGAATATTTTGATTTTTATCCAGAATTCTTTTACAATCAGAGCACCCTAGAAGAAAGTTTCCAGTGTTACATCCACGGAATTTTAGGCTTGTTCATTACTCTTTGTCAAGTTTACTGTTCAGAATTTACAAAATCTGCCTTGCTCTTCAATGCTGTTCTCAAAGAGCTGATTTAAGAGAAGAGTATTTTTGTATGTGGAAGAGGAAAGGAAAATACTTTTAAAAAGTGCTGCTAATAATCTGTTAGGACAGTTTTCCAGAAGTGTTCTAGACACCCAGGTTCCCAAACATTCATGCTGCAGACCATATCTCAGCAAGATATTAATCTGATAGCTCATCTTTCATCTCATGAATATGCCCTTCCAGAGATGTAAGACAGGATCCCTCTCATTGTTTACATTTCTTATCTTAGTTATTTAATTACAAAGATAAATAGCATTAGGAAAATCTTAAAGAATACTGATAGACTAGTTGAAGTCACTGTAATTGTTTGGAAGCTTTAAGCTGAGCATGTGTTTAATTGCTTATCCAAGAGCAAAACATTAGTACTAGAACCTGCAGTTCGTAGCTCTGCTTGCTGTAAATCCTGTCTCCCACCTTTTAGCACAGATGGGCTGGAACTTTTTTTTCCCTTTTCAGGTATTTGTGTTGTTTGCTCTTCCTGAATTCAGGATTTATGCCATAACTATTGTATTATTTTCTGTGGTGACTTGTTCTTTTAGGCAGATGACAGAGTTGCCAGTCATGCGGGTGCGGAAAGCAGATCTCAATGCCTTTATTCGTCAATTAAAAAAATAATTGCCTCACAAGTGACAGTTTTTTGGATGTTCCTTCTCAGCTGGCCATAATATTAAATAGCTTAACTCTCCTGTTAGCCCATTGCAAAGAGCAACTGCATTTGCCATTGCTCCTTACTCTTAGTCATAAAAGTAAAGACTTTGTAATCAAGAAGAATTATGGTGTTTGTGGGATTCTCTTGTTTGCTGGGTCTTATCTTTCTGCTCAGCACAAACTTTTAAAACTAGCTTCCACCTTCCACGAAAAAAAGGTTTCAAGAAAAATAACTCTTCGTGTTGGTACAGGCACCTGAAATACGCAACAGAATAGCACAAGAAGCTGTTCTGAACCACTTGTTTGCTGTAGCTTTGAAACAGGCTATTTCTAATTTGTGGAGTAGCATTTTATGCAAGCTGTGGGAAACACAATAGTAGCACCTTTCTTTTGTTAGTAAATCCTCAATTTACCTGGTGCCTAAAGAATGGCTAAGGTAGTTTCAGAGGCAATTAGGCAAGCAGGTACTTAACACCTGATCAGTTACTGTGAAGTTACAATAGCAAGTGACAGTGACCAGTAATTCATATGTAATTCTTGGAAGCTAATTCCTTATGCAAATACCCCATTTATTGCAGCACAACAAGGGACTGGTAACCCACGTTGAAACTGCTCCTTGTTACTGATCGGGGAAGGAAAAATATATACAAATTTAGTTTTTAAGAAGATTCCAGCACTTGTAAGTGTCAACAGTTGTGAGGGTACATTTTCATATTCAGGAAGATGCGACTGGATTAACTTAAATGAAGTGATGTTAGGGAATGCAAATGTGCTTCTCAGAAGGAAAACCTAATGAATTTTCTTTCAAAGAAATGCAGATAATGTCTATAAGAGCTATTCATTATTCTTTTTTTTTGACTGCTCTTGGTATTTGCAAATCTCTAATTAGAATATAAATGCCTGTTCTTTATTTAAAACATAGCTGAGATCCTTTGGGAAGATGATTTTTTTTTTTAATGGAACAGCTCAGCTGTGGGCTTTTACTTTTTATAATTAGACATTGATAAACAATTTTATAAAGAAACTCTGGTTTGGTTTAGTGGCTCATGGCTTTTTTCCTTTTCATACTTAGATGCCTGTAAAAGGTACACAGGTAAGTGTGACACTGAAGTGCTATTATTTTTTCTGAAGAGTTTTATGTGTTGGAGCTGCTTGACATAGAAATTTAGGTGCAAATTCAATTATAAATTAATAGCTGTGAGATGTAAATGGATTTTGCATGTTCTAAATCTTAAACATGGGCAGCACCAGTTCTGCTTGTACAGAGGCATCATGTCTTGTTTTTCCTAATGTGGAAGTGGTTCTCTGTCACAGATGATTAAATATTAGTGCAAAATCATGTAAAACAGAGAAACAAAAAGTTTGGGGTCTCTGTGTTGCTTGCTAGCTAGAAAAGGACAATGTAGCAGAGAATGGGGTAATCCCTCCTTCATCTCTACCCACAGTCAGTTACTTTCTTCCAAGTTGATGTTTCTTGCTTGGAATTTTCTCATTCATTTTAAAAAAGCAGCAGGAACTTAAAGCTAGAAGGGTTGCATCCCCAAAAGGCAAGGGAAAGAAGGATAATGAAGGGCTCCTGAGCATACCATCTGCTTGTCTTTGAAGGAAAATCCAAGACTTTTGCTGCAGAGAAACAGATTTACATTCTCTCCAGATCTAGTGGAAGTGAGCCCCAGCTGTACCTGGCCAAACTCCATGACATGTTGCAAGAGAATAGTCCCCAGAGGCTCTGAGGGTCTGTCTGTGCTGCCCCTCTCTTGCTGATCAACTGTCAGGATCCCCTTCCCTTCTGCAGAAGGGCAGCCAGAGGAAACTACTTTTAGTGTCAGCCCCTGTTACTTGTCTCCCTCTGTCAGAAAGTGAGGTTTCAGCAGTTGCCTGTGGGCTCTGCTGCCTGTTTGTCAGGAAGCTGGTAGCTTTGGCATAGAGATCCTAAAGATACTGAATTTCAGTAAGATTTGTGAACTTCAGGAGGTGGTTGGATGACATTGGTGTCCCAAAACCAGTGTCCCCTGGGGCAGAAAAGTAATTATAGCTCTCTTCTTACACAGCGTGGACGTTACAGAGGCATGTGCTGGCCAGGCAGTCTACACATAAATGCCTCTGATCCAGAGATGTTGTCAACTGAAGCAGGCGAAGTTGTGCAAGGAGTAAGGGGGACATGGAAGGTTTCTGAGAAATCTTTGGGTGGACTAAGAGAAGATCCATAGGGCATATCATAGGTATTGTATGAGGATTAGGCAGGATGTGGCATTTCTACAGTACACTCCTGCATATCCTAAATGGTGGGAAATATTAAGTATATTCAGATCAACAGTCTCTTGGGTAATAGGTTGCTGTCGCCTGTGATAGCAGACTGAGATCCATCAGATTGTTTCAATGGATACTGCTAAGATGTTACTAAGTAATGCTTATAAACTTACTAAGACGTTGTGATGGGTTTCCTAGGATTCCTTTACACCTTCTCCCCAGGGGACTCAAAGTTGCTCAAAGTGTAGCTGAAGTTCTTTTGCTCCCATCCTGGATGACAGTAGAGTCTTTCCTTCCATCTCAGATGTTGTGGACTACTGGAGCATTGCTTCACCTCACTGGGACATCAAAACCCTCAGGCATCCAAAGGAGCTCTAAGTTTCTCATGTGATATTCAGCCCTTGTGTGCTCTTTCTGAAAGCAAGTCTATATTGAAATGTAATTGTTAACAACATTAGCAATCAGAATCTTGTGTTATTTGGTGTCCTAGTATTTCTGTTGCTAACAATTCATTCAAAAGCCTCTTTTTAGTCACTGTTTGTGCTTCTGGGCATTTCCTGAAAATTCTTAGGTAGCAACAAGGCTAAAGAGGAATTGTGTAAAAGCATAGGTTTAAATCTGTCTTGAAATCTTGCCTCGCTATTTCATAATCCCTATTTACAGATTTCCTGTTTTCCCACATTGTCAGCCATGGGTAATTTTCCTATTTTACATCTAGATTTAGGGTGGTATTTTCCTAAGCATGTCAGCTATTCAGATTTCACTGAATGCCTAAATATTTAAGGCCAGTTTTGAAAATTCTGGACATAGTACTCAAATGGGTATTCCTATTTTGAATGTAAGGAAGTTTTGTTCCTGTGTTTATGTGCACCTGTTTCTTTTTAAATTACATTGAAAAGTCTAGATAACACTTAGCCTGGTATCTAGTCTTCCATTTGATTAGGATCAATATGTTTCTAAGGAATACACCTTAAAAAGAGTTTAACATACTAACACCAAATTGCATCTAATCAGAAAAGAATAAACTTGGCTTTAAATATGTGATTTTAATAGTTTTCCCCTAAAACATAGCTGATTTCTTATTGGTAAGTTATGGTTAAAATCCGTTGATTTGTAAATAAAAACTTTAGGCACTTCATTTTAATTCATTGGCTGGAAGAAGGCGTCTGGGAGGGGTGACTCCAAGCTAACTTTTAGCTTGAGTGAGCTGCTGATGGAACGGAGCTGACTGAATAACTGAAGAAACTATTCAGCCAAGAACTGGTTCCACAGATTGCGGGCGTAGGCACAAGACTGAACCTATGTAAGACCATGTTTTCAGCAAGCTGCTGCTTGCCAGGAGGTTTGTGCTCGCTGACTCTGTGCATTCCACTTTGTGCATGCTCTTTGCCTGGTACAGTTCTGAGATAAAAACAAAACCTGTAAGTTTTCACCAGTTTTGCTGAAGTTTTAAACTATATGTTTTAGCACAGTAGATAAGAGTGCAGACACACGTATTAATAATGGTTGAGGTGACTTTTGCTTAAACTATGGTCACGTGTTTCCAGGTGCTTAATCTCTCTTTCTACAGTGGTTTGATTTGTTTTCCTTACAATTCCTGTAGCAACTATGGACTACTTGAATGATATTTTAAATTAAGTATAAGTGATATACATTAATAGATGAAGTCTTAACAGTTATTACAATAGCTTCAAATTTAGTTTGATGCGTTTGCTTTTACCACTACTGTTTATGATTGTGGTTATGATTTTCTTTATTTTGAAATATTTATTCATGCAGATTCAGAAACATTTTGTTTCTGTTGTGATATATTTATGGTTGCAGTGAAAGAGAGGTAGTCAGTGGATAAAGGTGTGATGTCATTGGACATGCTGAAATAGGGGGGGTCTCTACCTGCTGCTGCTGGGAGAGTGGTGAGGCCAGACTGTAGCACTGATCTTGCAGCTGGAGAAGTGAGAATTGGAGAGGGAACACAAGAGTCTGGTTCTTCATAAAACTTGGCAGTTCTTTCATTGACTTCTCCCAAAGGAAAAGCAGAAAGCCTGTTGTGTTCCTATCCTTTCCTGTGAAGAATGTCACACGACTGTTGCTTTCTATCATACCTGTCATTTCCTTACTTGAAAGTAGAAATTACTCAATAATATGATGGAACTGTGCAGAAGAGTCATTTAGATCCCTGTGAGTCCAGTGTTGAAGAAGATGGAAGTCTTTGAATGTTATTGTTAATTTACTTAGTTAGTCTGACTTTGAAGTCGGCTTTGGTTTGACCAAAAGATTAGACCAGCTGGACTTGGAGAGGTTCTGTAGTTGCTCTAAGCTGTCCCACCCAACCTTTCCGAGATACACACCGTGGCTGCTTGGTGGGTGGCTGCTAAGCTAATGCTGAGTCTTGAGCTCCCAAGGGCTCCATTGTGGTCCCTGGCCACATCTCTGCCCTGCTATGTTTTTTTGTGTCCCAGCCTGCTCGCTGCAGGATGTGGAACAGCAGAATCTGTTCACTGAGCATCTGTCACTGGCTTTAGCCTTATGGTGACCAGAAGCACAAGAACCAACATTATATTATTTTGTGCACATGTGTATATTTGGGTAGGAAAAAAAATAACTGGAGACTTGAAATCATAAAGTCCATTGAGACTCAATTGGAGACTTACTGAAAACATTCTGTACGTCTCTAAAACCAGTGAATTAATCTTTTGCTTGCTGGAATTCCTGAACTATATAGAAGAAGTAAAAATTAGATTTTAAAATATTTTTCTCTTAGTAGTCAGTACTAAACTTCAGTCATTTTTTATCGTTCCTTTCTATTACGTAGTGATGTTTATATACCATTGCTAGCCTGTTACAAGAAGCAAAACTGAAATTGGCTCTCTTGAAAAGACTGTAAACTAGAATTTAGTGAAGAAAAAATATTCTTTGGGATATTTTAAGAGCTGTTTTCTGTTATAAAATCATTCTTATTTTGACTTTTTTCTTATTTTTCTGATTTCCTTCTTATTTTGAGTTGGTTTTTTTTTAAATTGAGTTTCTGAGACATTTGTTGTCTGTTCTTTAGAGACTTTTGACTGTTCTTTGCCTGAGTGTGTTCACGATCTCTTTAAAATAATGCTTCACTATTGCTTCTGAAATCCTGAGCTAGTGGATCTGATGAGATGCTATCTCCATTTCCTCTATTTCCCTTGGAAAGGATGTCTTTAAAAACTCCAGCTACAGTTGTGAAGCTGTGAAGCCCAACAACTTGCTTTTGGAACTGATAAAAAGAAGAAAGTTAAACAAAATCTTTTGAACATTTATCATTTGTTTTGGTTTGTTTTTTAGGTTTTTGTCAAGCAGGCAAAGATTTACGGTTAGTATCTCTGTGTATGGAGCAAATTGATATCCCAGCAGGCTTCCTGTTGGTAGGAGCCAAATCTCCCAACCTCCCTGAGCACATTCTAGTCTGCGCTGTGGACAAGCGATTTTTGCCAGATGATCATGGAAAAAATGCACTTTTAGGTAAGAGATTATTTTTTTTCCTTCATACCATAATAATTCAGAGGAAAAGGTCAGTTCAAAATTATCTAACATCATTTCAACTAATGATCCTCTATTAGAACTCTGTTGAGGAGAGGCTTGTTTTTATTAAATTAAATCTGTAGCTGAACCTGCCTGAAAAGCCCATTTTAAAACAAGTCTCTGATTCCACAATTAACCACGATCAAAGCTTGGTGATTTCTGTATAGGCGGAAGTCAGTTGCAGCCCTGGCATGCTAAATGTGAACTATCCACATACTCTTTATCTCTGCTGATGCTTACAGCATTTTCATTTAAGAAGAAATATGCTTATGCAACTGTAGAAGACAAGCTATCTATTTTCTGTGTATTAAGGGACAAATTCTGCCCTTGGCTCCATCAGGAACATTGTTCTCAACGGGAGCTCTGAGAGCAGTTTGGCTCTCAAAATCTAATACACAGGAAAAACATTTACGTCATAATTGGTTACATTTATAAGCTTTAAAATTTTAATACAAGGATGCTTCTTGATGATTCAAGGCAGGCATGTGTGCACCTAGATTTCCTGCCTGCCTCACAACTGGTACACATTTTAACAGGCTAGTAAAAGTGATTTAATGTATTTTGACTCCTCCAGCCTGTTTTGAATTTACTCTCTCCTTTCTCCCTCCATTCATTGTGCTGCCTAGAATATATTCAGAAAGACCTTTCAACTGGGAAGAAATTACAGTAAGGCATAAATACCCTGATTTAACCACACTGCTCAAATTCTGGTCCAGATCAGCAATATTTTGCATAACTATTGAAAACACCTCCGTTTTGTACTTTATGTGCTTTAATGTCATTTCTCCCTTAAACCCATTTGATACGCTACTATACACTGTAAACCTTTGGACCTGAGGTGGAAAACCCACTGGCCTGAGTTGGATGGGAGCTGTGGTGTGACGTGTCCATGCTGGGTACGGCTGGGGCCTTGGGAACCAGGGGAACTCTGGTGTATACTGCCATCCTCAGAGGAGTTGCTCTCACGCTGAGCAGGGGAGGTGTCAAGAGCTGATCAACAAGAGCTCTCTGATAGACAGACAGATGGTGTTTAGTCTGGTTAAATGTGGTACTACCTGTTTTTGTTGGTAAGCCTTCCTCTGCCCCCCCAAACTTTGTATCTGCCTATCATCTCCAATATCATTTGAGAATGAGTCCAGTGACTCACAGCTATGTTCTGGCATTGCTGATGTTACATATTTAAATGCCTCCAGGCCTCTGTAACTGGTAACTGTGAGCAAAAAATAGTCTCGCTAGTTCTTTGAGACCCTGATGACCATTTCTGACAACTGTGGAGATGCACCAGTAGTTCCGATGGGTTGCAAGGGAGAAGGAAAAGACTGCTTCACTTGCAGGAAAAACAGGATGGAGAAATCTACTTCTTGGCAGCCTCAGAAACATGAAGGTAAAAGGCTAAAGACAATGGCCTGATTAGTATGACCTTCATGGAAAATGTATTTTGTCAAAAAGACTGAGTATCTTTTTCATAAAACTATGAATTTAGCTGGCAGGTGAGTTTAGAGACCAATGTTTTCAAGGTGCTTGGCATTGTGGAACATAATGATAGTAGTGATGATGAGAACTTGGTTCTGTTACAGATCTTGAACTGATTAGTAAATGAAAAAAAACTCAAAAATAAAGCATTTCTATTAGGTACTCATCAGCCCAGCACTATTATAAAGCATTATTGTTCTTCCAGAAAGAATATAAAGTATTTTTTTCATTAAGGGTTGAAAGTGATTCAGAGATGAGTGGAGTGGCAAATAAGCTTGAGGAGCTTAATTGTTAGCACTAGAAAATAGAGGGCTTATTCAAACAAGGATTTTAAGGCAGGATATTTTCAGAACATGCCCTGTACTTTGTTCTAGAAGATGTTAAAACCACTTGCTATCTGTGTGCAGCGTTGCCATTAACATAGTTGTGAATGGTGCTGGAAATAAGGATGCATATAATGCTCAGTCTGGACCCTGTCCTCCAGATCTTAACTCAAAATTTCATCCCCTTCTGTGAAACCATGCCAGAAGTATTGCAGAAAAGCAGTCTTCTGGCATTATTCCTAAATATGTTACTTTCATGAGAAGTTGTAGATTTTTAAGAAACATTCTGAAGTATTCCTAACTTTTTGCATTAAAATCTTGATGTATAAGGTATTTTAAGACCTTAATAAGATGTGAAGTCCAGCTTACTTCTTAAGTGCCTGCTTTAAGGAGTCTCAGAGAAAACTCTCTAGATATTAAGGTTAATTTTAGCCACATGAAGTTGTAGTGGCTACTAGGTGTTGGCCATTGTTCCTAGAGAGGGGGAAGCATGCAGCTTGGATTCCATGTTTTTTAGTGTAGAAATGTGTAAGCAAAATAGGAGACCTCAGAGAAATATCCTAGCCTGGCATCATAGCTTCTCCCCGCCAAGTAGTTGTTCCTCTCTGTGCTCTGATAGAGTGGAAAATTGGTGGTAGGATTTTGGCACAATTTAGTATGACTTAGAAAGATGAAAGAGTTTCAAAAAAGCTAAGACTAAAATCTGCCTGTGTTTGGCTGCTTCCTGACACCTGTGTGCTGAGCAGGCACCTACAGCAGCTGTCTGGCTGGAGGCCTCCAGTCGTTCTGAACTGGATATGCAGGTAGGTTAAAATGGCCTTATTCCTTGCCCATAGCACAACATTTAATCTGTGTGTATACCTTCTGCTTCCTTCTTCCAGGATTTTCTGGGAACTGTATAGGTTGTGGAGAAAGAGGATTTCGATACTTCACAGAATTTTCCAATCATATCAACCTGAAATTAACCACTCAGCCAAAGAAGCAGAAGCACTTAAAGTACTACCTAGTAAGAAGCTCCCAAGGTGTACTGTCAAAGGGACCCCTTATTTGCTGGAAAGGTAATTAAGGTGGCTATTCACTTAGGAGTTCTTTATTATATTTGTGTGGTGTTGACTGAAAAATTGAGGGAAAAAAAAGTAATTGTAGAAGATTAATGTCTTTACTGCTTCAAGGAAAAAATTTCCACAGATTTCAATGAAGTCTGGATTTTGCCGACAGATTTATTTAAGTCCTAACAGTGACCATGCAATTGTAAATGGTCTTCTTTCATCTCCCTGTGCTTTCAGTGGGAGCCCTAAATCTACCCTCTTGGGGTGTGCAACCACCTTGGAAGACATAAGGTTGCTCAGTCTGCTGATTCTTTTCTGTGCCTGAAGCAGGATGACTCACAGCCAGGGCTCCAACATTGGTTTTCCACTGATACTCATCTTAGCAGGTGCAATTCAATCTGTCTAACGCCTGAGGACAGCTAGCGTGCCATAAGATTAAGAAAGCTCAGGTCACTGGTTTCAGGGAGAGAGGAGAAATCTTTCAAACTCTTCCTGTTTACAGTGTGTTTTACACTTGGGCTTACCCTCTGGTGGAGCAGCCTGTGCAATATTCTTATGTGCTAAAGAGATGACATTTGTCACCCCAAGGCAAGGTAGCCATGGGGTCTGTTACATGCACGTTTTTGGAGCTAAAGCCATGCAAAGAATCAAGGAGAGAATGGTTTACCTACTCCGTGTCTACTAAGTTGGTGTATATGCAGACTCCTTGTCTTCCTCAGCTGTGGTTTCACTCAGTAAAAACAGAGTTCGATCTGGTGCCTGTTGCCAAAGAGGATGATATGAGGAGAGGAGAAGCTCCATAGGAGGACTGACATACATCTGAAGAGTCACATCCTCATGTGAATGGCAACATGAGACCAGAAAGAGATGGTTATCACCAAACCGTATGAGTGATTATAGTATTTTACCAGTTAGTAGTTCAAAGAGATCGTGGCTTCAGCTGCTTTTCTCAATTATGAGCCTTAGAGTGGATGTGTTTTTCAGCAGCATTTTTCACAAAAACTACAGACATTTAATTTGGCAGTCTCTTTTTGAAGTTCCAAGTGCAGAAAAAGGAAGCCTTATTTTAATTTTTGATTCCTTTCTCTGAAACCCCTCCCTGATGCTCATGCAGTTGGGGTCGGTGTGTGTCCTGGTGAATGCTGTCAGGGGCAACACATATGAAAAACTAAAATGTTCTTCTGATCAGGTAAAGGTGTGGAAGAGGCAGATACTGGCCTTGCTTTGGTTATATGCTGGTTGCAAATGTTTGGAGCACCCATGAAAGTTTAGAAAATCAACCAAGAATTGTCCTCATGACCATTATTTTGATAGGCTCTACCCCGGTGTTTCTACCATCCATCTGGCAACCATTCACCCTTTGCTTACATTAAAGGTCTAATTAGAAGAAGACGAGTGCTCTTAAACATCTTAGTCTCTTTGAACAAAACCTGGTTAGATCTCTGTTTAGAAAATGGATTAATGTGTGATTTTTAAGATGACTTTCTCCTCTCTCAACTCAGTTTTCATACAGAAACTGAGAGTGTTGAGATCTCCCTGAAGGTTTTGTAGAGGCATACTAAGACTCTGGGTTTCAGCACAATTTCCCCTTTTTAAAGGGCAACGTGTGATGGTTTGTATCAAGGTTGTGCCGCAGAAGTCACTGAGTGTTTCCTGGGATATGCCCAATACCTTGAAATCTCTTGGAAGCTGTGAACTGAGGGCTCTTGCCATTTTGCAGCATCTGGTCTGTATTTGACTGGCCCTCTGAGTGGTCCCCAGGGAGGTTTTCTTAATTAGAAGACAAAGTTGACCAAACTGCTAGAGCCATATTATCGTTGAATGCTGCCGTTTCCTGCTGTTTGTTGTACGTGCTGTATGTATGCTTTTAACATTTTGTCACCTTTCGCCACCGTGTTGCTGAACGTTCGCTGCTGGAAGGCAGGCCTTGTTAATTATGTACTGTAGCTGCTTCGTTTGCAGAATGTAGAAGCAGGCAATCATCTGCCGCTAGCCTCTCTGCTAAACCAAATTCTTCGGTGTCACCGTCCGCGACCCCAGAGGGTGGATCAGCTAATGGATACAAATCAGGGTTCACTCAGACAGGTAGGAGCTGAAAGTGCTATAAAGATAACCATTGGGGGTGGTAAGTTATCTCAGATACTGGTGGTTCAGGGATGCCGTAAACAACTGGGTATTTACCTCAAGCCGTCTATAGATTACACCGAGGAGGATACCTTTCAAATTTTGCTTTGTGCAAGATTAAGTCCCAGGTGAGGCAGAAGGTTAGCTTGAGTCCTCATAAGAATAGCCAATTAAAAGATCTTATGATTCATTTATTTGATTCTGTGTTCCCTTGTGTTAATTAGTTTTGTTGTGGGTCTTAAAAAAACTTGAATTACACATTTAGAGGGAGGTGTTTGCCTAGTATGTAGAGAAAGCTATTTGTCTTGAAAAGGAAAATAATCTCCTTTTCAAGTTATGGGGGCAACTTTTATTTGTTTGCTTGCTTGCCTATTTATTTATTTCAATTTTATTTCACACAAGGGTGTGCTTAGAATAGCAATTTCCCCATAGACAGTGTTTTTGTGTTATGTGAGCTAGCATGCGTCTCATAACCATTCTAGAAAGCTGCTAATGACATGCTTAAACAAAGAGAAACTATAAAAATCAAATGGACATTGGTTTACAAATAAGCAGCATCTTTATGTCATTTATTTATTTATTTACTTGTTGCAAATAAGTAAGGTGCTTTTCTTTAAGCTTTTTTTCTCATGGCTTTGTTGCAGCTTTATCTATGCTGTTGTATGTTTTTGTGTCTGTTTGTCCTGTTTCTTGAAAAATTAAAATCAGACTAGAACTTTCTCCTAGTTGTTGTAATTGGTTGATATGTGTATACCAGAACATGCATTTCTCTAGAGGAGCATGAAATGCATATGGAAAAACAAGACTCTTAAAATACTTCTTCCACTTACAAAGTATGTTAGAAATGAATGACAGACAAAAGCTGAACATATGCATTCTTATGAAA
This sequence comes from Thinocorus orbignyianus, assembly GCA_013400375.1. Taxonomy (NCBI): domain Eukaryota; kingdom Metazoa; phylum Chordata; class Aves; order Ciconiiformes; family Thinocoridae; genus Thinocorus; species Thinocorus orbignyianus. The sequence goes on along the minus strand of VXBW01000688.1, from coordinate 709,978 downwards.
TTGTAATCACTGATCAGTATGTTCAGAGGCACTTTCCCCAGGTGATCACCCCTGTCTCTGTTTAGGAAGCTGTATGCTTTAGGCTTTGGTGAAAATGTAATTGGAGTGTTGTTTAAACATCTGCATTTCATGGCATGATCCCTTGGCTTCCAGGTCCTGGCATGAGAACTGTGCAGATGCATGAGAACCTATTCATTTGAAACAACAGGCGACCCAGTATTTGCACAGCTTTGTCTTCTATTGTACCTGTCAAGTTAATAGATACACCTTTTATATAATGCTTTCTCCTTATCACTGACTGTGATTTTCAGTCTGCTTGGTGTTTCTGTGTGGCACTGTTTGTACTCTTAGGTCATGGTTGTCAAAACCTTTTCATCTCCTTCTGCTGTTATCTTCTAATGAAGATAATGCCACATGCATACATATGAATCCCCTGTGACTGGGGGGAGGGCACTTTTTTTCAGTGGCGTGAATTCTGACATGTGTTGCCTATGATGGAGGTCTGACTTTTTCTCTCCTAGGCGCTGCACAACTGTTTGAGTTGAATTCTCAGTTATTTTAAACCAGGAGTACTTACTAGCAAGTTGCTTTCTGAAATTGTTTTCAGTTTATTGTCAACTCATACCCGTTTTTAACTTCTAAAGTTGTGTGCTTTCTGCCCGTGTAAGTGAGCAGTTCAGTCTCCAAGTTGTAGAAGACACCTGTAGGTAGACAGTTGTGAGCACACTCAGAGTACTGCGTTAAAGTGGTAATTTTGTGAGAGAAATTAGAGCACAAGAGAGTTTTGAAGTAGCGTAGCTAAAGCTGCTGGTATGGTGTGGTCATGACATTGCAGTCGGGTGTTGAGTCCCCCCTTTGAAATGTCATGGGAAGATGCAGTTCCATGGCAGAGGAGGGGCAACTGGCAATGCAAAAATGACTGAAACCTTGAAATGAATCAAATATTCAGTTTTAGGCAGATACACGAGGAGGAAAACTTAAATTCATGTGTTAAAATGGTGTCAAACAAGTAGAAATGGTTTTAAAATAGAAAGATGAACAATTTTGATAACTGGTAGTTCTGCTTAGGTACCAGTGTGATATTTAAACATATATCAGCCACATCTGCATTCACAGATAAAATTTCAAGAAAATATATTAGAACTAGGGAAAAGGGAAATAAACCCACCAAAGCTAGTGTGTGGCTTATTTAAAAAAAAAAAAAAAAAAGCTTTAATACTACATGTTTTCTACATCATATTTAATGAGAGACTAATGAGAGACCAGCACTTTCCTCTGAAGTCCCTGACCTGGTGGTCTGGTTTGTTAGCCATCCAGCATATTTCCTGTGGACATGGACAAGGTTTTCAGGTGGAGCAGCAGCCGCAGAGACTTCTGTGTTCGTTTCCCCATCCCAGTTACTCCGTCTGGCAAAGCAGACTCTCCTCCCCACCCACTTTCACCAAATGGTGTGTGGTCTGAGGGTGAATGGATTTGGCAGATCAAGTTTGATCTTTGCCTTCTGTTTTCTTTCCCTGGCTGTTTCACTAGAACATTTGTAGGTGAACTTAGCCTACTTTGCCTGCTGGTTGCAAACTGTTTTTTCTGGACAAACACTGAGTTAATACTTTTTTATCCCAGTTATAAGAATTTGGATTTGTCAGTGTATCAGCATCTGAATGTTGAATTTTTCTTGAAGTGAATTGCAGATAATTAAACACCTGATGTTAAAGTAGGGGCTCGCATGCTGAGAGGTTTGGGATCAGTTCTGATGTACAGTTTTATACTGAAAAAGTATGAGAATTTATTTGTTCTTCATTTTGTCCATCTATAAAATAGGACCAGTATATTTCAGCCTTGGTAAAGTGCTCTAAGGAGTTGTGGGTTTTTAATTAATGCAAAGAATTTGGGCTCAGAGACCCTTCATTTCTTACCATATTTATAAGTGGACATACACTTTTCATACCATAGAGACAGTAGTTCAGTAAGGAGTTTATGTATTTGAAATTTTTTTTGCCCCAAGTCAAGCTCCGCTATGTCTGACAAAGGTTCAATAACTTGTTCTTGAAAATCTCAGGTGATGGAGATTCCACATGCTTTTTGGGCAACTTACTCCAGTGCTTGTTCCCTGTGCTTGCTGGGGGCAAAGCACATAAGGTCTTTGCCTTAGCTTTCTCCTCTCTAACATGGCATAGCTGTGTTTACTTGCCTATGCCACAGGGGTATTTTGAGGAGCAATGAGATAGCCCATTCTACAGTTAAAAGTTGTTTTGAGTGTATGTGAATACAAAATACTGGGAAAGAGACGAATCGGTGGATTGTGAGATTCTACAGAAATGCCCGGTCAAATGTTTGCAAATTACAACTCCTAAAAGATCCTGATACACGATGATTTCTTAGGAGTGTAAAAAAATTATTTGTACTGTATGCATAGATGAGTTTAGATAAATGTGTGTGACTGTTCATGTGTCTCTAACACAAATTATCTGTGCACATACATATATATTATTTTTAATCATTATTTAATTAAACAACTTGTTTTCTCAGATTCTTCAGTATTTAGTCCGGCAAAATCATCTTCTGCTGTTAACTTAAGTGGAACTCAAGACCCGTCGCGGAACAAGAACATTGTGAAACCTCTGGCTCTGTCAGTGCAACTCGTAGGAAAGACATATGCTGCAGGTACAGCTTTGTTCTCCAGAGTAGCTGAATTATCATCTTAAAAGCCAAGAAATAAGAAAGTTATCTTTTTGGGGGGAAAAAGGAAAGGATTCACTAGCATTCTCCAAAACTCCCACATTCTTGTAGTCCCCCACACACACGTTTTCCATGGCAGTTCCTGTCCCACATCTTGGCTTTCAGATTTGACATTCTAGTAAAAGTGCATGTCATATCCCTCTGCACTTCCTAAGATATCTAAGAGGCATAAAAGACACCTCTTGATATGACACTAATTCTTGCCTTGGTAACTGAGAGCGGTGTGTTGTTCTGCATTTGTAACAAGTATAGCTACTACAGAACATCTAATTAGTTCATTTAGTCTCATTTAGAGGAGTTTTGATCTCTGTGCTGTTTCATTATCTCTCGATTGTGCGTTTAATAAATTAGAACCCTCAGCTGTGGCATCTAAATCCCTTACTCGTGCTCTGTTGTGATATTCTGATTGTTTATTACCGTAGTCGGTTAGTTCTCTAAGCAATGAAAATAAATTATCACACTTATTTCAGGAAGTATATTTGAATAAGAAAAAACATAAATGTATTTGGTTTATATATAGAATCGTAAAACGGTTTGGGCTGGAAGGGACTTTAAAGCTCATTGAGTTCCAGCCCCCCTGCCATGGGCAGGGACACCTCCCACCAGAGCAGGTTGCTCCAAGCCCCATCCAGCCTGGCCTTGAACACTCCCAGGGATGGGGCAGCCACAGCTTCTCTGGGAAACCTGTTCCAGTGCCTCACCACCCTCACAGGAAAGAATTTCTATCTAGTGTCTAATCTAAATCTCTCCTCTTTCAATTTAAAACCATTACCTCTTATCCTATATGCACAAGAGCATTATGTCTTGTATATGGTGTATAATATCTGCTATTTTATACAATATATATTATGTATATATAACAATGGTATCTCATATATATAAGATTATTATATTATTATAAGATTACATGACAACCCTGTAGTGAATTACTGTGTGGGGCACATTGGTGACTGAGGGGGGAAGTATATAGATGCACCAAAGTGGCTTAGAAAACGGAATTAATTATGTGAATTTTTCTTTTAATTATTTTTCAGTGTATAAAAATACGTGTCACAAACTAACCGATAATTCTTTTTGTGTGTAATTTTCTATTTTATTTTGGTGTGGTTTGCTTTGGATTTTTTCTTCCACCTAGTCTCTCCACCCTGAAATCTGGAGACCCAGTTTCCAGGTTTGGATTTTGCTGCCTGTGCCCAAATTACTCTCTGCCAAGTACACTTCATGCTTTCCCTGGGGTACATTTCTTTCAGTCATGCCTCTTGCCCTGTTCTTTTGGGTGTTTTCTTTGTGTCTGCATGCAGCAGTATTATTTTGTTTGTTTGTTTTCAAGATTGTCTCAAGCCACACACTCTGTATTTTATTATACTCAGCTCCTCTTTCACTGCGTGCCACTGATGTTGCTAATGGAAACGCTAATGGAGGAAGAAATAATGTATTGAGCTCTACAGCCTCTCGGCCAGTGCCTCACTCGACATCTCCAAGCCCTGGCTGTGCAGCTGGAGACCAAGGTAAAGAAAACCTCTCTGCTCTTTTATTTGAAGCTGCACTGGCTGTTGAGCATGACATTTGTGATTTTGTTTTTCTTCCCATCATAGCTGCTTCTGCATTTCAGTCTATACTGAGCCATTTGGGTTTTGACATCACCATTAGTGATAATGCTGTACTTTTTAACACAAATAACATCTCTCACGTCATACTCTGGCTTTGTTTAAATCTAGGTGTAAACCTCTGGCACTGAGCGGTGTGATACCAGCTCAACACCAATGTGAAATGGAAACGTGGGCTGGAATTTGGTCATTTGGAAGGATGGGGTTTAGAATTAGTTTTTACTTTTCTTCTCAGCATCAATGTCCACTTCTGGACCACCAAAGAAACGTCACCGGGGATGGTCTCCTGGGTCCCCAGTCCCTCCTCCTGGTTTAGCGGTACCTGTTCCTACAATTCGGCCTTCAGCAAGAACAGGTAAAACTTGAATAATACAGAGATGCCAGTTGTAAAAAGCTGCACTTGGCCAGACCAGTGGGCCTGTGCTGCTTCTCTCAAGCGATGCACAGAAAACGTAACTAAGATTGTTAAGTAGTTAAGGACACCAGAGAAAGTTTTTCAGATGCCTCAGAAAAGCAAACGATCGCCTGGTGCTTGTTGCTGTGATCTGTGATGCCACACAGGGAAACTGAAAGTGTTGGCAGAGGGAGAGGAAAGAAAGATGTGAATAGTAGTAATAAAAATCCAAAGGTAACTCAGTTCTTCTGAAATTGTACAGGTGTATGAAAATGTGAACAATCTTGAAGGATTTCCGTTAGCCGTCGCCTTGAATGCTGTGTCTCAGTCTGGTGTGGTATTCTACAGAAACTTTGCACTCCATTCCTGTATGGGAAAAATGGCTTTATGTAATTTTAGCCTAACAAGGGACACTGATGTCCACTAGGTCATATTTAGTTGGAAGCATAAAGTTTGTGAGACAAAACATCTTTTATGCATGGAAAGCTGTAGAAGGGATATGTAATGAAATACCACGAATTCTCTGTGTGATACTCATCAATATCCATGTAGGTACCTCTTTATTAATAAAACTGCTCACTATTTAAGTACTTTTCAGTTGTGGGATTCAGCATACTTTGTAAAGGGGAATAAACAGTTACTTATTCCTGTCTCTACAGAGTGAGGGAATAAACATGAAAGGAAGGGAGAAAAAAAATGGCAATGTGCAATGTGTTTTTTAACTCTGTTTTGCAGTACTTGATTTTGAGATATTCTGGAATTAATTTGCAGATTGGAAGAACCCTTTGTAGGAAGAAAGGTTACATGTTAGCACAGGACTGCCTACTTGAGCAGCTCAAATCAGTCACAGCTATTGTAGGTTTCTAGCATCAGGGACCTGCTGAAGATACGTGATATAGGGCAACCTTCCCTTTTTTACTGAGTTTGTCTCCATCAATCTACTGCCTCTGCTGTGCACTCCATTTTCCATGAGTCTTTCATAGTATTTTTTTCTGTTGGATAAACAATTTCCACTACTAAAACATACTTATTAATTCATGCTGTCTTTGATGCTTTTCTATGGAGGGCATTGTTTGAATAACCTGTTACAAACTACCAAATGAAGCCTGAGAAACTTTTGAAGCAGACCTCATGCTGAAACCTGATCACAGATTACAAACTTCTTGCACTTTGTTTCTTTTTACTTGTGAAATCTGCCCTTGCTCTCTCATAAGTAAAGCCTAATTTTTATCCTTGTACCAGCTGTCTAAGGAGAGCTTTGAGATTTTGGCCTGTATTTGTTTTTCTTATCTACATATATTCTAGGTCAGAAGTCAGAGCAGTCTCTTCTCTTGTATTGCAAGGTAGCTTCTGTCTTAGAGGTGGCCTTTTGGCTTAGTACTTGGCTTTGTTTAAAGATGCATATTCAAACCTGTGTTTTCCTCTCTCATTCCCACCAACAATACGGTGGTCAGAAAAAGTTTTATTTTAAGGGTGGGGTTACAGGAGGATATAGGCTCTTAATTTAAATTACTTAAAACTATAGCAGGAAATGCAGAGACCTTTTGAATTTTATTACAGTTAGTGATCTGCAGTAATTTTTTTTATTTGTTCATACGGCCAAATCACAGTATGAGCCTTTTAGTAATGGAAACTTCTCTTGTCTTTATTTTATAGAGCCTCTTTTGTCAGTCCCAGTTCCTCAATCCATGTTAACTGGAATTTTACAGCCTCAACCCATCCCAGCAGGGGAGACTGTAATAGTTCCCGAAAACCTGCTGAATAACTCGGGAGTCAGACCAGTGATTCTGATAGGTAAGTCTTACACTGGGGAATCAAATGCTGTGTTTTGAATAAATGCATGCTCCTCTAGGAGTAAGGGAGGGATTTATTTCTTCTTGTTGGTTCTGGCATTCAGTACAACACAAAGTTTGTAATGGATAGTTTGATTTAGTTGCTCAACATTTAAAATTGGAAGTTAGGCAATTTCTGAAGAACCTGATTTGTGAACAGGTCATGACTATGTCAAAGTTATACAAAACCTCTGGCCAAATTTAAGTTTTGTACAAATAAGATTTTTGTAAAATCTAAGAATAGAAATATTTCCATGTAGTGGAAATAGCTTTCCAGTGTAAACAACTTAAAAACCAAGCAAATATTTCCTGCAGCTTTTATAGTCAGGATCTTGAAGCCCAGGGATTCTACATAGGAACAAGAAAATTGATTTGAACTGACTAATCAGAAGTGAATCATATGAATCATACTAACTTTTAATCTTTTATAGTCCATACTTCTTGTAAGCAACTGAGATAACAGATCAGGCTTATAAAATTCTTTAGCTGTGTATAGTACGTTGACGACTCTTAGAAAGACATTGCTTTTGCTTTAAAAGTAGGACTCATAATGTGAGTATCCCTTTCAACCTGACATATTTGGGCATACCACATAACAAAAGATGGGCCAACTAGTACTGCCAAGATTATGGTGAATGCTTTTCTGCCTTTAAATCTCATCTCAGTCCAGCATAGTACAGATGGTGGTTGTATAAAGTAGCTTCAGTGTTAACAGAACATGCCGATTGATACAATCCCTGAAGTAATTTATCATTCTTGAAGAAACAGAGAAGTTCTCCACGTCCTTGCATGGATAATCCCAATACACACAATTCCCAGAGAATTTACAGGGCCATCTACACTAGTAAATCTATCAAGGATGGGGTTGCACTTCTCATTTGTTTTGCTTAGTGTTGTTTTCTGGAAACCTATTCTAAGCTCTAGCATGGTGCTTTAATGGTTTTGAGAGAAATGCTTCCATGTTAAAGATGGGGATGCCTCCAATCATCAGTTTAAGAGCAAATTGAATGCAGCCCTAGGGCAGTTGGGGAGTTGCCAGTGAAGTCCTCAGTTAGGCTAAATATTAGTGGCCCTGAGAAACAGCGTTCTATTAATAGTACAGAACCAGATGTACCCAAATGGATGGGTTTGGCAAAATCTGCATGGAAACTTTTTTAGAATGAAAACATTCTCAAGGAGAGGAGGAGTTAGCCTGTGCTCATGTGCTTTACCTTCCAGAACAGCATGTTTAATGGTTGGTGTTTATTTAACCTGTTTATGAAAACAGAATGGAAATGCAGCAAAAAAGTGAAATCAATCACAGCAATACCATAGTGATTGAATCAATGCAAATGTGACTTATGCTGCTTTTATAATGTTAAGATCAATGTACTTTTGCCTCCATTGATTTTTCTTTCTTGTGCACTATATTATGGAGAATCTGCATTGAAAGGTCAGGGTAAGACCCAAATAGATAATAATCTCGATTGTATTTGGAAAACAGTAATTATTTTCCTGCTGGTATGCAGTTATTGTTAGTTTTTGAAAATCCATGTGACCATTTGTTGTAAAATACAGCAAAGGATCATTCATTTATTTTGAAAGCAATTATAATGGCAAGAACAGTGACTGATACAGTATATTTTGCAAGGTAACGTTAAGGAGAAGTTTGGAAAGGTATATACTGTGCAAGATTTCATGTCGCGGCATATTTTGTTAATTTCTAGGTTTTGTTTTTGTTTTTTTAAACAAAGGTTATGGCACTTTACCTTACTTTTATGGAAATGTTGGTGATATTGTTGTAAGTCCCTTGCTGGTGAATTGCTACAAGATTTCACAGCTGGAGAACAAGGATTTGGATCTCCTGGGTTTGACCAGCAGTCAGCTGCTAAGTGTGGAGAATATGATACTTTTAACTATTCAGTATCTCGTTCAACTAGGTAAGCATTTTGTCATAAACACTTGTTTTTATTTGTGACTGTCCTTTTTTCTCCCCATTCTCTTTATGTCCATTTCAGAGCCAATTTTCTGGCTATTTTTGTGCCTGGAGGAGGTAAGTGGCTCCATCTAGTGTGAGTGAGTCCGCTACTTTGCTCATCAGTGAAGAAGAGAAGTGAATTTAAAGGCCGGTGCTGCTTGTTCTCCATATGGGGATTGACCAGGTCACCTTTGTGAAAATGGATTTGCAATGCAGATAACTCGTTTGCTTAGGGTATCAAACCATCAGTTATCACAGCTCTTTCTAAGGACACTCGGTCTGTTTTATTCAGTTTTGTGACAAATGCTAGCAGATGTGTGATGGTCATCATTGTTTTGGTGACAGCACCGTTTACATGAAAACTACATTTGTTATTCAGACCAAGGCAAGTTATTCAGTGAATATCTCATTCTTGTAAATTTTTTTGAAATGGACCCTTTGCAAGTTCGAGAGCAAACCACATTTTCTTTCCCTTATTGAAGGTCTAGGCGTGTTTCCCTACCTTAGAGTGAAATGCAGCAGATTTAAAAGTAAGGTTTCAGAAGTTAAAGAATATTTCAGGGCAGCGTTGGGAAACTTCTCACAGCAGCCTCAGTCTTCCGTATGTGAAAAGATGCTGCTTACAGAGAAGTGTGAGGTGACTTTTGTGAAGGGCATGTGCTTTTCCAGTACTGGGTTTCTGCTGGACCATCTGTAATAGGTAATATGAAACACGCAAACATTTCAAAAGAAGCAGAGCAGGTGGTAACCCTGTGATTTGGGGAGTAAATGTACTCTGTGTGTTTAACCCATGTGTTCTCTGTTGCTGCAGCACTGTTAGACAGGAAGGAGACCATCTTTGGTGTTGTAGTGCTCTCTGAATGACCTGTTAGCTTTATTAATCATTCCTGGCCTTAGTAGTCCACTGGTTACAACTAACCAAGGGTTAAGTTGTTTTTTATGGGCTAAATGTTCTTCTGTTGCCCTTCTCTCAGTGGTCTTAAATGTGTTATTTGAGGTTTTTGTCTTCATTGGAAAGTTTGTGGAGTCTGCATGTTACAACCAGCTGCCTCACACGGTTCTGGATTGATGGAGGCAGCTTGCAAATTTCCTTCCGGCAAACATACAGTCAGCTGATATGGCATTTCCAATTAAAAGTAAATTATTCATTGAAACCTATCAAGTCAGTGACCCCCACTCCATGAGCAAATCTGACCTCAGATGGGTGCAGCAAGTCTATACATGCTGCAAACTAGAGGAGGCTTCCTGAAAAGCTACTGGAGCTGAGCTGTGTCTAGCGAGAACCATGGCTTCAGCAGAAAGAAGTTCCCTTGTTCGCAAGTGTTTAGTTTGGCTTTTACTCTTAGCTGTGCAAAGCCAAATAGTTTTCCATTTGGCCTTATGTGGAGATGGGCGCCCGCACTGTGAGATGAAAGCCTAATGAGGACAAAAGTAAAAACATTGTGCAGAGCATGGGGATCAAAACATCTTGCTGGTTTGAGTATTGCTACAAACTTAAAACTGTTGGAATTGTGTCAGTTGTGCTGAACTGGAGCCTTTACACCGTTTTGTAAAATCAAAGCAGATGAAAGGTGATTGGAGGGCAGCCAGCTTCAAGGTGTTTTGACAAGGAGAAGAGACAAATACACACATAAATTAACAGTTTATTCATGCGAGCCTTTTTTTTTTCTTGAGAAAGTAGGACTAAAAAGTTGTTCTTCCATCGTGAAAGAGTAAGATAAAGGCCAAGATAAAAAAGAAGACAGAAGAATGAAATACATACTGAGCCTTACCTAGTTTCTTCAGATCTTACTGCTTGTACAAAATATGTTTGGCAATCTCTGTGATCATAAGAATTTTATTTATGAAAATGCTCCCCTTTTTTTGAAAAAAGATATATCTGAGAATTCCTTTCATTTTTTTCTGTAAGATTATGACATTATTAATTGTAGAATAATGTTATTGTGCCTTCAGAAATTAGCTGAGCAATCTCACAATGATATTACAAGCCAAAGCAAATAAAATAAGAACATTTCTGACACTTTCATTTTAAACCTACTATGAAGACTATACACAGTTAAAGCTGTGATTGTGAGCTGTAGCACTGCTACAAATTAATTCCACTGATTTTGATAAAGGAATAAGTGAAAAAAGATCAAGAGGTGTGTTTGATGTCAGTGTTTTTTTACAGTTTGTCTCCTGTACTCACTCAGTTTCCACATTTGTTATCTTTGGCAGCATTCCTAGTGAAGCTTTGTTTTTATACCTCTGAATGCCCATATTTGCAGTGTGGGTTACATTCTATCATTTGTATTCATCTGCTTTTTACTATTGCACTCCCCTACATCTTTGTCATCTACAAACACAATCTCGTCCTACGCAGTGCTAAGGTCTGTGTTTTGGTTATTTAACTGGAGGGCATTTCTGGACCCTCTGTTAATTACCTGTCTAGAATTACAGAATTACTCTCCCTTCTCTGTTGTTGTGGTACATTTGAATCGCTTTATGTTCATGCCAAGACACTCAGGGGTGTTTTGTAGTGTCCGTATCTGAATGCACATCCTAACTCGAGACAGGAACAAGTCTCTGTCTTCAGTGGAAGGGATATTCAGATACCCAAAGCAAAAGGTTATTCCAGCAGTTCCTAAGGTCTTAGACTGTTGGAAGAGCAGTTCTCTTAGTACCTCATGAAGGATTTCTACCCAGAAATGGATGGTATTTGATTATGTTGTCTTAAACTCTAGGTGCTTCTGGAAGCATAAGTATGTTAGTAAGGATTTTCTCAGCTATGAATTTTATGTGGTGTTCTTATTTGTTTTTGCAATTTCATTTTCTGAAGTCAAGATGATCCTTTGCCTACTGACTTCTGTAGAGAAGCTTCCAAATACTCTCTTTGAAAGATTCCTGTATGTGTGTTTATGAAACTGTTCACAATCAAAATCAATATAATTTTGTCTTCCATCCCATCTGATCTTAGTTCCTTTGTTTTTCTGGATAGTTGTTGTGGAGGAAGATTGCCGTGGGTCAACTGTGATATTGAACACTTCATTAATTTCAGAACATTTCTTCATCAGTGCCTTTCTGATAATTAACTTTATTTTTTAACTGTTTTGTCTTAGAAATAATCTGAATGAAATCCTGTGTGTTGTCATACAGAAGTTTTTCCATTTGTACAATATTTTTTATTTTCTTGGATTCATGATAATCCTTGTGTCTAGACCCTATCTCTTAAGTAACCTCCCTCAGTCATCAAAAGCTTGCTTTTATTTCTTTTAGTGTATAACATCTTTTTGTTGTGTTTGATGTGTTGTGGAGTTTATTTCTGCAGAAGATGATTTATCTCTTTATCAGTAGAATGTCTATTTTTTCTGTTTCGAGATCTTCAGATTTCTAGAATACGTGATGTTGTCTTAGAAGGTAATAGAAAATACATTTCCAAAAAAGAGAACTATAGAGAGTTATGCCCATGTTGCGTTAAATCAGCCTCATCAGAACTTTTTGTTTTGCATCAAAAATGAAAACAGCCTTGCACTTATAAGACTGTAGCTGTCCTACCATCCTAGGGTAACTGGGTGGTGACACCTTCCATATGTTACTTCTCAGAAAGATGAAATGACAACAGGCGGCAGTTTTTGCAGATTCTGTTATAGGTCATTTGCCCACTCCCTGCCCTGCTTCTCACACAACCTTTCTGTTTCCTTTTTTTCACTGCTCATTTTGCTTGTTTTCTTTGGCCCTGAAAAGAAAACATAAACCCAAACCCTAGCATTTCACATATCTCTGGTATTTAAGTCTCCTCTTTTTGTCATAGAAACGCAAGCTGCTGAAGTGTGAAGCCATCTCTTTTTGGCACTGATGTGGGATCTTGGAAATTTAAATTATGGCTCCTTTGCACTCTGCGTTTGTGAATATTTTTCATCTGTTCCCGAGTATCTTTGACAATGAGACAAAAGTTAATTGAAGCTGAGTTAGGGGACTTGATGCTAAATTAGGATAGCTTATTTTTCTGTTTTCCAATTCAAGCTTGCAATACTGTTTACAAAGTCTGGGGAATGTAGATCTAGAGTTGCATATACATCTTCATATTAGAAGTTTGAAGATTTGCTAAATTAAACTCATTTAACTAAAAAAAGAGAAGAGGTTAAACAGGTTTATTCACATCAATGCTTAGTTTACTACTATGCATGATGAGAAAAAGCAAAACAAAGACCACTTGACAGGCTTTGTCATACTGCATGGCTGTGATTAGACTGCAAGGATAAGCATTTGGGGTTTCAGCTGTAAAAACATATGGAGGCTACGTGATTAATGCTTCTGTTCCAGGCAGAAGGCACATGTTTTCCCACTCCCTTATTTGTCCCACCAGTTTCTGAAGGTAGGAAAGCTAGGAGTGAGGTGGAATCATGTAAAAAAGGAAAAGAAAAAAAAAAAAGGGGAAAAAAAAAGGAAAGAGATGGTGGGTGAGAGATGCTTCTAACATAAAAAAGCAAGAATATGCCATGTGGGTAGATAATCCCCTGAATCGTAAGTGGATTTTGTAAATGTAAAAAATACAGTGAAGGAGCTTGTCAGATCAAGACAGACGTGATTATGCCTGGTTCAATAACATTTTGATACGAGATACTGTTCTTCTGTTCATTTGTTTTCAATATAGGTCCTGACCAGATACCCCTGAGGGAAGAATTTGAGCAGATCATGTTGAAAGCTATGCAGGAGTTCACTCTGAGAGAGCGGTCCTTGCAAATGAGTGCACAGTGCGTCTCTGTGTCACCAGGTCAACTCCCTTGGCTTGCTAGGTTAATCGCTAGTGTGTCCCGGGACCTTGTGCATGTGGTTGTTACCCAGAACTCGCTGGCAGAGGGCATCTCAGAGACCTTGAGGTCTCTCAATGAAATGAAACATCAGCAAAAGCTACCAGATTATGTTGTTGCCATTTGTGCATCAAAGATAAGAGGAAATGAATTCTGTGTAGTAGTTCTAGGTGAGTATATTTGCAATGTGCTTCAAATACCCGTGTAATTTTGCTGAAGGACTTTTCTCAAGTCATATTTCCAGCTTTTAAATCCCTTCTTTTTCTTTTTATTCTCCTTTGTATTGTTACATTTTAATGTCACAGTTCACTGCTTCTCTTCCAAGACTTAGAGTACTGATGTCCACGAGGATCTAGAAAAATAGCTGTATGCTAGACATTGCTATTCTTTGAGAGACCCAAAATGTTATTGTTTGTGTGGTGGCCTTAGAAAATATCTTGAAGTGACCCAGTGACAAAATAGTTGGTTTGTCTTTCTGTTTTGTGCTATTTCATATGGCAATATTGGATTGACCACAGTCTTCTGCAGACCACTATAAAACAGAACATGCTTTTTATCCTTTTTACCGTGTTGGTTTTCAGAGTCCACATTGGTGACTGGGTGTGACATTTGTGTGTGCATAACTATGTCTGCATGGAACTGAATTTTGACTACTCATCTTTCCTTTGTGGGCAGATAAATCAGTAATGTCACCTGTTTATTTTTTTCACAGTAGGGATAATCAATGTTTCATATTTAAGCAGAATCCTCCCTTCTATCTAAGGTACAAATACTTATTTTCATAGAATCATATTTTGCTTATCATTTGTCAGCCAAGCGTGCAAAACTACAGGCAACAGCTTGCAAAGGATGTTCAACACCAACATAACTAGCACTTCCATTGCTAGCAAAATAGACTTGAGACTCCTCTCCCAGTCTACTGAGTAAAGACAGTGGAGATCCATAACTGAAGATCGGTGTGTCTCCACACCTCTAGGATGAAAAGGTTGCGTTGATAGTGCAGTGTGTTAAAGATTGTTCTTGCTTTTTACCCCCTCATGTCCAGGTCAATACCAGTCCAGGGCACTTGCAGAAAGCATGCTTACCACCAGTGAATTTTTAAAAGAGATCAGTTACGAGCTCATCACAGGGAAAGTTAGTTTCCTGGCATCGCATTTCAAAAATACATCTTTAGGTGAGTGATTCTAAGTGACAGAAGTTCTAGCCAATTTCTTTAGGGTTGGTGTATCTCCTGCTCAGCAGTTAAAACACACCTGAATATAGCTCTGCCCTCTCCACTGAGAGACATTCTTTCCTTCTCTCCATTCACTGTGGGCTCATCCCCTTCACCCGTGCAGTGGGAGTTACTCATCCTATGGCAAGACTTTTTTAAACCTGTCTATACAGGTGAATGTGACATCTGGTAACTGCATGAGTCTTTTATTTTTTATGCTTTTAGCACAGGTTTTAGAGGTTGTTTTATAGTGCATGACTGCAAATAGTTGTAATCATCAGATGTCATCACTACCTGCAAAGGCACCGGGCTGAAATTATTCAGCTGTGGTTTCTTTTTTTTTTTTGGAGTTCATTCAACTGACAAATCAGTAAATAAAAGAGAAAAATATTCTCCCTCCCTCTCTTCCCTGTATCTCCAGTCCCCTGCCTCTTCGCAGTTTCAACATTAGTTATGTGAGAATGTGCATGTATGTGATATTCTACATCATTTACCTGAAAGGACTTCAAGATGATTTGGTGTTGCTAATTCTTATCTAGGTGATGATTTGGACAAACTGCTGGAGAAAATGCTACAGCAGCGAGGGGAAAGTGTCATAATTCCTTTTAATGGAGATGTTAGCGAGTGTGTGTCATCTCAGGAGGCAATTGCCATGGTTTCTACGCAAGAACCAGGTAATTTTTTTTATGTTCAAAATGTGAAATAAGTGAGTAGCTTGTTAAATGTCAAAATCCTTGTGCCTCAGAAGAGTCTGAGGACACAGTTGCAGTCAGCATGTCAGCCTTCAAATACTAGCACTGACAGCTGAATGGAGCAATACAGCAGTCTCTCAGACAGAAATCTCGGTAGTAACCTTCAGCAACTTTTCCCCTGATGTTTTATAATTCCTAAGCTAAAATATGTGATCTTCTGTTATGCACTAGGCAGAACAGAGATGTTCCTTTGGCAGTGTGGACTTATCTCACCTTTTTGCACCTAGAAAAGGAGTGTAACTTTGGGATTCAGGCAGAGGGGACTGTGTTCTTGTTCTGATCTCCCCGGATCTCCCCCCCTTTTTTTTTTGACTTTTAATATTCCTCACTTTCCACATGTAAAATGGTAATAATATGTACTACAGTCTTGTGCTCTGAGCCTTAAGCCTTTAGGGAAAGTGTTTTAAGATCTTGGACTGAAAGTGCTAGGCAAGTGCAATCTATAATTTGCTTATTTGACATAAGTCTTATTCAGCATAATATGATGAGATACTTAGGCAGAAAAGATGACCTAGGATTACCTGTCTAAAAATATTAATTATCAGCTTTTTTTAAGAAGTTTGCCCCAGGAAATTTTTATGATAATTAGTCCATTAATTAGAAATTAATTTGTAGTAGAAAAACTGACATAAAAACTCTAGCGACATTATAGGATTTAATTTAGTAATCTGCAAGTTGAAAATATTCAGAGGCTAATGACATATGGATTGTTTGGCATAGAATTTACCTACTGGTGCTACTGAAATATAGCAACATGCTTTTTCTTTGAGAAAACATGAGTGCTCTGGTGCATGTTTGTAGAGGGCAAAGCTCTGGTCCCTCTTTTTTCTGAAGCTAGCGTGAGGTTGACACATTAAGTTCAAATGAATATTAGACTAGAATTTTGTTAACAATGGAGAAACCTCTGAAGAAATAAATCTCTCTCTCCCCCTTCTCCCCTGCAGTGATTGAGATTTATTGCCTGAGTAAATCTTGCCTTTCCAGCATATATTACTGTCAGTCACTATATAGACACATGGCTATCTCAGTTGTGACTTAGAGCAGGGCTCAGTACTTCAGAGCAGAGATGATGTACAAATGAAGTCCCAGCTGACCTGCTGTCCTGTTAGAATCTTTTTTGGCAGAATTATCAACGCAGGTTCGGTTTCCTCAGATGAGTATATGTGCTGGGTCTCATCCCATTGTGCCCTGAGCATAGCAACCTAAGCAGCCATGGCCAGTTCTCCCAGCAGGAGTGATGGAGGGAAGCTCCTGAAGGGAACTGCAAGTTTCAGGAGAACGTTAGACCTCTGTGTGTGCATGTATGTGTATACATGCACCTCTTTTATATATATATATGCATGGATATTATATATGTGTTGGTTTATTTAACAGAATGCATTTCACTGTATTGGTACTAAGGTTTCCTTGGCTTGCACTGTTAAAAATCTCTTAAAACATGTAGAGTGTTTTAAAAATGGTCAGCATTGTACTTGAGGTCATCTGATACCACATTTTGATCAAAAAAGAAAGTTGACTTTTGTGATCTGGACCCAGCTCTCCAGAGTGTTGAGATTTATTCTGGTGAGTGATTTATTTTTTTTCTGATAGTAGAGGGTAGGCTGTTTGGAGGGTCATGTTTACTGGGGGGGTGGGAAAGTAAACATTTTTCTTGTTGTGTTTTGTTTTCTTTTTCAAACAAACACACTCCAGATTTGGATGTTGATACGTTCCAAATTTACCAGCCACAGCTTACAGTTGCCAGAAAGCTCTTGTCCCAGGTTTGTGCCATAGCAGACAGCGGCAACCAAAGCCTGGATCTGGGTCACTTCAGCAAAGTAGACTTCATCGTTATAGTTCCCCGTTCAGAAGTCCTGGTGCAGCAGACCCTTCAACGGATTCGACAATCAGGTAAAAAGAAGGGAAAAGAGACTGTTAAACCGAAGTATGTGGTGTTATTTAATTATATCTGTTATAAATGGAGAGGTACGTTCCTCCAGCACGTATTTTGCATGTCCGGTATTCACTCCATTAGTTGGTATAAGTGATGAATTCTAAATATCTTTCTTCTAAACTGGGCCAAATCTGTACCATGTGAGTGTTGAAAGAAATTGCCATATTTATGCAGGTCTGAGGAGTGTGTGACCTGGAGAAGCATTCAGCTATCAAAACAGGGAGGGGATGAGCAAATGCGGATGTTTGGGTTTTTCATCCCTTAGAGCTGCTAGTGCCATTTGTACCAGGTACATTTTTGTGCAAATGTTCTTATATTAGGACAGGTGTATGTGCAGGAGGCTCTCTTATTAGGTAGATAAATGCCTGAGTAATACAGGTACGTTGGCACATGGTAATTGCCATTCTGGTTCAGATAGTGAGGTTTCTTATCTGGAGTTCTGGGTTTGGCCATGGCTGGTATCAAATGCTTCAAGAGGCAAAAGAAGGCCTTAATAGACACGTTATGGAATATGTCCCACTTGAGAATGACCTCTGTTGTCCAATCTGTTAGTGACTGACGTGTGTCCAGAAAAGCATGAGTTTCTCCATGGAAAAAAATTACAGTCTTATAGATCTAGGGATTACCTGTGTGAGTGTTTTAGCTCTTGACCTCTGGTACCTGGGCATAATGAAGTCCTTAGGATAGTTGTGTATTTAGGATTATTTTTTTTATCAACCAAACATGATGTTTTCTGCCTTCAGCTTTATCTAATAATACCTTGCATTTTCATTTGAAAAACATGAATATGAGCTTCTGGTGTAACATGTCTATTAGTGGTTTTGGGTAGCTGTTGGCTTTTATTTCTCTTACATTCTACTTTGAGCTAAAGAGCTAAACAGTTCAACAATTTTTGCTTGTGCAGATATGCCCTGATACTGCTCAGTGTTGTGTTCCAGCTCTGTATTTTTTCTCTGCTTTGTGCTATTTTACTAGTTAAACAAAAATAATAAAATAGTGTGGGTTTCTTTTCCTTGATGACGTAACTTTTGGGGTTTTTTTGTTCCATTCCTTGTCTCTTGCAACATTTTATTTACTTCACAAGGAACCAGAGGTTTTCTGGTATGTGTTAAGAGAGTTTCACTTTTTTTTTTTTTTTTTTGATGGATGATTTTTACTTTAATTTTTAAAAAAATCATTAAGAACCTGGCAAATGCATAGATGACCCACATTTTACAGTAGCTTATTGCTCCTTGTTTAACTCAAATAGTGTTCAAAGCCACGTACATTATGTCATGCCTACTTTATGAATATGGCAGAAATCTATCATTATGAAGACTGCTAGAGAGTACTTGTATTGACACAGATGTTGAAGCAGGGCATGGAAAAAAGTGATACTATATTAGCAAGAGTCAATTTTATATGAATTTATGATTTTTGCAAAGGCAAGGTCAGGATAACTTTTTCTCACTTAGGCAGGATTAATATATTAGCTAATTGTGGGCAAGTTTGGCCTGGGATCATGAAGCATAACCAACTGAATGCTGCTCTGGAAATTTTTATGAAGGCCTGATTTTTTTTTTATTTTTTTTTTTTTATTTTTTTTGGTCCTTTTTGGTAATATAAGAAGTCTTTGAAAGGTCTTCAGACACTTTTTGGAGGAAATCCGGGAGCCAGGAAGCACATTTCAGTCCCCATTGTGAGAGAAAATGCATTCAGATAATCTTCTTACTAGGGCATATCAGTGGTTTGGTTAAACTCTGATGTTGATGGACAAGTGGCAACCTACCGTTGACGCCTCACTTTTAGATGCACTCTAAAGAAAATATTTTTGTTACATTCTACTTTCTGACAGGCGTCCTTGTGGACTTGGGCCTAGAAGACAATGGAACGGCATATCAGAGAGCTGAGAAATATGTGGTTCGGCTGGACAATGAGATTCAAGCAAAATTCGAAGTTTTCATGAGACGAGTGAAGCAGAATCCCTATACATTGTTTGTGCTGGTTCATGACAACGCCCACGTGGATTTAACAAGGTAGTTGCTTCAATCTACCAAAGGAAAACCATCCTCTCCCAGCATCTTTTGGTTAGGTTTTCTCAAAAGACTTACCATCTTAGACACCTGATGCTTTCTCAAGGCCCAAGGGATTTTGTGCCTCAAAATCAGAAATCATCTTTCTTACTTGCCCATGATATTTATTAACTAATTCTGATTCAGTGGGAGATAGGTGAGACTATTTTCAGATTTTTGGATCCTTGACAAGACTGTTCTTAGGGCTAAGTGCGATGGTACTGAAGTCCAGGAAAAAGGGATAAATTTTGCAACTCTCTTTGCTCTTGTCTTTTTTCCTATTCCCCTCCTTTTTTTCTCCTCAAACCCGAATCTCTCCCATGTTCACAATCCACTCATGTCTTAATTCATGTTTTTTATCCCTGATGATAAGGCTTACAGACATTTAATTCTGCGTCATCTGGAAAATGCCCTAGCTACTGTAAGAACAGGATTTAAAGAACAGCTGTGCTGAGTTTGGTCAGTGTTAGGTCTAAACAGAAGAACACATATATGCATGGGCAGTAACATTTCTTCACACTGAATCACAACTTTACTATGGAAAAAGAGAGAAATAACTAAAGCTAATTATTCTGCTCTTGCTCCATGAGTAAACTGAGGAGAATAATCTTAATGTGATTTGGATGTGGTGTGTAGGGCTTTAGGATTAATTTCAATATCAGAATCATAAATAAAAAACCCCAAACTTTCTTTAATAGCTGTAAATAGATTAAAAAATATAATCTTCCTACCTTATCCTCCATCATCACATTGTTGTTACTGTCTTTGTTGTACACTGAATTTAGAATTCCTGAATAATCTGTAGGCAAAGATAATTCCAGGAAGTGAACATCATGAGACTTTCAGGTTTTCCAGTCTTTTAGGAAAACATTTCAGGCTGGAAAATCCACTGGATTTTGTAAAATTGTTACTGTATTCTATGCCCACAGCTCATGGAACAATGTCTCAGTGAAGAGGGATTTCTCAGCGTTGACTTGGTTTTGGTTTCTTCTGCCTGATGCTCTTCTAAATTGGCACACTAACCCACCTTCTCACTCTCAGCAGCTTTTGTTTCTCTGTTTAGTTTTTTCCCCCCGTTGTGTCAGTCTAGCCACAGGATACACTCAAATGATTTTGGCATCTTTCACTCTTCCAAAGAGTTTTCTGTGCTGTGATTCTCAGTGCCATGGTCATTTGGAAATATTTCTGTAGGAAGAGAGTAATCCATTGAATCTCAGGATGTCAGTAAGGCAATTCTTTGCATTCTTATCTCTGCAGTGCCATTTCAAGTTCCCTGTCACATGGTGAGCCTAGTCATGGTCTGGCTGATAGAGTTATTAATTGCAGGGAGGTCCTTGAAGCATTCAACCTCCTTGTTCTTCAGGTCAGCTCTTTTCCTTATGCCTTGCAAACACAGCAGTCCAGGATCAGCTCTAGCAATGAGGTACACTGGATACAATTTGACACTGTGGTAAGTATTTCATTCTTTCATTTCTTCTTTCAATGTGGATTTTATGTGAGTTTGCACCTACAAGTGCAGCAGATATGTATTAAAGAACAGTGTTAGGAGGGAGCTCTTTCTCTGCTGGAGTTTGTTCCCTCAGGCTCCAGACGCACAACCCTGGGATGCTGATGGTAGAGGCAGCATTGACATTTAGGCCCAGAAACAACACGTTTTTGTTTGTCCGGTCATGTAACATGAGAAATTACTCTCCCTGCTCTGGTTAGAGGAAGCTATGTAGACATGCCATAAACTTCTGGAGCTGGCCTTCCATTTTCAAGCAGTTTGACTTTTGACTGGAAGTTAGATGTCACATACCCTGTTAAGTCTGTTTGTTACTCCTCTGTTACTAATAAAAGTTATGTGCTAGGCTAACAAGTTCTGGTGTAGCAGATGCCATCATTGTGCAGAGAAGAGGTGAGAAAGGTCTGTTGGACATTCTGCACCATTAACTTTTTTTCACCATTTCATCCAGCAGATTCTGAGGATATTTTGGCAAAACCTTTGGTTTCTGTAAAGTATCTTAAAGTGGTCACTATAAAAAAAATAAAGTCAAAGAAGCAGAACAGTGGAAATGAGGGGAGTGAATGATTATTCAAAGCTTGCTTTTGGTTTAGTTATTAATATAAGCTGTTGTAAAGCCACCTTTTGTATAATAGTCTTAACAGTTTTTTGTTTACTAAAATTAAAAAATCAATGACTTTCAGTCTTATGATTAAAAAAATAACCCAGAAAACCAGGAGAGACTGTATGAGATTAATTACATTCCTACTGATTAATGGTGATGTAAATGCGCTGTAGACTGTTTTGCTTCCAGCAAAAGACTCATGAAATGTGAGGCTGATTGCTCTTTGCAGGTTTATGTTCCAGCAAAGAAACAGTTTCTGCTGTGTAGAATCTGACAGTCAAGAAGAATTTTGGAAATGAATACTTCTGTTTTCAGGTTCTGTTTTAAATAAAAATGAGATAATAGTTGTCTCTAGGTATAAACCCAGAGATAGGGAGTCAGAAAATAATTAGCAGATTTCTAGAAAACCCCTGCTGTCACAGGTAAGAGATATATTGAAAAATTTGCAAGGATCTACACCTGTCTTTCCTAGCTGTAGACAAATAATAAGTTAGGAAAAAAACAGTTTACATATTATTATATTCTTCAAAAGAAACAGATAGGGAGAATGAATGAAGGATGCTTTGGTTTAGAAAATATTCCCCTCTTATTTTTTAAATTAAGAAGATAGTAATATTGGTTCCAGTGTTCCTTATGTTTTTGCTATCTCTGTATGGAACAGGGTGATGCTGCAAGTGAAGACAAGCTGTACTTTGGTTTGAATGAATACAGCAAATCCCTCCAATGGGGGGTCACAAGTCCCCTTTTGAGATGCGATGAAACCTTTGAAAAAATGGTCAACACACTTTTAGAAAGGTAAATAGTAGCGTGGGAGCTTGTGGTTCTACTTAATTGGTAGAACTGTATCTTAAGGATACAGATACATTTATGAGCTGTGTTGTAGGGCTTTGATACTGTTTTGATATTGATAACCTTTGATATTGTTCTTGGAATCTGCAAAGTATGTGCATTTTTTTATTTGTGTAATGAATTTAGTGCTATTGAAGAAGGAGAGCGTATCCTTTATTTGCTTATAAAAGAGATTAGGCCCATTCAGCAGCAGTGCAGGCTCAGCTGTGCTGCTCACTTCTTTTGGCTCGGCCCTCACTAGGCTAAGAAGGTACCAGAAGTTTCATACCTGACGACTTCTGGTGTCTCCCTTGATGAGACTGCCAACAGGCTTGTCATTGGTGGCCCAGGGGAATGATGTTATTGCAAAAACATAATTTTCATTAATTAGCTGGCCATGGTTTTTTATTTCTGCAGCGTAGAGCCTGAAAGTGGTTTGTTAGTACCCTGCAGCTGCCAGAACAAGCTGCTTCCATAGCACACATGTAAGATAATGTGCACGTTAAGGAAATGAAGGCAATACTGTGCTTTACAGCTGTGTGGAGATCTGTTCTGTGTAACAGACAGATACCTTATAACCATTTGACCTACAGTTCTCATTGTATTTTAATATTTACTAGAACAGGATTGTTCCATCTGCAGTACTGTTTTTTTTCTATTTTATTTAGGCCAATGTAATTAATAATTAATTGTAAATTATATATTGAGTGAAATACAGTATCAAATTAGTTAAGTTAGCAACACGGATGATAAAGTACAGAATTAATAATTAATGTGTATTATTATCTACACATATGTAAGTAATGAATGTGATAAATAACAATAATGTCAGTTAATAGGTCAGTTCTTGAAGCTTCTCATAGCTAAGTCCAAATGAAGAGAAAGAAGTCACTTGCTCTTTCTGTTCATAAAAATGTGGATGGGGAAAAGGAGGACTAGGGCATATGCAAATACTGCTGTGATATGGGGTTAGGATAAGACTAGAATCTGCTGGGAGGTGAACCTGTACCTTGGAGCCAGGATGTGCTTTTGCCTCACCGTTTATTGATTTAGCCTCTCTTTTCAAGAAGCTGGATTATTGTGTCTGGGTGGGTAAGCCATACAAGCTTAGAAGTCTGAAAGCATTGCAGACATTTTGGTATTATAAGAAATGGTACATTTGTTTTAGTAGCAAAAATGCAGTGGGCATTTTTATGGGAGGAGGACTAAGAAGTGTTTTAAAAAATGTATTGATTTAATGACTGGCTTATGGTATAGAGAGCGAGCTACTATACCTGCTGGTTAAAGAAAAACACAAAAATGTATTCAAATGGATCACAATTCATCTATTAAATTACTCAAGAAGGAGGCCAGAGAAAATTGGAACTCTCAGTGGTTTTAGTCATTTGGGCTTCTGTGGCACAAGACTAGCACTCGAGGCATAATAGATTGGGGTTGTTTCTGTGTTATGATGCTGAGTGAACTCGTGGAGAATGTCTAGAAACGGAGTGCTTTCTTGCTTGAGTAGGTTTTAATATTTTTTTTTCTTTTTAGCATTTTACTTTGTGAGTTCCTATCTGTTGTCACTGCTTAAAGCTGTAATGAGAGGGAAAGAAACATCAGCTATGTAAGTTAAAAGGCAAAGTGGAAGTTCAGATTTGGCTTAGAGCCAGTAATGTTGGTAAGTCTGACTTCCTAGTGAGAGGGGGAGATGTGTGAAATGATTAAGTACTACACCCACGAGCTACCTGAAGCAGTGATGGTCCTCTGAGTTCGTAGAAGAAAAAAGCTAGTGGACAGCAAAGCAATTACTGGCTTGTGCTGTGGATCTGAGATGATCTGTATCTTCATTGAGCTGAAGATCTTTAGCAGAAATTTTGGCCCAAATGAAGGTAACAGAAGTTTAGAATTCCTTGTGTGTAGGACTTGGCTCTGTCTTCTCCATTTGTACCATGTTGTATCAATTTACTTAAAACACAGTTAGATTTTTGGAAAATTATTGTCCATGAAAATCAAAG
This sequence comes from Thinocorus orbignyianus, assembly GCA_013400375.1. Lineage (NCBI taxonomy): Eukaryota > Metazoa > Chordata > Aves > Ciconiiformes > Thinocoridae > Thinocorus > Thinocorus orbignyianus. The sequence goes on along the minus strand of VXBW01000688.1, from coordinate 685,780 downwards.
GCTACAGAAAAAAATGGGCACTTCTTTGCCACGGGGTCCTGTTTTTTGACTAATTTTCAGGCATTGCTGTGATTTTACATGTGCTGACATAGAACTGTATCTCCTCAAAGGTACCCCCGGCTGCACAGCATGGTGATTCGCTGCTACCTTCTCATTCAGCAGTATTCCCAAGCTCTGATGGCTCTCACGACCATGGCCTCGCTGAGAGATCACAGCACACCTGAAACGCTCAGCATAATGGATGACCTGATCACTTCTCCAGGAAAGGATAAGAACGGCTGTGGCCACATGCTCGTCATTAGGGTGCCATCTGTGCAGCTGGCCATGCTGGCCAAGGAGAGGTTACAAGAAGTAAGAGACAAGTTAGGTCTGCAGTATCGTTTTGAGATCCTCCTCGGGAACCCTGCTTCAGAGCTTACTGTCGCAAAACACTTCGTGACACGGCTGAAGGTTAGCAGAAACTAAATATTTCTTTGTATGCCTCTTCTAGGTTAAGCATTCCGTAGGAAAAGAGTGCATGTGTCTGTCTCCAGAAGTCTACTGTACTTTTGATGAGCGTAAATGATTTAGAAACTTTGAAGAAAATGATTTAGTAACTTTTAGAAACTTTGAAGAAAATTGAATTGTCACTGGTCCATGAAGTCAAACACTGTTACGTTATTTCTCTTGTTGAAGTTAAATAACAGCATGAGTCAGATAGGTTTCATCTCTGAATCACCTTAGGCAAACTAATTCTTTCCACCAACTTATCTGTCTGTCTAGTATATCTGTTGTCTGCTCTGTCCATCCATCTTCTGCTCTTCTGGTAACTGGTAAAGTATTGTTTGTCATAGACGTCTTTTCTTAAACTGCTGCATGCCAAAAGCCACTTCTGCACAGCGTATATGCACCAAGCTAAACCTTTGCATGGATTTATAAGAATACAGTTCAATTAGCCAAACCCCCTTCCTCAATAATAATTGACAAGATCTTGTAGCAGCCTCCCAGTACCTGAAGGGGGCCTACAGGAGAGATGGGGAGGGACTCTTATCAGAGAGTGAAGTGATAAAATGAGGGTTAACAGTTTTAGTGGTTTTAAACTGAAAGAAGGTAGATTTAGATTAGATATTGGGAAGACATTCTTTGCTGTGAGGGTGGTGAGGCACTGGAACAGGCTGCCCGGAGAAGTTGTTGATGCCCCATCCCTGGAAGTGTTCAAGGCCAGGCTGGATGGGGCTTTGAGCAACCTGCTCTGGTGGAAGGTGTCCATGCCCATGGCAGGGGGGTTGGAATTCACTGATCTTTAAGGTCCCTTCCAACCCAAACCGTTCTATGATTTTATGATTATTTTTAATGGGCAGTTTGTGTGCTTGGACTTGATGTCATGACTCAGCAAAGTAGATCCTGTGCCTGAGGTAGATAAGAGTCTTCTCCAGAACTGATTTTGTCCATTATTAATAAGAAGGAAAACCTTTCCAGCAGAATGACATGCTGTAGCTCAAATGCATTCTATAACTACTAGGACGTAATTTCCTTATCTGGAGAGACTTTAATGTCTGATTGGCATGGCAATGTGATGTCTCTGGACTACATGGAAAGAGCTTCATGGCTCAGCCCCTGTGTTGACTGGTCAGTGACCTTGAAATCCTTGTTGGCAGTTTTCCTGGCAGTACCTATAATGTATTGACAGGAATGGCTGGGTATGAACCTGTATTTTTGAATGTCAGTGTTATAATACAATTTCACTGTTTGTAGAGATAGAATGGCTCATTTCTAAGTGAGAATCTTGAGTCTTTTAGGTTTACTTCCTTCTAACAGTTGCTGTAGGGTCCTCATACCCGTCTTGATCAAATACTGCCTATATCATCTGGATGTCTGGGCACTGTGGAACACAGTAAGAAAGACATTGTTGCTTGAGATAGAGCAGTGTTTTTAGGAGGCTTCATCCAGTGCAGAGAACAGAAATGAGCTCAGCCAGATTCAGTAAGCTCCGCTGAATGAAGGGGCCCAAAGGGTGCAAGGACATAGAACTAACACCGCCAGCCTATTTGAGGATCATGGAATCATTTTCATACTTCACTTGAAGGTCTTACTTCAGCTTTGCATTAATATCAAAGAACTTTTTTTCTGTGCCAGCTTGAAATTGAAGGCATGAACTACGTTTTTCTCTGCCAGACTATACTAATCCCACACCAGGTGTATGTTTCTAGGATTGAATAACATATGCTATGCATCCTTCTTCTGTGCATTTAATGCTTGGCTAATACTTCACTACCAGAAAAAAAATGCATGCCTTTGCCTAAGGTCTCCTTTCTCTTGGCTGTTGGGTAAGCAAACTCTGTATACAAAGAAACAGCAGGAACTGAAAAAAATTAGGTGGAGCTGTAGAAGGTGTCATTTAAATGTGACTGGAAGTTTCTCCGTTCACAGGCTTGGAGGGGAAATGAGCAGGATGACTGGATCCCTCGCACCTATCAGGATTTGGAAGGCCTGCCTTGCATTGTTATTTTAACTGGCAAGGACCCTCTGGGAGAAACTTTCCCCAGGTGCTGTTATTACTTTTGCAATATGGCTGTTCTCTAACATGTTTAGATAAGTTGGGGGGCGCATAAGTGGTTTGGTACCATCTGGCTATCTTTTTTCATTTGAAAAAGAAGTGTGGTTTCGACTTTATTTGGGAATGGTTTAAAATTTTGGGAATTGTGGTTTGTGAAAAGTAAAGCGCATAACTTATGTGCTGAATATTGTAAAATCATGTTCTTTTTACTGGCTCATAATTTTGGCTCATACTGGCTCATAAAATTGTTCATGAATACTTAATAAGCGTTTACAGATAGGGAGTATTCTTGAAGCTGGAGAGAACAAAACTTTCTTTTTTCTTGGGTTGGATTTTCTAGGTCGTTGAAATACTGTGACCTTCGACTAATTGACTCGAGTTACTTAACGCGGACTGCATTAGAGCAAGAAGTAGGCCTGGCATGCTGCTATGTCTCGAAGGAGGCAATTCGAGGGCCTATTGTAGCTCTTGACCTTAGTGAGAAGGAGCATGAGAAGGCTAATGGTAGCGAGAATGACTCTGATGAGCTGTTGATAGACTTGGACCGACCCCAGAGCAATAGCAGCGCTGTCACTGGAACCTCAGGTCAGTTTTTCTGCTGCTCAGTTTCTCTGAAACTCAGTTTTCAGTTGCTCTGAAAAACAAGTCTTCATTCCTACATCACTGGAATTGGAATGCAAACACTGAGATGCTTAGTCAAATGTGGGTTGCTTAGCTGTACCCTGCTGCAAGCTACAAAATGAAATGTTGGTTGCAGATGCTTTCCACAGTGAGCAATTTTCCTGCGTACAGCTAAAAGGGGATGGTGTTGCAATGGGAGGATGGTTATGCATAGCTAAGGGTCTCTTGTGAATTTTATTTTTAAACTTAATTTTCACATTTATTGCTAATTTCTTTCATCTAATGGATCCTGAAAATATCTTAAAAGTCAAAGTAGAAATGTTTAGTGTAAGATTTTAAGAATAGAAAAATGCTCTGTAACTGCAGGGGTGGCTGTGGGTGAGGACGGATATTTGCCTCTGTGCCAAGACCAACAGAATGGCTGGGTCTTGCCCTGCCTCTTCAGGCATCAATGGAGCATCGTCTCCCACCAGGCCTTACCTCCCGTGCATTCCTCAGGCAGTTCTGGGTCCTTCCCTTCATTTCCCTATGAGTTTGAGGAATTAAGACAGCTGAACTGGACCTTTGCCATACACCAAATCTTCCCATACACCAACTAAACCTGACTGGTATGGAGGAGGGAGCATAGCCTAGTTCACATTAAAGTTGCAGTGAAATGAGTGCCATGGAAAAGAAGGTCGAATTGATCTGTGTAGACAATGGTCTGTTAGACTTAAATTTCAGAAGGCTGTACCATCAAATTCCAAATCCCAGATGAGAAATGATAGTTAACAGAGATTGGGGTTGGGACACTTGTGTTTGGACTCTGGACCCTAGCAGAAGGGCTGTTGTCCCTCTGGCAAGAGGGACAGATGGATACCAATGGTTTCTTTGTAAACGCTGACACACTGAACTAAGCCACAGCAGCCCTCATGGAACAGAAGCATTTGCATGTTAGGATTGTCCCATAGATCAAATGAGTTTATGATTTTGTTGTATCGGCCAGTATCTCTTCATTGCCTCTTCTCTGTTTCCCCAGGTTCCCTGGCTGACAACGGCGTGAGCTCCTCCAGCGCTGCAGACAAGTCTCAGAAGCAAGCGTCATCGCTGAACTTTCAGACTGTGGCGCACAGCTCAGTAGATGAGGGAACCTACCCCAGTTTTACCTCTGGAGAGACCCTGAAACAGGAATGCGACTCCCTGGGTAACCAGATGGCGAGCAGCACCACTTTGAAACTGTCATCGCTGTCTTCGGTCTCCCAGACATTTCGGTGGCCTGCCCATTCAGCCAAAGACAGCAGGGCCCTGCGTGCGGCGCTGCCGCGCATCGTCATCCTCTCGAAAGCTGCCTACTGCCTCCTCAGCTCACAGAAAAGCGGGAATTTGCCTTCCTCCTCTTCCCTTCTGCCCCATGCGGACGTGTCTTGGCTGAGCTCTCTGAGGCCTCTCCTTCACAAGGACATGAGCAGCGAAGAGCAGTCTCTCTACTACAGGCAGTGGACGGCAGCCCGGCAGCACCACGCGGACTTCAGCAATCAGGGTGAGGCGTCCGGCTCCAGGAGTTTTCACCCCAGGAGGCTGCTTTTGACAGGACCACCACAAGTAAGAGAACAGTTCCTTCCTCTTGCCTTCTTAGCAGGATGGGAGGACCAGTGATGAGGACTGCAGATGGCATTGTAAAGGCCCCCTGCAAGGTTGCACGCAGTCGTGCGTTTCGAGGTCAAATTTTAAGGTTAAGTCCGTGCTGGAAGTGGTGAGGGGAGGAAGGGTGATGCTGCCTGTGTTGTGTTTTTGGCCCAAGTGAAATACCATGACCTTATCAGCAGAGAAGCAGTTCATCACTGCCATTCCCCCTGCAATACAGAACTCATACAGGGCATCAGCCAGATTTTGCTCACAGATCAATTTTTTAATACCATGCGGCATAATGGGGATTGTTGTGTCTTGCTGTGGTTTCAGACAGAACTAGAATGGCAAAATAGCAGGGGTAAGCCAAAAGGCACTTACTTGAAATGTATCCTTCTTTGATATTAGTTTCAGTTGGGATTTGGACTTTTTTCCATCTCTGGCTCAGGTGGGGAAGACTGGCTCATACTTGCAGTTCCTCAGGATTCTCTTCCGCATGCTGATCCGGTTGCTGGAAGTAGATGTGTACGATGAAGAAGAGATTAATGCCAGTAAGTATGTAGTAGTCATTCTCGATATGCATGATGAAGAGCCTCTGTTATGTTTTATTCAGCAGTGCCAAAGTTTTAGGCCCATGGAAAGACAGCACGTTACATCTACCACTTGTCCTGTCCATTAGTGTGTAGCTGGACTTACTGCAGGTGTCAGCATAGGTTTAAATGTAGATCAAGAAAAATGTAAATTTTATATTGGGCTTAGCTGAGAACTATTAAGTGTACTTGGGATTGGTATATTTGGATAGCACTGAAATGAAAGTGAACACAAAACTATAAATGGGCAACATCTGCCCACGTTATCCCTCCTTGCTGCTTTTTAAGCACTGGCTGCTTTTAACCAGACAAGTCATTTAAGAACGTTGTATTTCTGGCCAAAACATTGCTGCTGTTTATGTTTAATTATAAATTAGATACTAATTTTCAGTAAGACTGTCTTCTGTCTGCAGTGTACAGATCTTAGGCTAAGGAAGAAGGGGAGGGGGAGCCTCTTTGCGCTCATTTGTCACATCTCATAGATCCATTAACTGCTGCTGTGGCAGAACTTTGCCTTGACACACAGAAACCCTTTTAGAAATCAGTCCTCTTCAGGATGTTCTTTACATAACTGTGGTTTTGCAGTAAAGATAACTCTGTGATGCACACATCTCATGACCATTAGACTGGTATCCTGAAAATGTAGTTGTTGTCACATCTTTGAAAAGACTAATTTGTATTTCTGCTCAGAAAGTGCTATTAAATTAAAAAAAAAAAAAAAAAGAAAGACAAAAGAATGTATTTACCTTTGATTTGGAGCTTTGGAGGCTATTATTCTCTCATTATTTGAACTGAAGTACTCCAGAAACTTAGGATGAAATTCCCTTCCCAGGAATGCATGGAACTCCATCAGAAGGGCAGTTTGGGTTTGTTTGAGGTTTTTGGTTGTGGCTTTTTTGCTCCCACTACTTCTACTGGAATGCTTTTCCAGAGCCCTAGTGTTCTGATGATTGAAAATATGATTTTGTTTTCCAACTCAAAGGTATTCCATCCCGATTATAAACATTCTCCCTGAGACCAAAGAAAAATATAAATTAAAATACTTTTTCTCTTCTTTGATGTTTGCTTTTATGGTGTAGTCAGGCAGCAACCTCACCCCCTCTCAGCATTCTGTTGGTAGCCTGGATCTTCTTCCAGGACTCTGACAAATGACAAGCTCTTTATTCTCCTTGTCGGTTTAATAGCTCCTGCTTGCCCGCCTATTTTCAATTTATCCATCTGCTCCATGGATGAGCAGAACTGAAGTGCTACTCTGTGGGATGTTTAACCAACCCAGCACACAACAGCTCATGTATTCCCTTGTCCCCATTGAAAGCTCCATGATTGATGAAACCTGTGATTGCACAGCTCTTTTCCATTCTCCCGTTTCACTGGCACTGATGTGTGGCTTGTACTTGTGGGTTCCTCTGCAACTCAGCCATTTCCAACTGAGGTGCTCCCAACCTGCTGCGAAAATTCTTGTTATTAGTCCTTGATTGTTCATATGACTCATATTTCTTTTCTGTTAAATACCACCCAGTTTTTGTTATTACCATTTTCGAGGGCATTGAATTCTTTCTGGATGATCTTTGATTCCTCCTCCATATTGACAATGACTCTCACAGTGTGCCACCAGCAAACTTAAGCCAATTTTTTTTCGAGTTGGTGTTATTAGTGAAAATATTAAGCAGCATTCCCCACCTGATTAATGCTTCTGATGTTACATGCTGCCATCTTCTGTTTAACCAATGTGTTCAATTTACAGACCGCTCACTTGTCTTCATTTTCTTCAGCTGTATTAATAATTTGTCTCATAGTATCATATCAGATCCTTAAGTTCAGAAGGATAAGATGCATTGCATTCCTGTGTTCAGGGAAATAGATGTATCATAGCTGTATAATGAAAGTAACACTGGATTTCTTTGGTCAACCCATGTTGCATTTTATTATGTCTTTCATTTACGTCAACATCTTTAATTATTACATTCACCTGCTCCAAGTTGTGAATATCACCAAGGTAAATAGACCTGGAGCTCCATAGATTACATAGATTTTCCTCTTAAATGATGATAATATATGCCCACGCTTGACCTGAAACGGGGCTCCTGCCGTATTTCACATACCTGTTTGTTCAGAAAATTGACACAAGGATTATTCTTCCTCTCTCTTTTGAGTGTGCATCAAGCTTTTAGAGTTTTTTGTTTATCTCTGGTTTTATAGTAAACCGTTTATTCCCTTGGAAACATAGTTGTCAAAGGAGAACGAAGAAAAATATTTTAATTTATATAGTTTAGGTGCTATAGCAAAGAAAATTACTTGTTTTCAAGCACTTTTCTGAGGCCTACCTCAGCTCGATATTTGGCAAAGCTTAGTTTATCTCACACGTGTTGACATTTAAGACAAAACTTCAATCACGGGTGAGCTTTTTCCATTCCTTGTGGGCTTCATTCATTCTTAGTGTCCTTTTTCATGTCGTCCCTCTGAAGCTTCTTCTTCCTGATGTTTTTGTTTTCCTTGGTGTGCTGGCTGGTGCAGCTGCGATTCCAAGAAATCCAAGTCTCATTCGCGGGCAAGTTCCTGGTTTTCTCAGGGCAGCTGGCTTAGAGGGTGAGCTTCCTCTGGATTTGTCTCTGTGGACACAATAACGTACCTGAGTGGCTGTGTATGTTCATTTGAGGGTAGCAGTGAGGTTAATGGCCTCTAAGCAGCTGCTGGCTCACATCCTGTTGGGTCAGTCAGGGTTCAGATCTATAGACTCAACCTTCATTTCATCTGAATTTGCTTTTCTGAAATCAGTAACCTCAGTTACACACCTACTTTTGTGTATTCTTCCATCTCATTTTAAACTGGATTGATTCATGTTCAAGCTGCAGTCCAAGGTTGTTTTCTTTGACCAGTGCTTTCTAGTGTTCCTACTACTTACACTCAATTGTCTACTTTAGACTTACCTCTGTTGAGTCAAAGCAAAGAAGTGAGTTGATCCATTGTAGCCACATCCCATTCTCTAACAGGAATGTGTCCTTTACTGCCTTTTATCGTGTACCACGAGCTAATGGTTCATAAAGTCCTGCAGCCTGTGTCTCCTTGCTTACATCCTTCTCCCTTTTGCTTCTTGTTTACCCAATGCTCCTCATTCCACCACAGGAAGATTCAAGACTACACCTGTATCTTCTGCACAGATAGGACCATTTGTTTGAGCATTTAATGCTTAAACCAGAGTGAATTACACCTCAGTAGCTTGACAAGAAGCAGAGCAGAAAGATACCTTTGAGTCTTCTTTGCCTGCATGCAATTGCCAAGGAATTGCCATTTCTTTGAAATGGCTTTGTGTGAATTATAATTTCAATTTTGGTAGTATTTATGATGTTCAGAGATGTCTGTGTGTGCGCGTGCGCGCCTGTAGGAGTTCCTGAGCCATTGTAAATTAGCAAATATCATATATATAGACACCATTCAGCGGGTGTCTGACGCTGCTCACCTGGCGTGTGTTGTTGCAGACCATAGAGAAAGCAGTGAAATTACTCAGTCCAGCAATGACCACTGGCCAGATATTGAGATCTTCAGCAAAATGTCTTTTGACCTGACTGTGCATGACCCCAAGTACAGAACCATAAGTCCCGTATACACTGAACAACTATCAAGAGTGAAGCAAGGTAAGCAGAGTTTTTTAGGACTCCTTTCCTACAAAGAGTAAGGTTTTATTGGTTTGAACACATGAGTTCACAAGAGCCTTTAATCTCCAAAATGAAATTAAATGAAACACTTTCTATTTACAATTGTTACTGGGATCGTAGTATTTATAAAATTTCTGTTCTCTTTGTGCATAGAAACAAGTGAAGAAACAAAATCAGAGGAACCTAAGAAAAGGGAAACTGTGTCCATGATGTTGACTAAATATGCAGCTTACAATACGTTCCATCACTGTGAGCAGTGCCACCAGTATATGGACATTAATCCTGCCGCACAGGTTGGTGTCAAGGTCCAAGGGCAAACTGCATCCTTGATTTCATTGTGGTCTCTCCAGGCATGCCGCTTGGGTCTCAGGACTTGTGCTTTTGCCTTCCCTGAGATGGAACTGTTTAATTCTTCCATTCCCAGGGGAGATACTGAGCTATAGACCTTGGAGCATCAGCTGTGTCTGCTGTGTTCTGCATGAGCAGTTCTCCTCTCCAGCAGCCTCTGACAAAGGGTGAATATTGTGACGAGCTCTCTCAAGCCAAAGCATTATTCAGCCTGCCCAGAGGGGAGGGCTGTACAATTAAGAGGCTCTTGTCTTAACTTAAATCCCGGCCATCCACAGCTGTGATGGGTGACTGGGAGGCCTGCTTCTTTCTCCCTTTGGATGTAACAGTGTGTGCTTCTCAGCAGTAGCTTGAGTCACTAGACAAAAATGATCATTTTTAACTGTTTGGTTTAAAAACTTTTGATCACTGAAACAAAGAGCTATGGTCTCAGGAGATGCTGCCAGGTGAGATTATTCCTGGTTAATAGCTCAGAAATTATTTCTTAACCACCACCAATAGTTTACTTGGAGGTTTCTTGTCTCAAATCCTTCTTTCCTCACTTGCTAATCTTTTCCAACAGCTTGCCATTAACCTAACACAGCAGAGACACACTGACCTGGCAATGCACAATGTCACTTACCTCGGAGCAGCACCAGCCGCTCTGATCTAAACCCCATGCTTCATTAAGTATGTTGACACAAGTAAATCCTCCCAAAGGACATCTCTGGTTCCCTCCACTCATCTTTGTGCATGTGGTCAAACATAGCGACTAGTAATAAGTGTAGATACCTACTTTCATGGGTGAGTTGTGTGAATAGAATTGGAGAAATTGCACATCCAAAGGGGAGTCACGGGAGGATAGCAAGCATTATAAAGAGAGAGAGATTCTTCAAGGCTTTAACAGAACCTGAATAAAGCTCCTTTCATTTTTCATCTTTGCCTAGGCTAATGATTTCAATTCTGTAGTGAAGATTATAGAAAGATGGCTGCAACGATTCGACCTTGTAGCAAGACAGATGCTTCTGTAGGATGAAATCTTATCACATACGCAGGCACTTTGTATGCACTTACACGGTTCAGTGAAGTGCTGAAACTTGGGCTCACCCAAGTTCTTCATGGCCTCGTTAATGGCCTGCTCTGCCCTTGTTACCCAGCTGCTTCCAAGAGTATTGCCACAGGAAAAATACCCCACTAGTGGAGCCACGCTGCTGCGGAGGTGTCTGAATGGAGGTGCAGTCTGCTGCAGAGGGACACCTCCGTGCTACACTGCTCTTTCAGTCTGTTGAAAAAATCTATGTGGGCAGTTTATTTCCTAGTATGTGTATTTCTCACTTCTTGTAAATATCGATAAAAAATTTCCAGCTCAAATGGACTTCAGAACGAGTCCAGTTTGGTCAAAAATCATTACTTAGTACAGAAAGCTTATTGTTTTAATAACAAGGCCAATCATGTGCCTAAATAATGTGGCTTATGGTAGAGATTAATGAGAATATAACAGAGTTATTTTCAGTTACTGAAAGAATTTTTTGGGTGTTCTTCTCTGATAGCTTCCAGTAAGCTTGTGGCTGTAGGAGCAGGTTGCCTTGTGTTCCTGATGTGTTACTCTCTTGCAAATCTTTGTTCCACCTTTTTTGTTGTACACAGATCTCTGACTCTACTCTTCATGCATTCACGTTTTCATCCTCGATGCTAGGAGAAGAGGTTCAACTGCATTTTATAATCCCCAAGTCCAAAGAGAACCATTTTGTCTTCAGCAAGCAGGGGAAACACCTCGAAAGCATGCGTCTCCCACTCGTTTCTGACAAGGTGCGTGTGCTGCTCTTACCTGCCCCCTGGCTCTGCGTGCTGAACGCAGTCAGCCTGACAGACCTTTGCAAATCAGTGGTAGTTGGCTGAGGTGGGGAGGTCTGTTTTCTTTTTATTTTGAAATCCTTTGCATAATTCTTGCCTGACTGCCCTTGGAACTGGAGTTTTTGAGGACGATCATTCCTTTTTGCATTCCTAATTTCCAGTACGTATGTGTTGCAGTGATCAATAATCTTAAAATCATAGAATGCAGTGGGGTTGGAAGGGACATCTGGAGATCGTCTACTCCAAGCCCCCTGCCAAAGCAAGTCCTCCTGGAGCAGGTTGCACAGGAACTTGTCTGGGTGGGTTTTGATTGTCTCCAGAGATGGAGACTCCACCACCTCTCTAGACAGCCTGCTCCAGTGTTCAGCATGCACAGTGTCTACAAAAAATCCAGTATAAACAATAAATGAATAAAAATCCGTATCAAAAATAACCTGCTTTTTACCTAATGGTCCTAAAACATCTCCTGTTCCTGCAGAATCTGAATGCAGTCAAGAGTCCTATCTTCACTCCGTCAAGTGGACGCCATGAACATGGCCTCTTGAACCTCTACCATGCCATGGAAGGCATCAGCCACCTTCACCTCCTTGTAGTCAAGGAGTATGAAATGCCGCTCTACCGGAAATACTGGCCCAACCACATCATGCTTGTCCTGCCAGGCATGTTCAACAATGCTGGCGTTGGTAAGAAACACCATCAACGGCTGTGAAGATACCAAAATCCATGCTGGATCACAAGGGTCAAGTCAAAGAAAACATTGCAGCAGCTCCTCACGTTCATGCTGTGATAAAACCCGCAATTTCTGTGCAAAATGCAGTGATGTAGAAGAACTGCTGTTGGGGACGTGGAATATTTTGTTTGTATTGTTTGTATTGATGTAATTTCTCAGTTTGAAGTCTGATGTTTTGCAGGCTGTATTCACTCATGTAACTCAGCCCTGCTGTGTGCAGGTTCATTCTAGGCATTTTACAGGTGATTTTTTGATTGCAACTTTTTAAGTTAGCTGAAGCTAAATATTAACTGCAGCTGAACGCTGAAAGCTTGAACTCTGGACTTCGTGTTCATGGGTGCTGAGTATTTTCTGCAAGAAGTTTTGCGTAGCTTCTGGTTCAGAATCTCAGCCCCTTCTTGGTTCAAGTTACTTTAGTAGCTCCCACAAAATCAAGTTCTGCAGCCTCTAAAGGGCCAGTCTTCTTGGTATCTGCCTTTTAGATTTACTCACACTGAAAAAGGGACATAGTGATTTCTTTTTAAACTAAGATATTATGAGAGATATCATGATATTAAGTTTATAAAGGGTAATGCCTGTTCATGTAACCTTTCTCTGGGAGGAAAGAGTGATAAAGTCTAATAGAGATCTCCATATGTCTTCTTCATGGCATTTTCTCAGGTGCTGCCAGGTTTCTTATTAAGGAACTTTCCTACCACAACCTAGAACTGGAACGAAACCGCTTGGAGGAGCTGGGGATCAAGCGCCAGTGTGTGTGGCCATTCATCGTGGTCATGGATGACTCCTGCGTCCTGTGGAACATGCACAGTGTCCACGAACAATCGAGGTGAGTGACCACCCAGCGCTGGGGTCCTTGCACTGATCCAGCACAGGCAGCAGCACACCTGGGACGTAGGCTCAGCTCCAGCATCTCACTGGGTGAAAGACCAGGCAACTGGAAGAGCTGGGCAACTGGAGCTGCTGGTAGTGGACTCAAAATATTGCTGAGCAAAAGCAACATTTGGCTTTGATGTAGTAACATCAGGCTGGCTGTCCAGAGGGCCTCGGAGAGGTCATTATTCACTCAATTATTATTCAAATAGCCCAGGAACTGCACACTTGGACATTAGATATATTATCTAAAATGCAAAAGATCAGCTCTTTCACTCAGAGCAGTGAGAAGGCTGTAGATTTGTCCTGTTGACCACCACCATCCAACTTCCTACTGTCGAAGGCTTCCACCTGGCTCTGCCCTTCCATCTGTATTCCACAGGCAGTGCCATCAACAAACCTCGGCTTGTCATTGCTTTCTGCCCAAAACCACTCTTGCTTTTAGTGACTGTTTGAGTGATTTCTCAATATGCTACTACCCTGATTTTTCTTTTGTGTTTCTCAATGAAAACAGTTCATTTTGGGAACTTTAGCTTTTTAGAATGCATTAAGCTCTGGCCTTTCTCAGCACTTATGCTGTACATTATGGAGAAACAGCCTTCCAGAAAAACCTTCTTTGGTGGGTAGGGCGATTCCTTTTCCCTTTCTAAATTGCTGTGTAAGACCTTTTTCTGCTGAAAGGCGGATAAGTTGTGTATTGTTTAAAAAGCCTGTGTTTATGTGTGTGTTTTTACAGCATCTAGAATAAACACTCTCAATTGTTAATGGGATTTTTTGGTCCTTTGTATACACACAGATGTATATATATGCAGTGTAAGTTATATGAAAATAATAAGCTGTGTCTGTGTGTTGTGTGTGCTTGTGTTTTGCAGCCAGTCTCTGGAGCCTGGGGGTTCCAGCAAGAACGTGTCTCTGAAGAGCATCCTCCAACACATTGAAGCCACCCCCAAAATTGTTCATTATGCAATACTGGGTGTTCAGAAATGGAACAGCAAGCTGAATGCCAAGAAAGTAAAGGCTCCGTTCTCCAGGTGCCACGTGCATGATTTTATACTGCTCAACATAGACCTGACCCAGAACGTGCAATATGATCTAAACAGGTAGGCAACATACAGATACAGATACAGATGTAGATATTGGTATCTGTGGGGTAAAATAATATGCTGTCGTGGTAATAATTCCATCACCATTTTTCTAAATGTTGTTGAAGTAAACAGAAAGCTTCTGTCTAAAGTAACGCACACACAGCCACAAAAAATACAGTGATGTATGTTGCATCTGAATGAATAAGGCATCAAAATAAACTTGCCCCCAGTCAAAAGAAGTGGGAGAGACAGACTGCAAGGTAAGAGCAAGGGAGGGCTACAGAGGACTGAAGAGGCAGGGGAGAAGGAAGAAAATTCAGGAGAAATAAGTAACCACGAGACCAAACATTGAGGTTAGATCAGTCACAGAAAGAACGTGGAGCTTCCAGAGTGCCTCTGGAAGAGGCAGAAGCCGTTTGCATGACCTTTGCAGCAGGTAATGGCTGAGCCATTGCTCTGGCAAATGCTATGAGGCGGGAGGAGGGATTCCTTTTATTTCCTTCAGAGCCAGCTCTCCTCCCTGTTGCTACTTGGCTTTGCATTAAGATTTTAAGATGCCACTTGGCATCTTAGAAATAGATGCATAAATAACTTTCCACTGTTTCCTTCCTTCCCCTCCTCTTCACCGAGCTCCATCCTAAAGCATTTGCAATAAAGCGCTGTTATGGGGCTTTTAACCTTGAGTTCTTGTCACAGACTGATGTAATATCCAATTCCCTGGCCAACTGAGTTGAGGTTAAGCCCTATTTCTCCTAGCCATAGCCTGGCCCTGGGGCATCTCACCCCGGTGTCCTACTGCTGTTTTCAGGGATCCTGTTATATGAGTGAGGAATTGTAGCCTGTCAGTGCAAGCCAGGGTCTGGTGTGGCTTCCAGATTTCTCGATTTCACATTCTCTGGCTGGTTGATTCATGAGGTTGGAATCAGCCCACAGAAGTGAGCAATTACGTTGTAAATAGTGCAGGATAAATGTTACTTCTCAGCTGCTTTGTCTCCCCTTAGCCAGATATTTGCCAAAGCCACATTTGTCCCCTTATTCCAGTTTATCACAAAATATGTCATCTAGAACTGACTTGTTCAGAAATGGGGGTTGGTCACTGCAGAGCTTCTCTCAGCTTTAAAATGTATATTAAAAGAAGAACTAAAAAGACGAAAGGAGACGAAAGGAGAGGAGAGGAGAGGAGAGGAGAGGAATGATAGATGCCAGGACATTACGAAGATGAGAGGTCTCGCCAGGCCTGGGGTGGGACAAGAGCTTACAGACACACTGAAATGTGAAGACTTGTTTGGTTTTAAGATGTCCAGAAGTTGCTTTCCTGCACCGGGGGCACACTGAAGGGATGAATCCAGAGCTGTGTAGAGCATTTGTACAGGCACCACATCAGATGGTCTCCAAACCCCTCTGCTGAGCCTGTTCCAGGGCGGTTGGGCAGCGGGTGTGTGAGTGCTCGCTCCGGCGCAGCAGGCGCAGGCTGGGGCAGTGATCTTGTGTTCCATGTCCAGGTATTTCTGTGAAGATGTAGATTTTAACCTGCGGACGAACAGCAGCGGCCTGCTCATCTGCCGCTTCAACAACTTCAGCGTCATGAAGAAACACATTCAGGTTGGAGGACAAAAGGACTTCGTCGTGAAGCCAAAAATCATGGTGAGTGTGGAGGTATGGTCCATCATAAAGGGTAAAATCGGGACCTCTTTTCCCTAGAAAGAATGAATTCTCTAGCATTTTAGATTTATTTTGTGCTTATTTGGCATCTGACATTAATGGCCTACTCCGTGGTAGGGCTGTCACATCAGAAATAGAAAATAATAAATATTTTGCTGATTATAAATTACTGACAATAATCCTCCTAATCTATTAGAAGATGGATTGGGATTGGAAAAGGTTGGTTGAGCTATCCAGTGGTATCTCTGATGATGAAAGAATTTGCAGAGGCAGACTCTGCCCAAAAGCAGTGAGTTGTGCTGCACATGGTTTTAAAAATTTTCACACAGGCACCGGTTTCCTTCTTTAGGAAGAGAATATCCACAGAAGTACTCAGCAACCACAGAGCAAGTAATTAATTTATTTCTGTGCTATGGGACTTTGTCAAAATTGAGTGGGGATTTTTGATTCTCCTCCCCAGCTTTCTCTCTCTTCCTGCCCTGTTGTGGTCACTTCCCCAGCTAGAGGAACTCCTGCAGATCAGATACCCCGAGTAGGTGGGCTGAAAGGGGTTCCCCTTGGTTTCATTGCAGGTTTCAGACAGCCTGGCACCAATAATGCCTCTTCAGTACGTCTGCGCCCCTGACAGCGAGCACACGTTGTTGGCAGCCCCGTCCCAGTTCCTGCTGGAGAAATTCCTTCAACACGCGACGTACAAACTCTTCCCAAAGGCCATCCATAACTTCAAGAACCCGGTGCTGGCCATTGACTGCTACCTGAACATCGGGCTCGAGGTACAAAGCTTTTGCAGAGATAAGGGGGACAAATAAATCAATCTTTACTTCCACGCCTTTCTTGTGTTGAAACCCCTTTCTTTTGTGAGCCTTCAACATTGAAAGTAGCATTTGTGGTCTCAAGAGTGAGACTCTGCAGTTGGAGGTAGAGGACCAACCCCACTGGAAGAGCTGCTGGTAAAGCCTCCTAGGTGGCTGGTGAGGGTGGAGACCAGAGCTCTGTGATGGACTGATGTAATTTGCAAAGGAATTGGGTGTGTCTGTGGGAAGTAATACTTCCTATGAAGCAAAAACCTGAAAGCAGTGCCATTCTTGGTGGATCTTGGTGTGCTGCATAGTCTGCACAAAAACTATTGACAGATTTTTTAGATCACTGTCTTACCATACAGCTTTTTTTTGTCTGGGTTTGATTTGTCCTTGCGACAAACTTGCTTTGGCTGAGAGAGTTTCTGATGCGATCCCTGTCTGGTGGCTTGTTTCACAGATGGACAAAGCTCATCCTTTGTAACGCAGCTCTCCTTTTAGATGCTTTTCTTTTTATGAACCTCAGTTTCTAGGGAAACCAGGTTTTTGCAAGTATGTCTTAGATGTCTGTGGGTAGGGAGATCGGAATTTTGAACCTATTTGTCACTCTGAATTGGGTCTGAAGCAGGGTGAAAGTCTAACAAGGGGTTTGTTCTGACTTTTTTCTGGATTCTGTGGCAAGATAGAGAAGGAATGCGTTGATACAGAACAGCCATCACAGCACTGAAGCACAGGACAGCTGAGTGCTGGGAACCTCTTAGTTGATGAGTGTGGTCAGCAAGAAAAGACATGTTCCAGTGCAGAGGGGCTCCAGCTTCAGCAGTTTCAGTACTGCTGGGATTGCTTACTGTGTTAGACAAGTGCATCCTGATTAGAACAACTTAAATAATCCTGACAGTTGTTATAAGCAGGTGATTCATTGAGAAGCAGAAAATGAAAGTGAATTACAGAGAACCCTGAAATAACGTATTACAGGCTTGGTGACCAAATCTGAATCCAGAAGATTGCGCTGTAGTTGTTTCCTTGGGGAAATCTCAGTACAGCTTCCTTGCTGGATGTTATTTTTCCCAGTGCCAGCTGGCTCACCACGTATCACAGTCTTAATTCAGCATTTTCTGCCACAGAACTGCTTCCTTTCTTGTCCCCTCCCGTTTCAGGTGGCTATTTGCTACATCAGCTCCCGCCCACACTCGGTCAACGTCAACTGTGAAGGGGTGTTCTTCAGCGGGCTCCTGCTCTATCTCTGTGACTCCTTCGTTGGTGCAGACCTTCTCAAGCGGTTCAGGTTTCTGAAAGGTAATCTCCTTGCTCTGCTGGGCATCCCGGCTGCTCTCCTGCCATGTGACAACATGGAGGGAAAGGTAGAGGAAAAACCAGCTTCGTTAACCAGCTCTGTTATTTCTACAGTTAGTGCTGCCTTTGTTTGCAAAAGAAATGGATGGAGTGTTTCTGTGGGGAGTGTATAAAACCTGTGTTCCTGGTGGTAAAAAGTGCAAGTAACCGATTCTTCACTTAGCTTTGATAAATTCCCTTCATTGAATTTTATTTTAAAGTGACACCCAATGGAAATACAGGCAGAAAAACAAAGATTAAGGGAAAAGAATCAGTGAATCGTGCAGGCAGCAACTTGAGCTTTCAGAGCACAGGTGTGACAGGAAATTCTGCTCTAGGAATTTGATGATAAATATTCTGTGCTGTAGATGGGACCAGCTCGTAACTGAAGGATGACGGGGTCTGCACCCTGACAGAGCTTTATAAACCTTGTGGAAATCTTTCTTTATCAGTTCTATTTTAATACTAACAAATAGCAAATTGCCATCCGTATGCAGTAAAGCTGAAGAGCGTTACAGAGCTCTGCAGTGGCCTGTCTGAGCCATCTCCCTCTCGTGCTGAGCAAGGGTGGTAATGAGAGAAAAAAAAAGAGGAGAAAAAAAAGTAGGTTTTATCCTTTTGTCATAATTATCAGTAGTGATTTAAGGACCTTGGATTCAAGTTAACGTTCTGTCTTCTTCGGCTGATGATACTACCACCAGTGAGGCAGTGATATTGTGTGACTCAGCGCAGAGCCCACGCTGCCCTGTCGCTGCTGTCCTGCAAAGGGACACGTGTCTCTGTCCCAGGGCTGACAGGACTGATCTGGGGCTTGGCCCGTTGTTGACAGACCCTCCTAATACTCCTGGCAGCAGAGATTTCTTTATAAAATACCTTAGGAAAATGACTAAAGGAAGGAAGGAAGGAAGAGTTGTTATTTTTAGCCTGAGAATCTAACCTGCTTTTCAATTGAAGGTGCCACCCTGTGTGTCATATGTCAGGACAGAAGCTCGTTGCGGCAGACCATAGTTCGGCTGGAGCTGGAGGACGAGTGGCAATTCCGACTTCGGGATGAGTTTCAAACAGCCAACAGCAGTGATGACAAACCACTCTATTTTCTTACTGGACGCCATATATAAGCTTCGCTAAGACATCCCTAACAAAGAAAAAGAAATAAATTTTAAAAAGAACTTTTTTTTAAAAAAAAAGTACAATCACTGTGGAGCAAAGTGCAACCAATATTTATCTAGACTGCTCTGAAGGATTCCCCACGATTCTGAAGCAGGCTTTATTCCTAGGGATAAAATTACCGCATCAGTTATGATTTAAAGGATCCTGGATTCCAGTTGTTTTCACACCAGTCACAACTGCCAGCAGCAAGCATGCAGCCAGACCAAGCTGCAGGATCTAGGAAGAGGATGCAGTTTGAAGAAGAATCCTTTGTATGTTGAGCTGAGCTAGGGGGAAGAGGCTGCTCTGGGCAGCTGCTCGCTTGAATGTCTTACATGAAATGCAACCCGGCACGTGGAATTTATTGAAGAAATGTGGAGGAGAGCCCGCCGTGTCTCTTCAGCTCTGTACTCTGGTACAGGAATACTCAGGGGTTTGAAACTACAATATAACGTAGATATTTGTATTAAAAAGAAATAGTCTGGTTCTCTGTGCAGTGTTAGTTTAAAATGTGTAGCTGTGTATGTGTTGAAACTGTCTTTGGCAAAATTTCCACAGGTGTTTAAAGTTTACTCCTTGAACCTGAACAAATGGGCAAGGGTGGGGCAGGCACGGGGCGCCCGGGCTCTCACGTTGGGAACCTCCTCTGCTCCAAGGACAAAGCCAGTGGCTTCTGGCAGGTGCTCTCTCCTCACTCAGAGGCCAGAATCACTTGCCAGCAAAATCACCTTTGGCTCCTCGCTCTTGGCAGAGTTCTGGAGACCTGTGCTCCGTCCTCCTGTCTGTATGGGTCCGTCCTCCTGCTGTCCGTATGGGGACGAGTCCTGCTGTCCCTCCCATACCTTTGTGGTGGGCCATATGCAACTTGCCCTCCGTGCCCTTTCTGCTCAGCTCCGGAGCTGAGGTTCCCTCTGTCACGTCATGCCCATCCGTGAGGCGACATCCCAAAAAACCTGCAGGAGGAGGGTGGCGCTGCCCGAGCTGGAGCAGAGAGAAACGGGAGGAATTTTCCAGTGGCTCCAGGGGGAAGTCGCAGGGAGCTGGGACTGCTCAGGAGAGACTGTCCAGCAGCGAAGATCATGGAGCAGCTCACCTAAGGCTGCCTGCCTCTGGCTTTGGGATTCACCCCTGTAAATACCGGCAGTCGCACGGTGTTCTCCGTTCAATCCCGATACTGATCCGTGTGAAGCTGCTCCGGGATGGACTCGGTGCGGCAGGTTTGGGTTGTCAGGGTTGAACGGCAGCGCTCCTCTGATCAGCTCCTGCCCTCAGCACGGGGCCACCCCCTCCCTGAGGTGCCCAGGCATGAAAAATAACCATCTTCCCGCACATCGTCACCCCTTATTAAAAAGAAAAATGCAGCGTGTTCTCAGAAGCAATTCAGGACGATCAGTTTACTCCCAAAAAGTAATGGAATTAACGTGTCTTTATACTTGACCTGCAACTCATTGGAGAAGGACCTGCCAAAACTGCTTTTTTTTTTTGATGCATAGTGTTAATCGAGCAACGTTTTTTATCTTGTGAAGAGAGATGTTTACAGATGAAAAGAACATAATATATTCAACGGAGGCTAAAGGAAGATGTTGGCATTTGTCTGCGTCAATGTAGCTTAACTCCGATGCTGTAAATTTAGCACATCTCAGATGAACAACCCCTTTCTGTAAATGGTTTTTGTATTTTCCTTCAGCTACAACCTGCCTTATCTATTTTAACACTTGGAAGAAGAAGTAGGGATACAAGAGATGCCTCTTGAAGCTTTTGATACACACCTGAATGTATTCCAGTAGCTCCGGTTCTGCCAGAAGGGCTTGAGGCCAACCCCGAGTCCCAGCGTGGTGTACGTGTTCCGGGTATTACGTGTCCAAAAAGCAGTTTCCTTTCTGTCTGTGTATCTGACGTTTGCACTACGTTCTTCAAATCCCAGGTGCTGAGGCTGCTCTGAGGCGTTAGCCCTCTGGGGAAGTGTCCTCGAGGTGGAGAATGCAGGTGGGAAGTCAGCAGTTACTTCCCTGCCTTTCCCAAACCCGTTTCAGTGACCCTCTGGAGGCGTTTGGGTCCCGCTGGGGCTGGAGGGCGCTCAGCCAGCGCCAGGGGTACGGGCCTGTCCCACCCCTGGAAGGAGACCTTGACATCTCGGTTCTTGCCATTCCCATGCTGGTTTTAAGCCTCACCATCCAGGCCCTTCTGATGAATGTACTGGGCTGGCCAGCGTCATGTTTTTACCTGTAGCTGTTCTTGCCTATTCACAGGTTAAATTTGAATGTAAACTAAGATTTAAAGAATCATATGCAGATGCTTTTTGCTTAACTTATGTAATTGCTTTTTTATTTTTTTTGTGACTTTTTGGAAGAGGGTTAAAAAACGCTTTCCTAGTGTAAAGTTTTCTTAACCAAAAACTTGGTGAATTTAGCTTCACTAGTCAGTCTACCTCATGTTATTGTTTATGAACTGAAACTGTCTGAAGTTGTGGCTCTGGTATGTTTATAATGTGCTTTCATTAAATTTGAAGATATTAAGTTACCGTTTCAGCCTGCTGTCTCTTCGCTGGCTCCTTGCACAGGACCCTCCTTCTGTCCCTCTTCACACACAGCAGCGCTCGCCCCCGAGGAACCGAGGTGGACCTGCTAACGAGAGCCCTACTCACCAGTTTTAGAGAGTTCATGTGGGGCACAGCCAGGGTGGGAGAACTAAGCACCTGTGATCTGGGAGAGCAGGTTTGTGGCAGGCTGGGAATACCATCTTTTAACCCCCTTAACAGTTGAAAAATGTACTTGGAAAACACACCCGGGTGTTGCTGAGGCACAAACTCAAAAGCAGCAGCAGCACCTCAGCCCTTCTTGCTTTCCAAGCCCACCTGAGAGCATCCCCTTTAGATTTCCTGGGAACCCACACTGCTTTTATGCCAAAATCCTTTATGCTTTGCCCACAATGAAAAGCAGAAGTGGCAGCTCGGAAACAGCAGCCGCTGCAGCCCAGCACCCACCTACATCAATTTTAAGGTCCCTGAATAACATTTCAGAGGTGGTGGGACTTCTTTGCTCTAGCACTAGGCCAAGGGTCAAGGCCAGCACAATATAAACAAGAGTATCCCAACACCACAATGGTGCCAAAATTAAGCCACAAGATGGGAAAGCATTAATTTAAACTTACATTAGAGCTTTAGACTATTCATCAAGGCTGGAGGCATCACCACTCACTGTAGGAGGCTGATCCAGAGCTCCTGCAGAGCCGATCCATGGGATGTGACGCAAAAGCCCTGTCACAACGGGAACTCTGACCCCAAGCAGGTACAAATGCAGTGACTCTGCTCTCCAGAAACTGCTTCAAAACACACACTGCCACTAAGGTCGTATTTCACACCTAAAAGTATGAAATACCCTAAAAATTCATTCACACTTCGTATCGATACAGAGTAACTTTAAAAAAAGCTA
This sequence comes from Thinocorus orbignyianus, assembly GCA_013400375.1. NCBI lineage: Eukaryota > Metazoa > Chordata > Aves > Ciconiiformes > Thinocoridae > Thinocorus > Thinocorus orbignyianus. Next base: position 663,538 of record VXBW01000688.1, on the reverse strand, counting down.
TCAAGTATTTTATTTTTAATCTATCTACATTATGTACAGATCAAGAAAGGCCACAGCAGTTTTTCAACATACAAACCCTTTAAAAGAGGAGAGATTTACGAAGGGGTGACAAGTATCAAAGCCAAGTCCACTAACACAGGCACATACCCAGCAGGGCAGCTGCAGAAAGGGCCTGTCAGGCAGGCGAAGGGACCAGGGCCTCTCCCGGCTGCTGGTGCCCCCGGCCCCACTGGTACCTCGCCAGGTTAGGAACTGCAGCACGTACTCGTCAGGGAGACGGGGAGTTCTTTGCATTAGTTTACAGTCCACTATGAACAATTTTCTGCTGCATGTAAACATGACTAACTAGATAAAATACAATCAAACTTCTGTAAAAGTTAATAAAATAGCTTTCTTTTAGAAAAACAAAGTTAGCCTATTACTGCATTGTTTACAATTTTAATAAAATAGTACAACCTTGTGGTTGTTACCAGTCCTGAGTTCACTGTAAGAAAAATGGCCCTGGCTTCTGCTGAAGGTCTGCGCCCGTGCCGTGCGGTGCGTGCCGGCAGAAGTCTCCCAGTGAAAAACGGAATTCCCTTGGGAACAGTCAAGTCTGGTGCTGGCCATTGAGGAAGTTGTACACCAGGAACTGGCCAGTGCCACAGTACTGCGTCGCAAAGAGCTTGCCATCGGGAGTGGGGTCGGAGAAAGCGATTTCTTCTTTACTTAAGTATGAGCCGTATATGAAATTGCTCCTGTTGAAATGGAGATTTAAAAAAGGAGAGAGAATTAATTACCTTCATAGAGCAATGCAAGATTTACGCTATTAGGCCACAAATCATTAAGTGGCACAGACATTCAAAAGGAAGCAGCTCTATTGTTCAGTTCTGGAGTCCTCAACATAGAAAGGACATTGAACTGTTGCAACAGGTCCAGCGCAGGGCCACCAAGATGATCAGAGGGATGGAGCACCTCTCCTATGAGGACAGGCTGAGAGAGCTGGGGCTGTTCAGCCTGGAGAAGAGAAGGCTCCGGGGAGACCTTAAAGCAGCCTTCCAGTATCTGAAGGGAGCTACAGGAGAGCTGGGGAGGGACTCTTTGTCAGGAAGTCTAGTGACAGGACGAGGGGTAATGGTTTTAAATTGGAAGAGGGGAGATTTAGATTAGATGTTAGGAAGAAGTTCTTTCCTGTGAGGGTGGTGAGGCACTGGAACAGGTTGCCCAGGGAAGTTGTGGATGCCCCATCCCTGGAAGTGTTCAAGGCCAGGCTGGATGGGGCTTTGAGCAACCTGCTCTAGGGAGAGATGTCCCTCCCCATGGCAGGGGGGTTGGAACTTGATGATCTCTAAGGTCCCTCCTAACTCTGACCACTCCATGATTCTATGATTCTATTAGGAGGAGATGGCTGTACTTAGATGAGCTATCTCCTCCATCCAAATGGCAAGCAGAATCACTTCTTCTGGGGGGGGGGGGGGGGGGGGTAAAGTATTTTAGAAGAAATGCTCATACAGAATGATTACTTGTGAGCTGCATCAAGAGTTCAATTTCAGAGTTTTAGAAAAGTCTGAATTCATTCCAACTATTTCTTCATAGAAAAGAGACCTCTTGGACTATGACAACAGTCACCAGGAATGGGCCCGTCAGCTACAAACAAGTTTGGGTGCTTCTAGAGGGGGCTGAAGGGACCCAATGAAATTTTCAGTTCCTGGTTTGAAATAACAAACAAACAACAACCCAAACCAAAACCATTTGACGTTTGGATGAGAGCACATCTTGCATTAATTTAGAACGTCTAAGAACACACCCTCCTTAAGGCACAATTCCTAAGGGAAACACTTTCAGTACTAACTATACGGAAAGGAAGACTCGATTTGCTTAACTGCTGCGTGGAAATATTTATGTTTTATTCTTATTTGAAGAAAGAGGAGAGAATCACGGGATACCATCACACTTCTCTAGATGGCTACATGTGCAAATTTAGAAAACTGATCTTTAAGACCTCAGTCAGGAGAAGGAGGAGGTAATGTTTGTCCTTGAAAACAGAAGAAACGTCCATTAAAGTTAAGGTTTTTAATTCTTATAAAGTAAACTTACATGTACTTGCAGAGCAAGTATGAACTTACCACGTATGGTCATGTCCATTAAGGCTTGAGGAAAAGACAGTAAGAACAAATCCCTTTTTTCAGTTACTACCAGCTTTATTCTTTTCTCTTCTGTGTATGTAGAAAGATGATTTTGCAAGACCCTTAAGACTGTCTGAGCAGGTTTTTGTGACTACAGGTCATTGAGTGAAAAAGGGCATACATTCTCAAGGTGGACACAAGTTTACACCAGCTCTGGTGGACATCAAACCTTTCTACAAACCAACTGAGCACCAGAATAACACAAGGTTCTTTTAGGTGAGCCTGTTTTCTGCCAAGGTAGCAATGAGCTAATGAAAGGCCAAAGAAGCACCGGGGCACAGCAGAAGGTCAGATTCAGTGCAAGGCTCAGAGGGAAACCAAGAGACCTCTGCAACAGACAATTAAAACGGATTCTAAAGATCCTTTAGAGCTGTAGCTGAGGGAGCAACTCCAGGAGCACTTTGGGGAAGAAATCTTTCCTTCAGAAGTAGTTTCTAGGAAGCTACTGAATACACAATTACCAGTCAGCCAAAAATAAAACCAAATCACCAAGTTAACACGCTTCACTGAATACAGCTTTACAATCAAAAGCTCAGACACAACGTGACCCGGCAAGAACTTTCTAGTTGCTCCCCCAGCCACACAAGTAGCTTTGTCAGGCTCTCCAAATATCCAAGAGGGCAGACACAGGAGCAGCTGTGCCTCAAATTCCAACAAGATGGGGCCAGCCAGGCACCTCACACAAACCTTCACCCCAGCAATAACAAGACTGGGGTAGTTGTTGGCATTACTCAGAACAGGTGTTTAAACTTCTAGAAAATGTCACCGGAAGAAACTTAAGGTCTGGAGATTCAACATGTTTAACATTTATCTGAACTGCAGCATGGATGTTTGAGTCCTCTGATGGATCTAGCACTTAGTGTTCAGCTGAATACACTCCCCACTAGCTACTAAAGCTCCATGGAAATTGAAAATACCTCCTAAGATTCAGTGAACCTGAGTGAAGTGAGGAAAAAAACAAAACAAAACAGGTAGACTTGGAAGCCACCAGATTACATCATATCATTCAGTGCACTCATCTCTGTTCCTTCCCCCTTTCTGCCTCTCAGGCATAGACACTTGGAGCCAAGACTGGGTCACAGTCCTTAACACTTGGGTAATCTCACACTGTGACCAAAGACAGTCTCAGCTTCTTCACTCAGAAACACTTCAGAGGGATGAACCTGAGCTCGCTGGCATTCTGGTCGGCTGAGTCATTGCACCCGCTATTGCAGAATACTGGCCTTGCTTCCTGAACTCCACATAACACCAGAACTGTCAACTGTGCTCAAATCTACATCCCCAGTATCCCCAGCAGCTTAAAAATACAAACCTGAGAGACACAAAACAACCAATGTCTTGGACTGAGTTTTATCTAAAACACATGTAACCACAGAATGAACTGTATATTACCTCAGACACTCTATCATCCGCGAAGCAATCTTCTTTCGGCGCATCATGCTGAATACCCATATTCGACTAATCCCACAGATAGCAGGTTCTGGAGAAGTTGAACAGCACCACGCTTTCTGTCTTTCAAATATGACTTTCTCATTTTCTGAACTGACTTCTGGAACCTTCTCTTCTATAACTCTGTAGCCCTGCAGGTGATGTAAAAAATACTTGTCACTTGTTAAAAGTGTTGCTAGTGACTGAACAAAGTAATTCTTGTGTGATTTATTTCAGTTAAACATACTTACTTGCTAAAATGCCAAAAAGACTGCATATTTGTGTCTCATTTGATTTCTCTTAACAGTTTCAAAATTGGAGCAGATAAGAAAAGATTAACCCAAAAAACCCTCTAAAGCTGATCCAATTTAAAATAATACTAACAAGTAATTCAATTCTTACTACCACCTGTATTAAAGTATTTACATCAAATTCTCTGACTGTGATTGTTTTGCTTCTTGTCTGCTACTCCCAAGGGATGGCAGAAAACACCAGTTTACAAGGGAAGCCACAAAATATGCCCCAAAGTTCTGATGCCGGTTTTCAGTCCTGCAAGTGGCAGCACAACTTGTTGTCGTGCTCTCCACTGCACAGTTCTGCTGCTGGTCGCTGGGGAGCTCTTTGACCCCCCGGGGGTTCAACTCAAATCCTACAAAGTACCCACTTCTCCAGCCACCTTGGATTTCTGCCAGGCACGGAGCTGGGTCTGCTTGTCAACAAGGTGAGGACCACCAAGCTACAGCAGCAGAGGAAGATGAGCAGGTCTAAGCCAAGTATGGCACCGTACACACAGCTCAGCTCAGTGTCAACTACACAAAACCAAACAGGTGCCTTTCAGAATGGGCTACCTGCCAAAGTCCCCTCCTTCCTGGAAAGGAACTAGGTGGAATACTTAGTTGCTACATAGCTAGATTTAAACTCTTAGGTAATTCTGTATCTTCTGAATGTCTGAAGACACAGTCACTAAGCACTGCATTTCTCCAGCTCAATCACTTACCCATTGGATATGTTCTGCAATTAAACAGCCGATAACTTTTTTGTCGTTGGAAATAAAAAGAAGAGTTTTAGTTCTAGAGTAACACATGAGCGGAGCTTGCTGAAATCCCAAGTCATTGTCTACCATTTCTCTAATTTCTTCAACCTGTCAAAATAAGTTAAATTGCTGTTTAAGGAACACATGTAAATGTACATTTGTATAAATAGATATATTTGTAAAAACGCACTAAGGTATCCAGAACACCAAAAGCTATCCAAGAAGTTAAGGATTTCCCTAAGTAACCTGCAACACATCAGTCCACACTGAGTGTTCCTTAAATAATACTTGGCTGGAAATAGAAAGAGTAGAGACCTCTAAGTCATCTTCCATTAAGTCCAAACTTCAATTAGTTAAAGGCTAATAGATAGAACACAGATAATCAAAGTGTGAACTCTGATATTCTAGAATTAACTGAGATCTATGCCAAAAGCTACACAAGCTTAGTTGAGGTTTTTCCTGCGTGTTACTTTTCAAGTTTTCAAAGAACTAACCCTTCTAATCTGAGCAAGTACAATGACAAGGCAGCTAGAAAATGGATGCATTTATTGTAAAGAAACAGATAGCTGTTGTCTCTTTCCTCAAGCTTTCTGCTCTTCCATTAGCTTTGCAAAGAGGAACTGAATCCGAAAATACAATTCTGTATATATAATATAAACTCCAGCAGGAACGTAAACAAAAGCTTATGCAGGAGCTGAGATTTTACTGATGGACCCTTGTACCTACACCCGAGCATTGAAACAGCCTCTGTCATCCTTCCGACATCTCTGACATGGTTTGGATTTGACCGACCACTGAAGCAGACAGAAATAAGGTGGCCTTTAAGTGGTGCACTGAACAGCACCATCTTCTTTAATGCATGCTGCACTTACAATACTAAAGCAAAACTAGAATTACTGATGCAATGAATGTATGAAATTAGCGCTGATCAACCGAAAATTGTATTTTAAAAGTATTTTAAAATAACTTTTAAAAGATGCAGTATCAGCTACTCTCTACTTTTTCATCTAACCTTCAGGAACCAGTCTTTTAAGGACAAGTCCATTCAGCCAGTTTTAAACACTAAGTAAGCATGCTCAGTCAGTCATCCACAGCCGTGACAGTCGTAGATTTTTCTCAGCTTTACCCTCACGGCACAGAGAGCTCTATCCTAAATTAGGGTAATTTAAGTAATGTTTCCTTCAGCCATTTCAGTAAAAAAAATGAGTGTACCAAAATTAAGATAATACCACCAAAGAAACAAAACTTATTAAATAAAGTTATCTGCATGAAATATCGTGAAAAAGAAAATTTGTAGTTTCTTTTCATTTCAGTAACTAAAGAAAACCCACTACAGTCATGCCATGAGAAAAAAAACTGTCTTGGGCATCAGTTCAGCCTCCAGAGGTCCCTTCCAACCTCAACCATTCTGTGATCCTGTGACAGTGGTACTGTAAAAAAGTACCTGTTAGTCACAGCAATTCCCCAGCAAAACAGAATCAACGTCATGCTACTGAGAAAACAGATGTAATGACATATTAAGATGTACGAACATAGGCTAGCCAGCAAGACTCCAAGGTGCCCTGCTGCTCTAAGCCTGCCCTGTGCCCAGTTTTAGAAAAGAGGTTCAAAACAGACACGAGCCATGGCACAAAAGGAAATCACCTAGAGAAGAGTATGACAACGATTAGAGCTCTATAAAACATTATTTAGGGGTATAAACTAAAAAAGAAAAAGCACATCCCGTCAATCTCTGAACAATCAGAGCTTGTTTAAGCACCAAAAAAAAGCTGTTGTGAAGAGGAAAAGAAGGATCTTTTCCACAGCCATGGCAGTGTGTTGAGCAATAATGAGCTTAAAGTGCAGCACAAAGGTTCTGTTGGATGTGTAGGGAAAATTTCCTGTTGTGGCTAGTGAAGCACTGCAACACAGTCGGGAGAGGTAGGCAAAACCTTCAGCGGTAAAAGTTTGAGAAAGTTGTTAGATGCATCATAAACCAGAGCTGATTCTGCTTTGGACATGGGAATGGACTAGATGACATTGAGGCCACTTTCCACTTAGTCTGGTTTTATTAAAAAATCAGTTATAGAGAATGGTACCATATTCATGCTGCATAACAAAGTCATAGAACCACAGAACGGTTAGAGTTAGAAGGGAACTTCAAGATCGTCAAGCTCCAACCCCCCTGCCATGGGCAGGGACACCTCTCCCTAGAGCAGGTTGCTCCAAGCCCCATCCAGCCTGGCCTTGAACACTTCCAGGGATGGGGCATCCACAGCCTCCCTGGGCAACCTGTTCCAGTGCCTCACCACCCTCACAGGAAAGAACTTCTTCCTAATATCTAATCTAAATCTCCCCTCTTCCAATTTAAAACCATTACTCCTTGTCTTGTCACTACACTTTCTGACAGAGTCCCTCTCCAGCTTTCCTGTAGGACCCCTTCAGATACTGGAAGGCCTCACTATTAAGGTCTCCCTGGAGTCTTCTCCAGGCTGAACCGCCCCAGCTCCCTCAGCATGTCCTCATAGGAGAGGTGCTCCAGTCCTCTGATCATTTTAATGGCCATCCACTACACCTGTTCCAACAGTTCCATGTCCTTTCTATGCTGAGGACTCCAAAGCTAGATGCAGTGCTCCAGGTGGGGTCTCATGAGAGCAGAGCAGAGGGGGAGAATCACCTCCCATGACCTGCTGGTCACGCTTCTTTTCATGCAGCCCAGGATGCTGTTACCTTTGTGGCCAATACATTTCAGTTTGTTTGAATATAGAGGGAAGTTTGTATTACATAAAATATCTGGCACACATGCAGCAAATATATTAAAAAATAATAATCAGTTGTTCGACACCGTTCTTGTCCCTGCCTTCCACCTCTGCTCAGACCTAGGCTCTCCATGAAGACAACAGCAGTGCCCAAGTGTGCAATGTCTAACCTGTGCTATGGAATTGCTGCAGTTTAGAGTCCAAGAGCTCACACATAAATTATTCAAACTTTACTATGAACATTGCCATTACTTATATGAAACCATCAAACAGTGTAAGATATACAAGTCCAATCCTTTTCACCATACCTTTTTAAGTGCATACTTCGGGTCATCAGGAAGAACCATTATTATCTTTCCATCGGGATATTCAGCCAAAATTCTCTCCTTTTTCCAACCCTAAATAAAACAAACACTTATCTAAACCATACACGAGATGTACTTTTAAAAACAGAAATTGCATATTATTGGTCTAGACACTGAATTTATGCAGAGACTTCACACTATTTAGCAGTTGCTTTGCTAGAGAAGGAAACTTCAGCTAGCTTTTTAAAACGAGCACAACAGATATGATCTTATTTATACAATAGTTTATACAATAGTCTAACTACATCTAGAAACAATTTGTGAAAGTGTGTTATCATTTCCCAACTAGATTTTTTTCCCCCAGGACTGCAGTGCAAACAGAATTTTAAAACAAAAGTAGCAAACTGAGCTCTCATAACTGATTTCCAAACCTATGTAATACTTATTTTCCAAAGTCCAGTGAATGGGAAAAACCCTACGTTTCATTAAAAGATTTCTTTTTAACATAGTTACCTCCACAAATACACACTCAGTTTTAAAGTTTGGCATGCGAAAGACCTCCAGGAGGTTCTAAGTGAACTGATTGGCATGCAGTTGCCCAAAATGTAAGGAATAGTTTATTTTGTTACTGATCATAACTGTTAAAGCCACAAGAAGGATACTAGAAAAAATTTCATAACTACCTTCTAAGAATCTAATGGGGAAGGAGGCTACGTTGTGTGTATCTGAAGTATAAACATACTCAAAAAAATAGAGGTAATTAACTCTTCTTCAGATCCACACTCGTGGTGAATAATGAGCAGTACCTGCATGGAAAAAAACAAAACAAAAAAGCCACTTAAATCTAGTAAGATGGGACTGGTAGATATTAAAACTCAAGTTGCTTTGATGGGACCTAAAAATACTGAATGCAGAAGGAAATTCAGCCACTGAAAAGGCTGTTCAACAAGTCTTACTCAAAGCAACTTCAAACAAAAAAGCCTTTGAAGAAACAGTATCGATGGAATAATTTTCACTGAAATCTGTACCTTCCCATAAAATAATGTTCAACTAAAGACCAAACAATGGAATTTGGCACTGAATGAATGCCATATACACTACCACAAAAAGTGACAAACTTAAGAGTTATAATACTTGATCTGTATCTCATTTGAATCATGCTGATTTTACTCCCTTATTCCAAACAAGACATGAAGAGAATGATTTTAGAAATTTATCTACTTGCTGGTAGCCCTGGAACTATTTAAATTTAGCACCCAACATGGCAATGGTTGCACCACAAGACACCATTTTAATCCTGTCTGCTTTTCTTTTAGTAGTAGTTGCACTAAATACCAACACAAATGAAGATCCTATTTGAATTTATATACATTATGGTCTGAACACAAAGGGCAGTAGAGAGCAGTGTCACAATATTCAGGTAAGCAGAAAATTGCATTTGTGGGATTGTGACATGCTTTTTGAGACTGTTAAAAAAGGTGTCAGAAGATTCAGGCAAGGATTATTACTCTCCAACCTCAAATACCATCCTCAGTTTTCTGTCTTCTGCTGCCTTCTGGCTACCTGTCTGCCCTGCAAAAGCTCTCTACAGATTACTTTAAACCAACTGTGACCATCCCTCAGCAGAAAATGCCGTGTGTTTGATACTCCTACCATTACAGCATCCAGAATTTTGCAGGCCTAAGGCAGAACACTAAACTCTGAATTTTAGGTTGTGGGCCTAACGCAGAAAATTCAATCCTATGTTTTAGATTAAGGTATTCTGTTAACATTATAGACAGATATTTCCAACAAAATCAAATCCAATGGAAGAAAACATTTCTGAACATCATCCCGCTGTCATAGTTTAACAGTATATTAGCAGAAGTCTAAAAATAATTCTGTAAAAATGCAATACTTGACTATCATTAGGTAGTCATTATTTTCATTATTGTCCAGCTGTTCATTCTCTTAAGTGATTAGTATAATTCAGCAACTGATCATATTCACAAGAGGGATAGTTTCTAAATTGAAGTATTTAGGATTTGATTCAGAAATATTGAGATGAAGCTTTCCAAGAAATTTCTGCAAACCCTAAGCTCATCCAAGATTTCTAGTGAAGGCATTTTAAAGTCACATTCCTTTGCTATTGATGCAACTCTAAGAATCACAAAAAGAAAAACTAAATTTTCATATAAGCATCTGCATCTTCAGTATCTTTATTGTTCAGTCTTAGTAAGGAACAAACTGTGCTCCCTTTAAGCCAGACAAATGGAAGTAATGCGCAGGACTGGTCACAGCTCTGTCATTTTCTAACACGAAAGCTGTTAAGGAAAACATGCCATAGCTTCAGCTGGGACTCAGCCTATTAGACACCCACAATACACAAAACATACTGTAGTACCAGCACCTTGCATGTGGTCTAAAGATGACTTCCCTCAATACCTCTATTAACATTTTTTCTGAAGAAACCCTCACTAGTTTAACATTACTAAATCAAAATACAACAGCCTGCCAAGGTATTGCAACCTCTGAGAACTCAAGTAAGACTCCTTCACTCAGGTAGATGGCAAAAACAACTTACTGTAGTAAGAAACAAAAGCACTGTGCTTGCAATATACTTCATAATATTCTACTGCCAAAATTGCCTTCCCTTTCCTTTGAATTGACATTAATGTAGGACATTAAGACTTTACTGTTGAATCAGACGCCCAAGCATTGATATACATTGCTAGTGTTGACCAAAGAAGTCAAACAGAAAGCTGTTGCTCCCACCAGGATACATGTTCTGCAAGGCCTGGGGTAAAAGAACATGATCATACTGCTCCTCCCTGATTCTGGAAGTCCATGCTCAACAACAGACTAGCTACAGCCAGCAGCAGCAAGGCATGTATAGCCAACCATCACAGCTAGGCAGCCCAGCACTGCACAAAGCCTCACTGGTGTGCAGTAACTGCTGCAACACCCTCCTCCCCTCCACGTTATGGTTATTTACTCTAGAGGTATTTGCAATCGCTTGAGAACATAAGGCAATGCTGCAATGCACAGTTACCTCCTTTTTAATCTACCTCCAACTTTTCCTCCCAAAGCAAACAAAACTGAAGATTGCTCCTGCTTGTTTATTAAGCTGCAATGGCAATAAAACTACAAAAGAAATAAATAATTCAAAAAAAGGCAATACAGACAAGCAATAGCTGCCACATCAGGGAACATTCTGAACAGCAATTACCACTCACTGGGCAGTGCATTGCTTTCACTAGATATTAACTGAGTATATAATGAATGACGTAGAATACAGTTGTAAAGATGGCTCCAACATTAATAGTACAGTAACTGAAATGTTCAGTGCTCAATTTCACATGAACTATGCTCTGCTTATAGTTTAAAATAATCTCTGATGTAGATCTGTATTTAAAAGCTTAAGTTAGAAGACACAATAGGCTGCTTCCCCTGTATTTCCTCATGTTTTAAAAGTTCTTACATAAGAGTAGGAAATGGGACAGCAAGCCTGGCACCTACATGTGTCAGTTCTGGTTGTCTCTACTCTTTACTTCTCAGATGAATAAAAACACATGAAAATTGGTGGTGGTTATTTTTTTATACTGCTTTTTTCCTCAAAAATATTTGAGGTGGTGAAAGAAATGTGGTTAATATGGTATAATTCTTTGTCTTTGCTAAGAAAAGTTTTCCCTCTAATAATCAAGTTTAGTATGAAATTTTGTGGACTTTTATCCTTAATAATATGTAGCAGAGAAACAGGGCTACTGCATTGTTCTTCCTGACTCCATCAAATTACAGATATTCTGCCTCTCTTTCCTTTAAACTTAATATGGAGAATAAGGTTTTGACTACAGAAAAAGTTAAGATTCTTGGATGTAACTACTAAACACTACCCTTTGTTAAAACTAAAGATTCTCACAGAAGATCGCTAATGGTAAGAACTTTGTTTGAAATATTATTAAGTTTTATATTGTACAGATGTATCACTTTTGGAATTAATATAAATCAAGACAACCACGAGCTCTTTCCAAGATGACATGAAGCTCACCATCATTTTCAATTCTGATACTCTACTAACCTTAGGTACCAAAGTCAAATGTTGCCTTTTAAAAATAAATAAATCTGCAAATCATAAGAACCTCACAGCGGGGCTTGGATGCTGCTACAGCAGAACAGATACTGAAAACTTATCAGATTAGACATTAGCTCAAATAACAGTTTCTTCCACTTTCTCCAGCTGAAGACATTCTTAACTAAGAGGATGAGCTTGAGATACAAGCACATTAAATGCATTCACATCAGGCACCTGAATCCACAAACTTAAAGCTTTTGGCTTTGCAACTTAAAAACATCACTAAAAATTTTCTTAATTCTTAAGAAAATTAAGTCTTTATCTTAAAAAAAAAATGCAGAAATACTAACTTGATACTACATGGTATCACAGAGAGGATACACAATTGATATTGTGTGGTATCACAGCTAGAGGACTTTCTGAAACTGAACCACGTATCTGTTCCACAAAATTACCCATCCCACTGGAGTTAACACTTGATATACATGATCACTCAATGCACACACATGCTAAAATGGCGTATTTTTTCTGAAAACTTTCAGATGTCTGAAACCAGAAGGACACCGAAACAGATTCCAACATTTGTCTGCAATAAAGGACATCTCCCACACTAATCTATACCTGCTCCAGTACTATCCTCGACCACCTTACCTTCTTGCTTATTCAACTTGCATGCTTCTACTAACAGCATATGCCACCCTTCAGAAAACCTATATCAATCCTTGTCAATCATCCGTCCCCAGATCTAGAAAACGTCATTAAACTTGCCAAACTTTCTCTCTCCACACAAAGCCTACAACTTCCTTACTGCCTCTATCAGTCATCCAGGACAAAACAAGTATCCCATACTATCTCCATTTTAGCCTGTCCTATTCTGGGGGCATCACTGAAATTTCTAGAGACCTAAATAAATTTTTTACTAAAAGAAATAAGATAAGCCTGTTAAAAAAAAAAAAAACAAAACAAAACAAAACCCAACAACAAAAACCAACAACCAAACAAACAAAAAAACCCACAACAATAAAAAACCTACCACAACAAAATTACAATTTTTGAAGACAGTAAATAATTTATTATTTACATGCAAACTATCTTCTGGTTACTCTACGAACAAAGCAGCTGGATACAGGTGGGCAAGACACTAAGAATAAAGTCCATTTTCACAATTCACAGTAAGAAGCTCGAGCACGATAATGTATGTAGGCCTTCTTTTTGTGATTCTGATAAATGACTCATCAATAGAACTACTAGGCACTGTAATAAGAGGGTTTTTTCTCAAAAGGGAAGAAAAACTGCAAAAAGTCCTCTCAAGTTAGATTAGGACTGCATCATATGGCATGAAGGATGTGAATAACAAAGCAATGAAAAATGCTTCTAAAACACCTTAGAATGACCTCAAAATCAACAGTAGTGCCAAATACATTAACTACATGAAAAAGAATATCTGGAAAGCTAATAAAATAATATACCAAGGTCACCAAGACCAGAAAGTCTAACCAAGAAGCTACCAAGACTTTCTCTATTACAGCTTTTTAATCCCATGACGCTACTGTCCAGTCAACACTTTCTGTCAGGGAAAGGGAAGTAGTTACAGTTTCAACACAGTAACTATATACAAATATCTAGAAACCAAGCATATCACACCTGCGAGCCATCCTCCCAGTGATCCCCACTAGAAACCTAAGCTAACTAGCAATCATTCTTCTGGTATTTCTGGTGAAGACTTGATGTACTCACTCACCGGCAAGAAGGCTTTATTTAAAATTCAAACTATCTTCTAAAAGGAGGTGAGGATGTTTCTGTCATGGGCATCACCACAATACAATCAACTGAGAACTGCTGACTATGGGTCAAATGGCCAGTGTTAAAGACTTACCTATTAGCATGGGCCAAAGTTACTTATCCATGCAGAAAACAGAGAGCAAATCAAAATGTTATGAGGAAAAAGAGGAAAAAAAAAAAAAAATCAGAGTGGAATTTAAAGACTCATAAGGTTCCTTTCCTTGCCTCTCATTCTACAGTTTCCGTTCTAGAGTAACCATCTGAATCATCGCTCTGAAGCCACCTATAAGGTCACAAACACAACTAGAGTCCTAGAATATTTCAGAGCTAGAACTGTTTACTCACTGAACCAACAATACAAATTATTTCCTTGGGTACACACTGTGTGAAGTTTTAAAAAGATGCCTACCAACTGGGAAAACAATAGGGAAAGTTTTTCTCAAATTAAAGGAATACCTAACTTTAGACATAGTTATTTATGACTGATTTAAGGCAGTCTGCTCTTCCACTTTTATGTCAATCCTGTTGTTACTCCAGGCATACACACAAGCAATAAATTTCATCTCTTTCAAATTCAAAAGTGTCCAAACTTCAGTGCAGCTTCCTACCTACATGAACATAGAATCATAGAATCATAGAATGGTTAGAATTGGAAGGGACCTTAAAGATCATCAAGTTCCAACCCCCCTGCCATGGGCAGGGACACCTCTCCCTAGAGCAGGCTGCTCAACGCCCCATCCAACCTGGCCTTAAACACTTCCAGGGATGGGGCATCAACAACTTCCCTGGGCAACCTGTTCCAGTGCCTCACCATCCTCACAGGAAAGAACTTCTTCCTAATATCTAATCTAAATCTCCCCTCTTCCAATTTAAAACCATTACCCCTCGTCCTGTCACTAGACTTCCTGACTTCCATAGCAGCCTTAAGTTACTACCGAACTAATTTGCCAGCTTCTGTCCAAAAGAGCTAACACCAACTTCTGTAAATTATGCTTACATCTTCAGTAACATTCAAGATCTGAAAATACTTTCAGATGGGAGGAAGGACAAACAGGAATAAAATGGGGAAACATATTACATGCTGTCATTATAGCATACTGCGTTCCATCACACTTTCTGCCCAGTCACACCCTATGATGTAGCTAATGTGTATCAGAAGAGATCTTTCAAAATATCTGCATTATTCTGCAAGAACTAACAAAGAACAGAATGAGTGCCAGAACTATTTACCAGATATATCTTCATAGCTAAAGCGTTTGAAACTAACTCCATATTTGTAAACAGCGGGATAAAATTGAGCTTGAGATTGAAGAGTAGCCCAACAGCCATTTGGTACCTACATGAAATGAATTGGTGGCCTCAGTTCAGTTATCCTGGAGGTCTTATCTACTCGAGTGTAGAGTACTGAAGGTAACGTGTGATAAAGAAAATAGACTTTGTGGCTTCTACTCTGGATTTCAGACATGTGAACAGGTATTTCCTCTATGTCTTGTAATATCAGCTATTGTGAAGTAGCTGATTTTACAATATCCTTTAAATTGTATAAAATTTCTCAAATTTGAGCTTTAATATGAGAGATATACCCAGATACAGCACATACAATGAAGTTATACAACAATTTGGACTTTATGCTTAAGACATTATAATGACACTATAAATTCAGTAAAGTTTCAATAGACTATGAAGTTGTATCAGCTGGATTCCTAGGCAGTCTCTCTTCAAATTACACATAATTAAGAAAAAATAGTTTAGAAGTCATCTAAGATTACACAATTACAAAAGCAGTACAATTAGCTCTTTATCTGACTATTAAGCCAACCATTGCAAACACCAGTTGTACTGAAACCTGTATTTAGTGCTTTCAGAACAGTGACATTCCTTTGTTTTGCTATCACCACCCTCACACCCCACCCACCAGATTAGGGAATTGTAACAGAAAGAATACAATGGCAATGAAACACCACTACCCTACTAAATATTTTTATACATTACATGTAATGTGTCTACCGTGGCTCTTAAAAACATTTATTTCCCAAAGTAGATTATTTATGGCCTCCTGTGATACTAAGCTATTAAAACACAACTTAATGTAATACGAACTGTAAGTAGTACATAGCAAAAAAAAAGATAATGTTTATGTCTTCAAAAAGATAAGGTTTTCTTACCACATATTTGACAGCACTTATGAACTGGTTATGAAATAGCAGATGTTGTGTTTCATCCTCTGGATTTGACGCAGTGTAAAGCATTCCACAAATATTACAGGAAATAGCACCAAATCTCTTCTGTCCTGCATNAAAAAAAAAAAGACAAAAGAAAGGTATTTGTCAATTGCAAGCACAGTAAATACAGTTCAACAGAACTGATCAGACAGGCCTTTTATAACTTATCTTCTGGAAACTCAACACTGATGCTAAAATGGAGTGAAAGGAGAAAGAGCAAGTACAGAATTTGTAATGTCATCTTTCAAAATCCCACACAGACTCAAAAGGAACAGGCATTAATCACAGAGCAAACTCTACCTAACATTAAAATTAGTCCACCTCCATTATTTTTGAACAAATGACTTATTTTATGAAATACAAAAATCAGAATTATTCCTTTGTTACCCTATTCACAGTAAACATAATAATCTTCCACAAAGAAAGTTCCCAGATCCAGCCCCACATTATTTGTTTTTCCCTACAACTCTGCAGTTGCCTGTCTTCTGGTTGTGATTTGCTTTGAGATGGGCCAAATGAGAGTCATCTTCCTCAAGGTTTGGAAGGATATTATAAAAACCCAAAGGTTACAGAAATAATTATTAAGATCAGCAATACACCTGCAACAGCTGATCACTACTTTTTAGGTTTTTACGAAAACCAAATACTTCAAAGCAATCAAATAGCATTATGGGTTTTTATCCCTCTCTTCAGTGATTAAAAAGCTCATTTAATATACCCTCAGGACTTAAGTCTAAACTATTAATTGGAAACAGGTACGTACGATGTTTGACATGCTATCTTCATTGCACACAGTTCATAACTTTCATTTCTCAGACCCTGGATAGCAGCTACAATACAAATGGAAGATCACACCTTTTCACACGTGACCGTTTAGGTTACACCCTCCTACTCTATAATCAGCCATTACCAAATTGAAGGACACTACTCAGTGCCTATTGCTTTGCTATTTTTAAATTAAAATAGTCTTATTAATTTCAAAGTATGCTCAGATTAGGAAGTCAGGGCCTCACAAAGAGCAAAGTGTCAGGTGCAGTGGGCACCTTTTCCAAAGAGGAAAAGAATATCAATTAGACCGAAGTCCCTAGCAACAAACCCCCATGTTTTAAGGTATGTCTTAATGCTCAAATACATTATATTCTTCTTTAACTACATTTGGAAATTGACTCTATATACACAGCAATAAACGCCACTTTTAATCTATTTCAACATATATTACAAATAATAGAGGAGCAAAAAGTTATTTTCTACTCTGGGATAATATATAAGCAAGAGACAACTTGAGGGTGTTTTTTAATAGGAAAAAGATATCTGTGCACAGATTGATAGTGCACAATTTTCAAGAAAACAGATCACCTCAACTTAATTGTCTGAGAGCTGAAAACATTCATAGTAAAAAAACCCACTTTACAGAAGAAAGCATTTTGCAACACAGTTAAAGCGTTTACGGAACATCTCCTACACCTTCCATCTTCAAAGATATATTTAACTATGTCTAAGAGCTAGATGACAGCTCAGTTCTCCACACAACAGCAACTCATCTGAAGCAGTCATTAGTGAAATCTGAAATGTAGATATCAGTTTCTTTCCAAGATGAGACTAAAGGTACAACTAGCCAGGCAAACTCAGAGTTAAACTTCTCTTTAAGAGCACATATATGGAACTCAGCAAAAAGAAAGAAGGTATATCTGAGAAGCCATTGCTTCAATTGGGCATTAATTTATACATTCCTACTGTATTCAGAAGGAGAAACATGCAGACACTAATTTTCTGAAAGAAAAAGGAAAGATGAACCCTGAGGTTAAATTTGCAAAGTCAGAATAAGATGAGGTTTCTAAGGGTCTAAAAATTGAATCCAACACATTTTATTTTACCAGCAGACTTCCTTTAAAGCCGCAATATAGTTCAAAACAAAGCATCCATGTGGCCACCCAAACATACTGCACTTCAAGGGTTTGTACATGAAAGATGGAAAAAGGCAGTTCAGCAGAAAGAATGATGTTCAGCAATTATCTTAAGATAAGACAATTGAACCAAACTTAGTAATTCCTATCTTGAAGATGAAGCACATAATCCCCTATATCTAGGGTAGGAAAAGTAAAGAGGAAGTCTACTTTGATGCTTGGAATATACGTCAAAAGAACAAGACATGTAAATTAGAAAATCAGCTACATAAGCAACTCTTAAAATATTTAGCACATATTGGTACTGCAGTAAGTCTCAAAAAACATTTTCTGTTCAAATGATGAAGAAACTAAAGGCATTTGAGCCAAGTATTGTTGGAATGGTCGGAGTGGGAAGCCGGACCCAGAGTAACGATGAGTCTCAATATGAGTATGATCGTTCTCCTTTATTCTAGTTTCTTACAGAGTTTATATAGACAGTTAAAAGAAGCACACGCTGGCAACAGCTACACGATTGGCTTATAGTCTCTGTTCAAACACCTAGAGCGCTCACACGACTGGTGTAAAGTTCTTGTTTGCGTTCAGCAATGTTTTTTCCCCTTTTCCCAATTGCTGTTCCGCTTATCTTGTTTCCCATGTAGCTGCTTCTTCATACTTCTACTTTTCAAGGACAGTTCACAGCAACCTCTAAGCTTTTATCTACATCAAAGACTGGGCTGCTCATTGCAATCAAGTCGTGCCCCTTTTCACTCAGCCATTCCTCCACAAAGTATCTATTAGTTCACTACCAAAAATCTCAAGCCAAAAAAGACCTAGCTATGTATAAAGGAATCAAAAAATACGAGGCAAGGATACCCTCAAAGTTTTCAGGCTCCTTGGCTCATTTCATTTGCCTTCTAAATACATATGCCATTTTGCAAGTCTCCAGGAACAGATAATTCCTCTGGAATAGTACTGCCATACTATATTTTGCAGTCTGACTTGCTTAGATGTTGCTGGTATCAGTGGGCTTGGGTTCTGCGGACGACTGTTGGGTTTTAAGGATTTCCCTGGTATCACTATTTTTACATGCATTTACTTCTACCAGTGGGCTACACACACAGGTTAATATTAAAAACCTGTTATGTGAATATCAGAAAAAACCCACATTGTAGTATCTAAAGCAAGCTTTTGAACTCTGTAGCCATAAAAAATGCTGACTGTACTTTTTAGCAATACTTAACGGTGTCCTGAGGGCAGTAAAGGAGACAGAACTTTACTTACATAAAAAGGCTAATTCAAAGCCACACCCCAGGACATAATGCTTCAGCCAAAAAAAAAAAAAAACAACCCCCAAAAAAACCCAAAACAAACCCAGGCAGCTTTGTAAATGCAATGCAAACTACAACAGAAAAAATCCCAAACAGGACGTATAAAATAAAGTCAGGATTATGAACAATGCATTTTTGTACTTTAACAAGACAACTTCAGAATCTGACTGTTTTTAACCTAATATCACTGCATAAGCAAAAGGGGAAAGTGCCTGCATCAAGAGGGAAATGTAGTCCCAAACAGTAATACTGCATTAAGGGTGGCCAGTCCTTCATACTGGGGAGAAAGAAACAAACAAAAGCCCCAAAGAATCCAAAAAACACCCCTCCACCATCCCCCCCCAAAAAATCCCTCAACCAAGAACACCTTATGCACCACATATGAGAATAAATAAAAACTTAAAACTGGGATTTGGGGGAAAAAAAAATAATTCTTCTCAGCAAACATCAGATTCTGAGTGCTGGAGAATAAACTGTCGACTTGTTACAACTAGAAAAACATGTAAGGTTTGTCTCTCAGAATTTAGAGGAATGTTTTTCTCTATTTAAGAAAATGCGGGGTTGCAGGCAGAAAAATGTGTTATTATTTAAAACTCAATTTTCTAAGCAGTAACAATAAAGAGCATCTGCATGTGTAGATGGCAATTAAGCACCCCTGACATCTCAGACAATCCTCATTAATATAAGCACAGGACACATATGATCCACTGTTGCAAGGCTCACTGTAACTGAACATTGTGACAGCATTGTCTGAATCTCCGCAAGGGTTTCTTGATTCTGTGTTAGACAGAAAGAAAAGTCTTACCAATATCTCCTCTGAGTAGGTGCATGTCTGCTGATCCTCCATATGTGGAATAAGGAGCCCTGCAAGCAGAAAAGGCATTTGGTGCCTCTGTAGCAGATGAAAAGGGGCCCCCCTTTTTTTTTTTTTTCCTTTCTCTTCAGGCACAGGTCACCTCCTTCTTGATTACTTAGTGTTAGTTAGAGGAAGATTATTTTTTCCTCTGGTCTTTTCACAGAACAAAGAATGAAACCCAGCCATAGAAACAGGCAGGCTGGAAAGGAAATACAAGAGCAAGAAGAAACAACACAAAGATTTTTGGTCTCTCCACGGAAAATGAAAAGGTCAAAGAATGCTGTTTCAACCACTGATGCATTCAAGACTGAACATGATGGGTAGATCCCCTTTCTGACCAGGAGGATCAGAAGACATGACCCAACTCAGAAACAAGCTTAACTTCAAAATAAATACTATGAAATTTGAAAAAACACAAGCCAATCAACCAACCAAACAAAAAACCCCAAACAAACAGAAAAATCATCTTTCTAAAAAGATATTTTATCCAAAGGACATAAATCAACTTCAAACTTTTATAATTGATGTATCTAATATTATTTAATGTATTTGAAAGTGAAAAGAGAGGGTCATTATCCATCATGAAATGATATCCCCACTGGTCATTAGATAAAGTAATACTAAAAAAAAAGTTAAATCTGTACACTATTTACAACAGCCAATTAATCCCTTCTCAACTCATATAAAAACATTATTCAAGAATATTACAGAGAGTTTTTCAATGTGTACTGGTTTTGGCTGGGATAAGGTTACTTTCCTTCAGAGCAACTGCTGTGGTGCTATGTTCTGGATCTGTGACCCAAACAGTGTTGATAACACAGGGAAGTTTTAGCTACAGCTGATAAGGGCTTCAAGGACTTTCCTGCTTCTTTAAGCACGCTCTTAGCAAGGAGGCTAGGAGTGCACAAGAAGTTGGAAGGGGACACAGCCAGGACAGCTGACCCCGAGTGTATCCCATAACACTTGGCACGGTATCATGCTGGGAAATAAAAGCAGAACAAAGGACATCACACACAAACCACCTGAACTTTCTAGAGAAAGCTGGGGTGCTGTAGTGAAGTAGAAATGTGAAGGAGTGATAACAAGAAAGGGTGGCCATTGCTGTCCCCCTGAGCTGTCCCAAAGGGTAAGATTTGTGCAGGAATAAAGGAAGAGTGACTGTTCTCAACTACCAAACACCCTCCCCCCAGGCACTTACGCAGTAACCATGGCCTTGTTATACTGGGATTACAGAAAAGAAAAAAGAGGTACTACTTAAATAATGTGAACAACAAAGCACTGAAACGGCCGACCAGACCTACCAGTTTAAGGAAGAAAACAGCAACTTGAAACAATTGTTATGCAACCTTCTTCAGGCTCACAAGAAATCACTTTTACGTTTACTGTTTGAACTGAGGATTGTGTTTTCATCTTAAATCAAAATATTTCTCTCATACTACCTATCTCAGTCAAACAGGAAACTAGGTTAAAGCTTAACCAAAATATATGCAAAGAAAAGTTCAAATATGATACCCAAATGTATAAATTGAATTAGCCTGCACACTACTTCCACACATAGCACGAATTCAAACCTCAGAATCAAAAGCATCTTCTATCAAGCAATCCTGATCCATGCATTACAGCTACTTATAAAGATCATCTACACTTAATCTTGTTTGCTTGCATCCAGGCATTAACTCAGATCTCTAGAAAGGCAAAAAAGTCTGTAACTCTATACTATCTTTTTATCACCTCAATGATTTGTTTTTGCTGTTCATGCTCTTTACATGTCCTTTCCTAAAATTGATGAGTATCATTTTCAACAGACTAGCTTAATTTTCAAAAGAACACATCTCCCTCGTGGCATAAAATGGAAGCAGTATCCCTGTACTTCATAGGTCATTATATAGACCATTTCTTTGTAGCATTAATGCTTTTATCAATTCCTATTCTTCTGGTCAAAATGCTGTCCTAGATCTGGCAGGCAAGCAGAATTTTTACCAGAAGCAAACAACTGACTTTCTTTGTCTTGGATGTACAGCATATCTCATTTTATGAAAACTGAAAACATATGCTTTGCACATTTGTTACTTCTTTCCATTTCAGAAATTAAAGGAACAGATTATTTCATAACCAAGTTCTCATATTTGCACATCAGATTCAAGTGGGGAAAAGTATTGAGAAAGCGAAGAACAATTTTAGTGCATTACTCTATAAGACTTCCAACATGGAACTTCATGTAACCTGTCAACCTACCAACTGAATATTTAAAGGCAGTGTAAGAGGGTTCAGTTCACAAACATTCAGAACAGACTACTTCTCTAAATACCAAGTGGATTTGGAACACAACTTTTTTCAGCCTCGATCTTAATT
Organism: Thinocorus orbignyianus; assembly: GCA_013400375.1. Classification (NCBI taxonomy): domain Eukaryota; kingdom Metazoa; phylum Chordata; class Aves; order Ciconiiformes; family Thinocoridae; genus Thinocorus; species Thinocorus orbignyianus. The sequence goes on along the minus strand of VXBW01000688.1, from coordinate 641,392 downwards.
TCTTACCACCAGAAAAACAGATCATACTCTCCTCGGTCTGAACCTAAATCTTTGCACATCACTTCAAATACCAGTTTCCTGTCAGTGTTTGTTTTAAGAAGTTTGTTGAAGCACTAGATTCCTTGCTTTTTTTCAGCTGAAGTTCTATTCTCTGAAGAGACTTGCTTTTAAGATGTGTGACAGTAAGCAAGTCTGAAGAAAACAGAAACAACTCATCTTTTGTCTTAGTTGTGCCTCTACAAATTGAAGACAATTTTATATTTGAAAGCTGCTCAGATAGCTACATGATATGAACTAAGAGAGAGAATAGTGCAAGTTCAACTACTGAAGTTTTTTTATTCTACAGTTCTGTCACAGTCAAATAGCCTTAAAGCTTGTTAAAGATTATATTATTTAAGAATAATAGAAAATTAACCTATTTGTTAAAGCAATCGTATGGGAGAAGGAAGGTAAAATACACCTTTAAGGACTAAATATAAAAAAAATAAAGCGCAACGTGAAAAACAAAGATTAGTTTTACCATAACATCTCTCTAAATATAGCTCAGGAAACAAAAAGGTTAGATTACACAGACAGTTTTGTAACATCCCAGACTCTGAGCCTCAGGTACTATAAAGGCAATTAAAAGGACAGATGTTGAACTTAGATTCAAAAGACCAGGAAAATCCAGTAGCAAAAACCCAGCAAAACAAAGACAGCGTATCATATAGCAAGTCAAACTAAGACCAACTAATTTTTCTGCTCAAGTTACAAGAAGGAAAAAAAAAAATATTCTATACATACATTAAGATGGGCTGGCTTCAAAGATCTCTGAAAGAATCAGATCTCAGAGCAGAGAGCTCAAAATTGCACCTTTCAGGCATTTTGTTTTTTTAAAGAAGTGCAACAAAGCACAAGTTAAACATTCCTTCCTAACAATAAAAGCTAAGACTTCCCAACTTTGCTCAAGGTAAAGAAGAATAATGAAACTGCTTCTCTTAATACAACGTGCCAGAACCTTGAAATAAAAATGATTTCTAGCTATTAACTATAAAATTTTTTACAGGCACTATAAATGCTAATTCAAGCGATTTGTAAGACTTCTCTCTGTATAGGAGAAATTTCACCCTGAACAGCTTTTAAACCAAACGAATCTCCCTTCTGTTCTCAGGGGATCCTTACAGAAGTACATAAACACCTTTGAAAGTTTTGCAAACAAAACTATTAATTACAAAATGTACCTTATTTTATTACACATATTTAGCCACCAATCTTTTGGGTGTTTGTAGGAGAAACGCCTGGTACTTTGGAAGTCAATTTAGCTATTTTTCCCTTCCAGATGCTAACAGAAACTATTCTAGACACAACTATGTCTTGTCTCCACAGTAACTACTGTCAAGGATAGTATTTGACAAAACAGTTTAACAAATATTTGGGTTCCTCCATATATAGGTTTTGACAATGCTAAAAGCAGTTTTCCCCCAGGTAAAAGAATAACAGAGCAATACCTTACCTAATGCTCTCCTGGTACAGCCAGCCACAGACACTAACAAAATGCCCTTTCAAAACAATAAAAAGCCTACTCTGAACTCAATGAAATCAAAGTGAAATAGATCTGTACGAAGTGCTGAAACATATTAGGTATTATTAAGCTGTTACTTTCACAATTAAAAATGAAATACAGTGCTCACTCCCATTTTCCAGAAACACATACAGAAAACAAGAAACTAGGTCTCTCCCATTTTCCCCAGTTTTCCTTATTGATGACCCATTCTTTATATTCTATAATTTTGCTGGGTAAATAACTGAAAACTTTTACTGTTGAATACCTAGAGAAAACAAACACCATTATTCTCTTAATTTGGGCTGAAAACAAGAATACTGCCAGCACAGTCAATATGTTGCAAAAGATCTTTTTGTATGAATACTGTAGAAGAGAGCTACAGAGCCTCTCTCCAATAACTAAGCAGAAAGTTATGTATTTCTTGTCAAAGATCCTAGCATCTCTTCAGTCAAGTTCTATTACTGAATGAGCAAAAATTAAGTTAGCTTTACTGAAATGAAAAGGAATATCCTCATAGTTCTTTTAATACAGTTAAGATATTTAATCATGCATTTTAAGTGTTGGTAAAATGAGTTTCAAAGAGGCAACAGACGAAATACCTCATAAATATTAGATATGACTCACTTACCCTTTGACTAGGCATTCAAGTGCCTAGATTTGTATTACTTTAGGCAAATTAAGGATATGTTTATTAATTCAGTTCTCAGAAGCTTTGATTTTATAATATTTCAGTATGGGTATAAGACTGTTCAGAATCCACCTCATTCTATTTTGGTTAATATTTTCATGTGTATAATCCATGTATCACATGAAAAAAATTGCAATTTAGCTAGACCACAAGTCATATACGTGAGAGGGGTAATTTGGTAAGCTTACTACAGAGTCCTCCTTCCTAATGGCCTGGATTCCTCTCCCTCTGCAGCTTCCCAGCTCCAGCCTTTCACTTCTCAAGGATTATCTGATGCGTGGATTATTAAAAACACAAAACAAAACACAACCAAAACCTCAAATTGCTTCACTATCAAGTTGTGCGATTTTGCAAGATAGAAAAGTGACCACGTGTCACTCTCTTCCTTCTCATTTTACATTGCATTGCTTTATAAGAGATACCTGCACTTAGTAGCCAACTGCAAAAAAGGATAAGAACAAATAAGCAAACTAGCACTCCTGCTTGACTATTATGGTGAAAACGAGTGCATCCACAAGAAAATATTTGTCTCAGAACAACAGACATTGGAATGATGCAGGAATACATCTGTTGATATCAATTCTGCACACAATCTGGCAGATCCACCTCCCCCAGTAATTCTGAAATTTTAAGAAACTGAAATTTTGCACAAAAGGCAAGCTTATTCTCCCTAAAACTATTTTTACTGAACAGCCATTCTATTAAAAAATGCAGAAACTTATTTTAACAAGAATCACTTCTAAATATAAAGTCTGTCTGCCAACATTTTTTCTACAAATACTGAATGACAATCCAGTACAGGTTCTACTTTCAGAACTCATTTACAATGGCAATAATAGTAAGTATGATTTTTAGACAAGTTCATAAAAACACAGCACTGCAAATTCAAAAGCAATTTCTTAGAGAAGCTATAAGCTTTACTGAAAGGGTATTACTTACTATGATCAGCTGCTTATCGCCATCTTTTCCTGCTTCTTTTAGCTTCTGAACGTGCTCCTCAGACGGCAGGAAGTTACTGCATTTTGATGCTAATGAAGGATTTGACAAGGGAACCCTTGAAACAGAAATATATTTCATGTTAAAAAAAGGATTGCTTATACATTTCATCCTAGATACTTGAAGCTGCTGCGATTAGTATAACTAAACTTTAACAAGATGCAAATCCAAGTTAATTACTGAAAACACAGTCCTGTATGTTTTAATTTGTAATTCAAATGGGAAAATAAGGAAATAGACAGATTAACTAAAAAATACCATTTGCAACTAGTCTAATTACAATAAATTTTTTAAGATGAAAAGAATTAAAATATTACATTTACGACCAACTGGGGTAGGTTAGTCACAACCATTAACAAAAGCATTTAGCTGAGGGGTTTTCAGAGCCTGACTGATGGTGTCCAGTGCTGCTATGTATTTCCTACATAAGCTTCTAGTTTTAGGTATCATACATCAAGCTGCTAGAGCAGACCATATAGATATTCTCACAAATATAAGTTGGCAATATTAAACAGATGTTCTGAATCTCTTAAATTCAATTCAAACGTATTCTGTTCTAATCGTTGGCATCAAAGGCAGGGAGAAGAGGACCTGAGGAATAAATGGATAGATATCACTGGAATCTCACTCACTCCGTTTAAGTCTCCCCTTGCATTGACAGAAAGAAACACTGGAAAGTATTATAATACTTCAAAAACAAAGTTTTTCTATGAACTTGCTACTATATTCAGGGGAACACTAACATTGACTCCAGGTTTGGATAAAACTTGTAGAGATCACCTAGGTAAAACGCACACAAAAATACTATACTTCAGTTAGGTATTCACATCTTTTCTGTTTCTCAGCAGAATAAGGATAAAGGGCCAAACATTTGTAGCAGCTGCTGTAGTAGACCTAGCAGGTTAAGTCAATGAGTTTTTTCAAAAATAAAAACTCTTGGCAGACATTTTTAAAACAGCATTCTTTGTGCTAAATCAGAGCTTATTTTTTTATTCTTGTCACGTGCCCCTAAATTTGCATTAGGCAACTACTTCAAGGTTTGCCTTTTCCCACTGCAATCTTTTCTAACAAAGCCCTAAAGAGAGCTACACTGTGGATATGGACATTCCTCTATCTTCTGGCAAGAGTATCATGCAAGCAACGATGGCTTAAATCTTGGATAGCATACGGAAAGCAGGGAAAGAAAGCTCTGACAAGAAAAACATCCACCCAAATAACAGTAAAGCAGTATTGCCTTGTTCAGCTAATAAAGTTAAAAAATTGGAGTAAATCCTATAAAGCTGTTTGGTAGTTGAAAATAAAAATATGAAAAGTCAAAGTTATTGTAATATTTACAGAAACATATAAAAATATTAATTTAGATAGTTTGTCATCTACCTTACAACCCATTGTCTGTGGAATTCCATAGTAGTAGAGTTTGTCAACTCAAACAAAAGGGCTCATTAGTCAGAATTGTTAATCTAGTCTCAGACAGATGTTCTGAAATAGTACTGCATCATTTCTTCTTGTCTCCATTATGAATACAGAAAACAGTATCAGTGTACTAACCACTGTGCCAACGACATTGCTGTTTAAGGTATCAGGTACAAAAAGACCCCTGTATTTATCTTGTAACTGGCTGAAAGCAGACACTATGTCAGAAGCATTCAAAAACTACAGCAGTCAACATTATCAAGGATAAAACATAAATTTGAACTGTTAGTAGTAAGGGCAAGGATCACTTTTTTTATACGGCAGCTGATACCTTCATTTCACAGCAACCACAAAACAATCCCAATTTAAATAATTTCTTTCTCACCTAAAAATATTTCATATATACAAGACTCCCACAATTTAATAATTAGAAAACTCTTCCAGAAATAAGTAAAATAATTTAGTAAATGAAAATCATGTGGTAAACCCTTCCCATACCCTCTGGCTATCATCTGCTTTGAAGACGAGACTATTAGAAATGTATTTCCAACTCTGTTAAACTCTACTTTTTAAAATAAATGTGCAGTTACAAATATCTTACTTAACAGTTTTCTTAAGAAAATAAGAACATGTCTTGGTAACTGGGTAAGATGAAAGCCTATTTTTGTTAAGGACAAGTCACTTTTCTGAAACTGCAAGTAGAGGCTGGGAGACAAATGAACAGTTAGTCTTATATTAAAACCTCTCATAATTCTATGGAAGGTTACTTTAATTTCATAATGTATGAAATACTATACCTGTTCTCAGTTTCAGAAGTTTGATTTGTAAGTGAAGTTTGCGTCAACTGCTTGGGAGCCACGTCTGCAATTAATCAAAGAAAAATTGTAACTTCATTATAAAACTTTCAGTTGCAAAGGAAATTGGAGCCAATAGCGATTTGCAATAACATATTAGAGAGTGTTACAATTTGTTCATGGCCAATAAAAAAAGAGATACAACCTTGAGGTAGCATTCAGATGTTTCTAAATATATACTTTAAAAATTATGTGATTTTCTTCAGCGTTTCCACAGCAGCTCTGCAGAGCAGTTTGCCAACAGCTAAACAAGGCCAGTAGTGAAACGAAATAGGAGTTTAAATCTGTTTCTACCAACACCCATATAAATAGCTCTATGTATAGTATTAGAATCATATATGTATAGCATGACCCCATCCAAGGTGTCTTTTGTAACACTTGAGGAAAAGAAACAAGAACAGCAAGAAAAAGAAAAAAGCCTTCTCTAACATTCTCTTTAACAGTGCACTCAAAATCAGGTTCAGATTAAAAAGGAAAAAAAAAACACCAACAAACAAACAAAAAAACAACCAACAAAAACCACTTCAGAACCAGAAAACCAGAAGCAAAAGGAGGAAATATTAAGCGGGAAGTTAATGAAGAGCTGTGTTAGTGATCTATCAATACTATTTTTTAGTCAAATGTACTTAAATCAAAATATTCTCATCACACTCATTAAAAGGTTTAACAAACTGCATTCACAGATTGATAAAGACTGGGTAATAAAACCCGGTGACTACTCAATTAATACTTTAGCCGAGATAAAGTAAAACAACTGAGGAGAAAGAAATGCATATACTTATTCAAAGGAACCGGTAACCAACACAGTATCCTCAACAGAAACTGATATAAGAGAAGAACCCAATTGAAATACGGAAGTTTTACTACTTTATTACACAGAAAAGGAAAGGATTTGGTTGAGGTTTTTTCTGTTTGTTTGGTTAGGTTTTTTAAAATTGTCACTTCAGTTTTAATCAAACGAAGAATATTTAGCATTAAAATATTCATACATGAAGATGCACATAAAAGCAGAGCTGGGTAGAGAACCAAACACCTCTCTCTCCCGCTACACAGCCCAGAGATAAAAGCACATTTGCTGCTAAGTGGCCATGCATGTGACAAAGTGAAAATCCTACTGAACTGTTCCAAACCCAAAGTTTAGCTTTGAACCAACTGTACCTTATTCTGTGAAACACTCCTCTGAAAGGAAGACTAATGCTTCCTCTATAACTACTCAGAAGAAAAGGAAAAACTAGCAGTAAATAGTTACCTTGAGGTTCACTTTCTCCAGGTTCTTTTTTAAATTGTTTTGGTGGTTTAGGAGCTGTAACACACTTTACTGGAGAACTTTCTGGACTTGATTCCAAATGTAATCGAAAATTCTAAACGGAACAGAAAACATTAAATAAAAACACAAATCATTTAATGTCTCTAACCTATTAACAAAAATCACTGAGATCACTAAGTTTTAATGCCTTGAATGTAGCACCAGTTTCTGGATTCCTGTGTTACTTTAAGCAAGCAAAATACAATTGATTAGCTAGTCTATACTGAAGCTCACAGTATTCATTTTGAAATAAATTTGTTTTACGTACAAGCTTGTAAAATACTTCTTATAGCAGTATTTTGTCCTTAAGATCTTAAATTTTAATTGAAGTCCATTCAGATAGAGAACACTCTTTTCCCTCTCACTTATTTTAAGAACAGAACAGCTATGTAAGCTTAAGTCATCCCGAAGTGTCCAGTCTCCTGCTTCAGCAGGAAATTTCTCAATCAACATTTAGTTTACAGAACTTAGGAGGGTGTAACCAATTAATTTACCATCTTACTATCATCCCGTCTATATCAATGCACCAGTAAAACATCTTTAATACATTTGAAAATTTTAAGTTACTGTAACATAAAGTCATTGTTAAAACAAACTTTCTCAGCATGGCACTCTCAAAAACCAGAAAAGATTTAGAACACCCTCCCACCATACACCATAATTAAAATGACTTACCTCATCTGGTCTTGGCTCACATAAATGTTTTGTCAAATTATGCAACAAACCATTTTCTCCACCTCTCTTTGTGGGCTGTTTTATATCTAATGTCACTTCTTTAGCTCCTGTTCTTTCAGATGAAGGATCTGATTTCTCCTGCACACAAGTTGCACTTTCATTCTCAGAAAGTCCTGTTACTGACAGCTTGCCTCGTGCCTTTGAAAGCTCTGCTTCTGTAGATGTTTGACTTGCCTCTGAAACTTCCGGGTAATCTTTTAACAAAGAAAGCCTGGGGGCGTTTGCAGAATTTAAGTTACTTTGCTTCATGTTACTGGCTTTCAGTAATTTAATTTTGGTCCACTTAGAGTTTTTGTTTGAGGAATTATTTCTACCATTCAGAGTGCATTTGACAGGCATTGCTTTTTTGCTAGGGAAAAAACGTTTGCATTGCATACTTTGACTAGGTTCTTTCTGAGTAAGCGTTTCACTCTGTTGGAGCTGTGTGTCGGCATGCTTTTCTTCTGTTTTGCTGTCCTCAGCATTAGGGGAATCCTTTTTCACCTCTACTGTATCTGACTCAATCTCACCTGCGATTTCTTCACAAAGTTCAAGGATGCTTACCCTTTTGGATTTTGCATCATTCTCTGGCTGCTCAGTCACATTTGTTTCACTTACAGATGGCTGTGAAATCTTTTTTGGTTTTGTACTGTTTTTTACATTCTGATGCATTTGTTGCTTTTCCTTATTTACCGTCTTAGAATTTGGCTTAAGAGAATCTGTTTCTGTTTTCTTTGTGTTCTTAGGTACAGGAGACACAGGGCCTGTTTGGTCTTTCTTAACTTTCTCAAGACTCTCATCAGGACATAATGATGACCCCTGAAGGTTGTGTTGCAAGCTGTTGGAATTATTATTTTTATTTTCCGCTTTACATTTTTTCTCTTTCAGAGAGCTGGTCACTTCTACACGTATTTCTTTATCCTCATTTGTTTTGTTTGGCTTTGTTTTTGTATTTTTCTGTTCGGTTTTTCCTCCAGCAGATTTAAGTACTTTTGCTGCAACGCTCTGAGCATGTCTTTTTGCTTGGCTACTTTGTTTAACTTCTGAAGCTTTTTCTTCTTTAACTTCTCTGCTGCGCAGGGATCTTGCTGGTACATGCACGTGTGTTAACTGCTGCAGCCTCTGGGATCTCCTCATTACTGGCTCGTTTGGCGCAGTTACACATTTTGACTTAGGAATTTCTTGCACACATTTTTTCTGGCATACCTCCTTATTTTTTGTAGATTTAGGCTGCTGTTGGACCCTTTTTTCAGGTACTGTTTTATTATTCGAGTTGAATGCTGATGATCTTGTAGTCATGCGCGTTCCTAGTTCAGGTTCATTACTGTTGCCACTGAAAGATTCAAATAATTATTTTTTCAGCATCCAGAAAGCAGAATTTGTCACAAGACTCTTCTCATTTGTACTAGCCTCTGCCTCTAGCTCTTTTTCTCCTTTCTTTTTTAAAGCAGTACATCTTACACCCGTGATACTTTTGGAAGAATTTTCTCTGGAATCATTCTAAAAAGACTTCACTTCCACCTGGTTATTCTTAAGCGTAGTTCTTAATGATTTCTGCATGACAAGAGTGAACTACGAACCCCAGATGAACGCTTTTCAACATCACTAGCAGTTTTTAATTGTGGACATTTGTGACTTTCAAATGAAATATTAGTCTGTACAGTATTAGATTATTTTTGCTTCAGAATCTTTTTTTGAAGGAAGTCTTTCTGGATTTTGAGACACTAGCATAAGGCCAGAGTAAGATCATGTAGCAGATGTACACTTCATGACTTAAGGCTGATCTTCCCACTAGTACTATTTAAACACTTAGCTGTATCTTTAACTCAAATTATTCTGTTTAGATTGTTTCTGCACTAACATAGTTTAGGAAGACAACCTAGAACAATTACTTGTTTTTTTATCACTGACCTGTTTGATTTGACAGAGGTTTTGAGCACAGTTTTCTCCTGCACCGCACACTGATTAGGCTTTGATTTATCTGCGACATGTTTTGTATCTGACACCTCTTTTTCCTTCTTCGCTGATGACTGTTTGCTGTTCTTGTCCAGCTTTGGACGTTTAGCAGAAGGCTCTACTAACACAGACTTCCTCTTCTGAGCTGCCATTTCTGTAAAACACAGTAATTGATTTAGCTTTTAGAGCTTCGTTCAACTGTTGAGACTGTGTCAGTTAGATTAAGCAAGGATTTGCCCATTTTACAAAATAAGGTAACTGATAACTTGCTTTTCCTCTTAGAGGCAGATCAGAAAGCAAATCATCAAAGCAATTTCAAATCAAATGGTTTATTTTACTTACAGGTTTTTACAAGAGGCAATCGATGTTTAGGCCAAAGTAACTTATCAAGGTGTGCCAAGAGCATTCCTTATGCATATGCTTACGAACAGGACGTTTCATGCCACCTATGAAAAATAAAAAATGTTCATGCAGTAAGCACTTCATTAATCTCCTTGTCAGACTCTGAATTTGGCATTCCCACCCTCTTCCATCTCTTCAAACAGTGCTTATCTCAGTTTCTTTGATAATCAATTAAAAAAAACAACCCAAGCCCTACAAATTTAATTTCCACATCCAATCATTTTTAGCATTTTGCTGTCTTAATCATTATCCTTTTACCTTTCAAAAGGTGGCAGATACAGTACCATTTAAAAGGAAGTTTCTCAGCCTTTTGAATTTTTCCAGAAATTAGTATGTTGCTCTCTTTCACTGTCCATAAAAAAGTGGACCTGCTGTCAATCTTGTACCTCACAGCAACAGCGAATAAATCCATTAGACTCTACCGAGTTTTGTGTCACTACAGAACTTCATAGACATCAGCAACTGCCTATAATTATACCTTCTCATATGACTTTAGCTAGAAATCAGAGACAGAGGCGTATAAAGCACTATTATTTGAGACATTTGCCTTGGGCAGTTAAAGATGATGTCTTCAAGAGACCCAAAATGATGTTGATGATGCAGAAGTTAGTGTACACAAGAGTCTGAAAACTAGCAGAGATCCTCAGAAAAACGTCTTCACAGATCCTGCTGATCATACCTTTCACGTCTATTTGTGGCTTCTGAAACTTCAAAGTTATCTTATTCAGAGACACGTTTTTGTATTATGGCATAAGCAGCAGTTGTTCAGCCAAGTTTCACTAACATATTTTTTAAATTAAATTTACTGGAAGACTCAGTGCTCAGAACTTCCATATCACCTTTTAGGTCAAGGGTTTTATCTATTACTTTTGTCCATTGACAAGTATTTCTGAACAAAATTATATTGCTTTTCAAATGTTAACTAATCTGATGTTAAATTTGACAGCTTTTAAGATCAAACAGGAACTTAAACTAGCCAGCTGTATAACAGAGACCAGATACTTTCTTTTCAACTACAGTAAGCCTTCCAGTATTGACAAATGCATATCTTTTTCTAACAATCTGAAAGATGCTTACATTAAGCTCCTTTAATAATTAATTATCCAAAAGGAAAAAGTAAGGAATTGTACTCTTTCTTTCAGATCTCAAACTGTCCTTAAACCCATTTTCATTTATCCACTGTTTTATGAAGACACTTCTAACCACACAGGGCTGATAACGCTCAAATTCCAGACACTAACGCCGTGTTCTGACCTTCTCCTTTAAAGAAGCTGCATGACTATCGACTCATATTTGAGATAGAATTAAAGAACATACCCAGTGTATGTTCTACTCTAATAGCACTTTTTGTAGTGCTATTCCCATGTCTCTCTCTAAGCAGGAGGTAACAGAATTTGTATGCCTTACTTCTAATGGCTCATGAGCTCTACAGCACTTTGCAAGCCTACAGGTTTCCACTAGTCAAAGATTATCTGTCAGAGCAACATTATAGCCACTCACACTGAAAATAACAGCTCCAGTTGTTGAATCTCCAGTCATATATTCTCCTACTTTTGAGTACACCATTAACTCTCACAATTTGAGAGCACCATGACACACACTGAACACACCTAGACCTTCTTGACTTTTTTTCCCAGACACATACAGACATCACTGCTACTCTCAGCATCGCATACTCAAGAAAGACTTTCAAGTACAAATCAAAAAATATAATCATTCTCTCACTAGTATTTCTTCTCAGAATAGTGACAAAAATTTAACAGGACAAGGGGCAATGGGTACAAGCTGGAAGGTAGGAAGTTCCAGCCAAATACGAGGAAAAACTCCTTTATGGAGAGGATGACAGAGCCCTGGAACAGGCTGCACAGGGAGTCTGCTGAGTTCCCTTCTCTGGAGACCTTCAAGACCTGCCTGGATGCAGTCCTGAGTGATGTGCTCTGGGCAATCCTGCTTTAGCAGGGGAGTTGGACTAGATGATCTCTAGAAATCCCTTCAACTCTGACAATTCCGTGATTTTGTGAAATATACTCTTCTTCTACAAAAAGAACTAGCTCTTTAACAGGCATTTCTTTCCCACTAATACTTTGCACAGCAGAGCAAGGACTTTTCCAGGCATTCAAGAACTGGCAGTTTCTACCCTCAAAAAATCCCTTTTCGTAAAAGTCAGATTACGGGAATAAGGGAAGACTCAGAAGTGCAAAAACAAACTACACAACAACCAAAGGTTTCGGTGCAATGAGTTAAAAAAATAAAAGCAGCACGTAACTCCCACACCCTCAATTCCTCAAAGCAGGGGCAAGCCCTCGCTCTCTGCTGAGCCCGGGGGCCCACCTGCTTGACAAGGCGCTGGGGTGTCACACACGCAGACTGTCACGACAGAACCCAGCAGCCCCCCGCTCCTCAGTCGCCGGCAGAGACCCCACGACGGAGCTCAAGAGGAAGGAAGAAAAGGGAAGGGCCTCCGAGCGTGGCCCAGTGTCATCCGCCTCGGCGCCCCGCCGTGACAGCCCTCCCGCAGCGGGGCCTGGCCAGCAGCCCCCACCCCCGGCCCGGCCTTCCCCAGGCCCAGGCGGGGGCCGGCGGAGAAGACACCCCAGCTGCCAGTGGCTGGGTGTCGGCGGCGGAGTACCGCCGGCTCCCCCCACAGCGGCGGCGGCCGGCAGGCCCGCACACGGGCGGCGGCCGGGGCGGGCAAGGCCCGAAGAGGAAGACTCCGGCCTTTTCGGGGGGTACAGAGGGGCATCGCGGCGCGCCGGGCGGCCGGAGCGGAGGGGTGGGGTGAGCGAGGGGCTGAGGCAGCGGCTGGCACACGGAGAGGGACGGAGG
>VXBW01000688.1:617976-628132 GCA_013400375.1 Thinocorus orbignyianus | reverse complement strand
GAGGTGTCCCTGCCCATGGCAGGGGGGTTGGAACTTGATGATCTTTAAGGTCCCTTCCAACTCTGACCATTCTATGACTTGCGTGTTGGCCTGCAGTGTGTCAGTGGCACTCCATGGCTGGCACAGCGAAATGCAGAATGAAAGTTCTCCCCAGGCAACGCGCAGTGTGGTAACAGTGGTGCTTCAGCAGCGTTGCCTAAGTGCGTGTGGGCCGCTGACTGCAAATGTGTTTGGAAATCCCTCTAAAGATGGTGTTTATTGCTGTGCTGTAAGTGATCCCGGGTTTCACCTTTGGAAACTTCTCTAAGGCTACATTTTGTGGTTACCAGAGATTTCCTGCAGATCAGTTTTGCTTTAGGTGCTCAGAAACCAGTAGGCTTCTTAAGTGTGTGTGCCACGTTGTGCCAGCGTATGTGGCTTTGCTGCAAAAGCAGGAGAGATGCTTGACTGTCTTGGGAGACTGAAGAGCCCTGCTGGATGTGTTCTGGTCCTGTGCAGTGTCCAGAGCTATGTGTTTACTTGATGAACTGTCTTTTTGCTTTCCCAAGTTCACTTGTAACCCTGTGGGTGCCAGATGGCTGTTTTAAAAGTTGCGTTCTGCATCGTGTTTCACAACGTGTTCTGCAGCATAATCACATATTTGTGGGAGGGTTTTTTTCCATTTTCTGGAATATTTCGGTCCTTACTACACTGGGTAATGGGTTTGTACCTCATTTAACTTTATCTTGTGGCTTTATCACCTCAGGATATTTCTGGGTCCAAGCCTATGTCTACATTGGCAAGTAAAAAGTTCAGAGGGAGAGAAGTGGAGCTGAGGCTCTGACATGTCCCCACTGCTGTGCCAGTCCGGACCAGCTTTAGTCTAGTCCTGTGGATGCAGTGACCGCAAGGGTTGGAGCACATTGCATATGTTCTGGGGATGTATCTGTGGGTTTGGTTCCTTTCAAAAAGAATCTGTTTTGCACACTGCATGACAAGTGGGAGCAATCAGGTGGTTTCCTTCAAAACTCTGCTCCTCATCCCAACTAGAATGCTCGTGTAGAGGTACCTCATGTGTACCCAGTGTGTTCCAGCCATATTACCAGGCTAGGACTAACCTAAAGTATACCATACGTGAAATGCATATAGTATGTATGTCAGGATCTCAGCATTAAGTAACTTTGCTGTGCTTACTCACTGCTATTAGCAAGTCCTATTTGCTGATACAGACACATTCTCAGCTTATTTCACTATGAATTTGCTTAGCGATGTGTACACATCACTGCATCGGAGTCACTGGAGAACAGTGTGATGAACCTTGGCGTTAGCCAACCAGTCAATGGTGTGAAAGATATTAGAAGAAATTTTTTTGAATGGCACCATGTGACAGACTTTGTACTGGAGATCTCTGATTTCCTGTATGTGTTTCTCATTACGGTTTTCTAATCTAACAGGCAGACTGTGCAAATAATTTAGTACTTGGAAGATACACGGTGTAGATGTTCTGCAAATATTCTTTTGTTAATGTTTGAAGTATTTAAAAAGTGGTTATTTTGATTTCTATAATAAATTTTTTATGACTTTTTCTATAATCTTCCTAACATTTTATTGATTTCTGTAGCTATTACATGTCTAGGATTAATTACTGGAAATCACAGTCAAGTTGCTGAATAGTATAAAAAATTTATGTATAGATCAAATTGCCTGGAGATATTTTATGTGTAAATTTCTTTTGTCTCTTTATTAACTGAAACAAGGAACTGCCTTCTTTGCTAAATCCTTTTTCTGGATGCATTTCATTGAAGCACTGTTTGTCCTAGACAAATGGAAATTTTCAGCAGCTGCAGTTTTTGAAAAAGCTGATAGGAAGAAATGTTATTTATAACTCCCTGTAACAGCTCTTTAATGCTTCATAATCTGCTGTGACTTGACAATGAACACAGCAATATGTGGTCTCCGGTTCTCCTACAATAATCTGCAGAATAATTTCCAGGTGAAGGATACTTTAATTACTGGATTTTCTGTAAATTTTCTGGAGGATGTTAAAAGTATTTCTCTATGTTATGGCTAACTTTGTAAATTCAGCATGTTTTCCCATCCTTCTTTCTTAGGAACATGAAGCAAGTAAAGCTAGATTTTCTTACATCCTTCCACGGAATAGTAATTTGCTGTACATCAAGGGAGTAATAAAGAAACAGACATTCTTACGAAGCATTGAATTCCAAAACCTGGAAAAACTCAGTTCGTGGGATAGAAGAGCGTGGGTAAACTTCCAGTTTTCCACAGAAGGTGGCAGCGTTTTGCAGTACTGGGGTCGGTGTGAACTTGCTAGCAGATGGCACGTTGCTGAAAGAACACAAACCGTACAGAAATTTACCAGCCTCAGAAGCTGTGGTGACTGAGGAACAGGAGTGCTCAGGCACAGGCTTGATGTAGAACTACGGGACCTGGGAAGGGAGGAGGAACTGCATTCACACAGGGGGAGTATGTGGGTGGGACAGATTTAACCCCCAAAAGATTTTAATGTCGATTGAGCCTTTTTTGCCACTACTCTCATACTGCTGGAGTGCCTCTTGATGGCAGCTAAGTGAAAAATGACATGCTTCTAGGTTTTGCCGTTTTTCACAGGAGCAATAACTCAGCCCATGTATGGATCATTGCACTAATTGTAGAGAGTGTCCTGTTGAGCTACAGCTTCGGGAGATGCGGTGACCCTGTGTGATGGCTGACTGACACCTAAAAGGGGAAGCCTCCCACTGTTTTCATCACTTTCCTTCCCCTCTCAGCAGCGTGCTCCAGCTCCTTACCTCATGCCACCCACCCACCAGCACCTGAGGACACCTGTAGGCAAGCAAATTTAACACAGAGCTAGCAAAAAAATCAATCCAGTGGAAAAAATGGATCATAGAATGGCAGGACAAGAAAAGCTGAGGACTATATGGGTGGAATCAGGGAGGGTAAGGAAAGGCAGGGGAGGAGGAAGAGCAAGCCTTTCCCTTTTGGCGTGAGGGAGCTAACTTTGGCAGCTGCCTGTGAAACTGCAGCCTTAGGGTGGGATAATAAATTAGAGCTGTTGATCTCAAGCTCAATCACAGCTCAGTCCTGCCAGCACACAGACCTTGCAGCCCCTTCTGTTGTGCTCACACACTCCCAGCCTGCCTTGCTGCTTATCAGGCATTTCACATGATTGAGGAGGCAGTGACTTGACAAGCAAGGGGCAGGATTCAGTCTCTCAGCTGTAATTAAACCCTGCGAGCACGCCTAGCACATCAGAGGAATGCCTTACACATGTTAGCTAAGGCCACGTGAAGCTGATTTAAACTAAAGTTCTAATCACTAAATCTATAGATCGTTAAAGGAACTGGAAGAGCAGCTGAGGCAGCATGGGACTGTGATTTCCATCCATTCTGCAGCTTCAAAAAATCCCTCTGCCCTCACCCAGGAAGAAGGGAGGTGCTGTTTTTTGCATCTCCAGTAGAAAGAAAGAGAGAGACAGGAAAATTGAATCCCTCAGAGGAAGAGTTGTTTGCCTGTGAAGAACCACTGGCTGTTGTGGCCGCTGCTGCGTTTGGCAGGTTTTCCTTTCTGTTGGAATGAAAAACAAATGAACAAACAACCAACAAAAATCAAATCACAGTGTGGCTGGGATACTCTATGGTAGATTGGCTGTGGGAGTTATTTTGCTGGCTAGTAATAAGCACCACTAGCTTCTTCTAGGGAGGGGATCCAGCATGTGGGGAGGAGATTCTGCTGGGCTTTTTTATATCTTCCTCTTTCTTCTTCATTGCCTTGAGTGTTATAAAGTCCCTTTTGACCAGCTGGTGCCCTGGGATGAGAAACACAGCACGTGGCTCAGGTTGAAGGGTGCCTGTGTGTGATCGTTGTGTGATCAACGATGGCAACTCGTTGATTCAGGAAGTTAATGTTTTATCTTTTGTTTTGTTTTGTTTTTTCTTTTTTTGCAGGGCAATGGTGCATCAGGCTGAAGCAGCCTGGGGAGAGTGTGGTGTACTTGCTCATGAGAACCAACCACTGGTGGGGCTGGAAGTCCCCTTCCTGGCAGCTCTGAGTCACTCTCATGAGTCAGGTATCTGTAGGAGTCACAGCTGAAGGGCAATTCCCCTGTGAAATTCCTGTGTGGATGGCACTTAGGACAACCGGCGTTGGAGGGTGCTTTGACTGCCTAGAGTTACAGACCTGTACAGAGGATCTAGCTAAGAAAGAGGGGGGTGGGTGTGCACCTTGAAAGTGAGGGGTGGGGAATCAGAGTTGGGTGTTTTTCTTTTTGCAGGGAGGCAGGAAAAGAACTGGGCTGGGACTTGCCCCTTTTTCTCATACGCTGAATGCAGGAATTTCACTGGGGGGGATAGGAGGAGGAGGGGTAGGAAGACCTGTAAATAGCTACATCTGGAGGGAAGGCAAGAGGTTTGCAGAGATTTGGGGCCAAGCTGGACAGTGTATATGTGTATGTGAGGGATGCATTAGGGATCCAGAGAACTACAGAAAAAGGGAAGGGAGCCGTTGGCTGAAACATTTGGGAACTGCTGAGATAAGCAAACAGCTCCATCCTGTTGGCTTGAAGGGTGGAAACAGCTGGCTACTGGATCTTAGTTGGAAATGGCAATTTGAAGCAGGGAGAAGGTAAGGAGAAGCTTCCTAAACCACAGCTGGGGAGTAATTCTTGAAAACTGAACCCTTTTCCAATCTCTGTAATGGTTGGTGTCGTCCTCGGAGTGCTGCACTCTGCAACAGTCAGCGTGTTGATGTCTGAACCGTGATGCTCATGGCCATACTGACACGGCCGTGATGACCTGCCTGGAGCCACCAGCACTTTATTCCCATTTTCTCAGCACTAGTTCCTGTAGAGTTGTAGACTGTTTTCTGTAGCCATTCTGCTAAATCTTGTGAACTGTGCTGTTACACGTCCTCGTTTCTAAAAAGAGCATTAATCCTTCTGTTCAGTATGAAATACATACTGTGGGTTAGTTTCTCTGTGTTCATAGAACCATATTTTTCTATTTGACATGTTTGGGTTTTTTTTGAGTCCATATTTGCCATGAGTAGACATAATAAATTACATCTTAAAATCTTAATGGCCTGGTAGTAAGACAGCCGAGGTCACAGGATGTTTCCGGGGTGATGGAAGGCTTCACAGAACAGCACCGTGCGCTGACTCCGAGGGTAAATTGAGAAGAGGTGGATGTTCTGAAGCACAGATGTACAATGTACTGCTTTGAGCTGGGGTCTGGATGAGACAATCTCTAGAGGCCCCCTCCAACTTCAACTACCATGGGATTCTGAACTAGGAAGAAAATTCAATTTAAGAGGTGTCTGCAACCTTTTTGACTTGGAATTTCATTGTTGTCACACTCCACCTTTCCAGTAATGAGTACACTGACTGATTACTAGTGATATTCTCCCACCTCCAACTCTTCATATCCCTGTTGCTGTCTGGATACTTGGATCACATAAAAAGCCAAATAAAACCCCACGAATTCACATTGCATACAGGAGTTGAATTGAATTCTGGAGTCACCTGACCGGTGAATCTCTGTGTACAAGGTACAAAGATAAGACACAGCAAGAATTGCCATAAACTTTTTTGCTGGCTCGTGGGTCCCCTGTAAGAATGGAGATGCCCTCACTCTGTGTTTAAGAAAATCTGACTAGGAAGGCTTGAAGATAGCCATAGTAAAATTTGATTGTTGCCACTTTGCACACACTGTGCTTAACAAGGCATTTGCCCCAGTGGGGCATAAGGAAAACCACTGCATTTGGGGGAAAATCCCGATTTTCTAGATATTTGCTAAACATATCTTTAAAGAGAAATGTCTCATGTGGGATTGGCCCTAATTGAAATGACAGTGCAAACAGACAGAAATTCTGCCATTAATCATGTTCCTTTTATTCAAGCAGTAAGCTGTGCTTTTGATGTAAGAGGTTTTATTTTTATGAATACTTGATGCTGAGTTTTGAACAGTACTGTACCCAAACAATTATACAAATATAATGCTCAATATACTGTTTATTGCTCACTGTTTTGGTATAAACCTAAAAAATGGAAGCATTGTAAGAGTAAATAAGGTACCCCTATTAATATGCTGATTTCAGGTATCGTAGTAGCATACCCAAAATTTCATTTTGCTTTTAAAAGTAACTTTTCTCATTTTCTGTATTAGAAAAAAAATAAGCCAGATTTTATTATTTGGGCAAGAGCCAATGCTTGTCTGAAAAGTCAAAACTTGAAAGCACTTACTTATTTTTTAATTTAACCTTCCGCCTTACAAAACTAGCTTTCTTATAGCATGTCCCAATTTCTTTTTCTAAAGAAAAAAGAGTATTTTTGTTCTTCCTTTGCTGTTACTAGGAAACATGCCTTGCAAGCAGACTGTTCACGTACCGCTTGAGACAAAAGACCTGACTTGCTTTTTTATCCACGTTTTTTTCTTGTACTGACCCCGCTCAAAAGATAAAAATAAAACCACAAAGGCATCCTTAGTGCCTTATCTTGTGTGGCTGGGCCCCAACCAGTGACCAGCAAGAGGTGGGAGCTCCACAGAAGCTGGTTAAAGGCCCCCTTTTTTTTAATGCCAGTATGCCCTAAATTAGGGCTTCCCAACAGTTTCAAAATACATTCTGTCCAACTGTTCTTTTTCCTCAGAAGTCCATGCTGGCCCTTGCTCTGTTTGAGGGCCGGGATCTGTTTGCAAAGGCTTCAGTGATCTGACAACCTGTTGCCAAAGTGCTGACAAATGATCAAACCAGAGAGACGGGGCTCTGACACTCCACCCCACCTCCCAGCTTTCCTGATGCAGTTTGTTACGTTCTTTTTAGAAATTATCTGAAAAAACAGCAGAGACAAAGGGTTTGGATAATTTTTTTTTAATTTAAAGCAGATTATATTATCATCTCCTGATCTTCTAAAGTTTATTCTTTAAAACTGAAATGTTCTTGCAGGGTAATACAAACATAACAGACAGAATCACTGAGTTTACCAGTTACATGAAGTACGTGTTACGTGTATGACAACACCCAGCTTTACATGAACTTTGAAATGCAAGACGTCTTTTAATTACAGAAGTTATTACAGTACTGTTTGAAAGGAATCTTTTGGTTATATGTAAACACTATAAATCAGCTGTTTAAAAAATAATCACGTAAGACAAGTATGGCATTGACATAGTTTAAAAAATAACAACTAGCCCTAAATCTGAATACTGTCAGGGTAGAACAGCAAAAGCAGGTACCAATCTAGTGCTACGGAATAACATGCTGAAATTTTGACTTATTTGAAGAACCAGTGCTGCTTTTTGTTCCCTCCTCCTTTTGTTTTCCTATGGTAAGATTTTTCACTGTCTGTGCCCTCAGGAATGGGCCAACTTGTACTGTGTGTGACAGGATAATATCTGCTATTTTGAGTGTTGCCATTCTAATACAAGCAATCTAAATTAAGTCTCCTAAATATGTACCGGTTTAAATGAAAATCCTGAGGAATTATCATCTGTTTACTTGATGGTTTTCGTTAAGTGCAATTTGATGTATGCAGAATGCTGTTTCATTTAAGGTCATTCTTAGTAAGGCATATTAAAAATAAATATAAAAGTGACAACGTAATATTTAGTTTCTTGCTACAAAATCTTAGGCAAAAAATATTTTTGCACGTAGTAATGGACTTCATCCATTTGCTGGCTTACAGGAGTTAAAATTTGTGCATTAAGCTTAACTGCCCTTGTCAGGATGTGCCACTGTGCTATATCAGTGGTCCAAAGCTACATGCTAAAGATTTTGTTTCCATGCTCAAACATAGCTTGCACAAACTGCTTGAAGACTCTGTCCATGTAAGTGCACTTCCTTGGCCATATTCCTTCCAGGAAACCGATATGGCCTCCGCACGAAGTCAGAACCAAAGCCACGTTGGCATTTTGTTTGGCGGTTTCTACTGGGATAGCTAAAAAAGGCAGGGGGGAAAGTTTTAAGTCCTTATTCTTCCATGAAATGCCAGCCACTGAATAATTTCTCATACCTGTTTCTCATATTCTATATATGAATAAATATGCACATCAGTAACATCTGCTGAGATGCACCACAGGACACAGAACCGCAGCTGCATCAGAAGCCATCTCTCTCTCATCATCGCTAACTCGCTCGATCTGTGTGATGGCTGCTGTAGAGCTTCCAGAAATGACTGGGTTTCATCTGTCTTTCAGTCCCACTGATGGAACAGCACCCACATTAACGCACACTTACAATCTGGTGTTAATAGTGAAAGTGAAAGGACAATCAAGCCTGTAGTATTCAACCTGTGTTGCAATATTCAACTTTGGAAAGACTGAGGAACTGGGACCTTGGTTGTGAATCCCCTTCTTTTTGTAGGAAACTCCAAACACAAAATGTCATGGTAGGATTTTGTCTGTAAGATATCCTACCAGCTAGTATCAAAGATGATGTGAGGCTATCATCATTATATCTGATTTGCCAGACATTTACACCTGCACGTTCAGACCACACCATGCAGACACACCAGGAGGTGGTTCTGGTCCTGAGCAGCTCGTACTCTAAATACACGCAGTAAATGGGAAAGGAGGAAAGGCGAACAATGCACAAGGACACACAAAGCTGCTCTGTGTCAGTGGTTCTCTCCTGAACAGTGACTGCTAGAAAATGATTTAGTTTGGAATTTAGATTATTAGACCAGTCATGACCACGATTTTTCTTTTGCTAGGTTAGTGTTCAGCTGGATCAGCTCCCTGCTCTGGGTCCAAGTGTTAATGCCAATAGAGAAATGGTGGCAGGCACGGGCAGATGAGGGTTGTGGTGAAGTGGCCCTTGCAGTGACAACCTGCAATTAGCTTAAAGTCATCAGTGAACTACACCTGAGACACGGGCTGATCTTCAAAGGTGGAGAAAGGGAGGCTTAAATGCATCTTAATTTGAATATGCAGAGATGTGTGGCTTAATCAGTGCCATCGCCTGGGCAGTTCCCTTTGTGAAAGAAACGAAGGTCAGTGAGCGCAGCCCGACCTGCTCCTGACTTAACAAATGGCATTTCAGCGTGCCGAGATGACACTGTCACATGAACTGGTTGACACAACAGAGGAACTTTATCACGGAATCACGGAGTTGTCAGAGTTAAAGGGACCTCTAGGGATCATCTAGTCCAACTCCCCTGCTAAAGCAGGACTGCCCAGAGCACAGCACTCAGAACGGCATCCAGGCAGGTCTTGAAGGTCTCCAAAGAAGGGGACTCCACAAGCTCCCTGTGCAGCCTGTGCCAGGGCTCTGCCACCCTCACCTCGTCCTTATGCCTTAGGATTTCATGGAGCTGTGGTGTTTGTGCTCTTGATATAAGAATTATTTAAGCAACTTTCTTTGGAGTTTTAAGTGTGCTAAATATAATCCTGGCCAAGCAGAAATCCCAATACATTTCACCGTGCCTTTTACAGTCACAGTCTTCAAATAAATTTCAAAGAAGGGAGAAAAAAACGTCATAGAGATTTTTTGATTATTCAAAACTGACAGAAAAAACAACAGCAAAAGATGACATGCTTTGTCCAGAATGAAGGGAGTAGCAGTAATTTCACTGTATTGTCCAAAAGGGGCTTATGATTCCACAAGAAAATAAATCTGATTTTAGGTCATGCTGCTAAAATAAAAATGCCTTGGTACTACAACACAGAGCAGCAAGTCACTAGTCCTATTGCTACCTCATTTATTTTCAAGTACTTCTGAAGAGAGACTTTTAATCAGGTTAACCTTTTGGGGGGCTCAGTTCATAGATCATAGAATAGATCATAGAATGGTCAGAATTGGAAGGGACCTTAAAGATCATCAAGTTCCAACCCCCCTGCCATGGGCAGGGACACCTCTCCCTAGAGCAGGTTGCTCCAAGCCCCATCCAGCCTGGCCTTAAACACTTCCAGGGATGGGGCATCCACAACTTCTCTGGGCAACCTGTTCCAGTGCCTCACCATCCTCACAGGAAAGAACTTCTTCCTAATATCTAATCTAAATCTCCCCTCTTCCAATTTAAAACCATTACCCCTCGTCCTGTCACCAGACTTCCTGACAGAGTCCCTCCCCAGCTCTCCTGTAGCTCCCTGATACGCTGCTATCAGGTCTCCCCAGAGCCTTCTCTTCTCCAGGCTGAACAGTCCCAGCTCTCTCAGCCTGTCCTCAT